>QPKB01000001.1:85169220-85733341 GCA_003546025.1 Camphora micrantha
TACCTCCCTTTGGCAGACTAGGGTTAATTTTTATAGAAGAGAGGGAGAGCAAGGGTGTTTTCTAGATTATATTTATATACACAAACATACGTGAACCGTATGTATAATATAATATGCACTAAAGATCAATGTACGTTGTAGTTTCCTGGAATATCATGTGATGATGTGAAGGAGGCCTTTCAAATAGTGGCAGTAGGCCCATTGACCTGAAGGAGAGTGGTGTTGTCTTCCACATTTAATGTTGTGGACCCTGATGTGGTTCTACATGATGTTTCTAATTCCCTTCCATCCTCCAAAATATTCCTTTCTAATCTTTGAATACATTGTCTGGCATATTGGGCTTATCATGCTCTCTTCACATGATCCTTCAGATGCAGTTGACTACTACATGAAATTTTAATAAACCCCAGGTTGAGCAAAAAAATATGTATATAATTATATATACATATATCAATTGTCTCTGTTGGAAGTAAATGTCACATGTATCCACATCCCAGATTAGAAAATGCTGCAATGGCATTTTCAGACTTGCTAGCAAATCTGTGTGATGGGAAAAGGGTTGAGGATAATGATCATGCTATAGTTCAGAAACTTGATTCTTACCCATCCATCCTGACTCAGCCAAGTCAACTCGAAAGGGCACTTGGTCGAAACCAGTCTGCCCCAAAGTTATTGAACTTGATGTCAAGCAACTGAATCAAGACCTGTTCTGCAAGTGCAGAGAAATTCCTCTGCTCCAAGAAGGAAAACTATTATTACAATGCATACATGATTTTACCAAAAAAAAAAAAAAAATACATATATGAACTTTTAGGACACGTTTGTGTACACACTCTTTCTACGGAATGGAGAAATTACCACGTGTCAGCAAATTCCATAGAAATGAAAACCTTAGAAAATGATTTCTGTAGAGTTTAGAAATTCATGTTTGGTGCAAAAAAAAAAAAAAAAAAAAATCCTTATTGAATTGGTATTAATGTTGTTGGGTGCGGCTGTGGATTTCTTATAGAAAATGAAATTTTCTTAGATAGTGAAATAATTTTTTGAAGAAAAATAACATAACATTTATATTATTTATTCAACATCAAATAATAATTTATTTAAAGAAATAAAAAGTGAGAGTTGTAGGGTTTTGGGTTGAAATGGACAAGAGTGAGGAAGAGGGAGAAGTTTTCCGATGAAATCTATTTTCCATATCTCCCATAGGAAACCCCTTTCCACCATTATTAAGGAAAATGCTGACGAGGCAGGAAAGCATTTCCGAAGAATTGTTTCGCACCAAACGCCGGAAATATAGGTTTTCTGAGGAAAACCGTCAACTTTTTAGCGGAAAAGTGTTCCACAAACATGCCCTTAGAGAGAAAAAAAAAACCAAGAAAGTCACTGAATATGGACCCTAACAAAGATTAATGTACTAATGGGTCCCTTGATTGCATCAAATTAATAAAATGACTTCTTTTCAATAAAAAAAAAAGAAAAACCCCCAAGACTTTACAACTCATAATGAAAATGCAAAAGGTTTTAAAGATAAAGATAATGTTTCAAACTTTTTTTAAAAAATATTTAAATAGTTGTAAATTGATTTAATTTTAAAAACAAAATAATATCAATTTATGATCATATCTTGGTTTATAAGAAAAGCAGTTGTGGTTGAACTATTTAAGCCAGTTGGTCCGACAGGGTCCCCTTTTTCGAAATTGGCCCCACATCATAATGTGATTTAACTAACGGGGAGGGGAAGAGTTGACTTGGTAGGACAGATCTTTAGATGGAGTAAATAGAAAGATTGCACAGATTTGGGAAACCTTGAAAATGACCAGCCTCTCATTTGAAATGTCCTGTTCATGTGGAGTCACTAGTGTTTTCCCTAAAATAAGAATAAGAAAATTGACTCCTAGGGTTTAAGTAATGGATCAAGGGCAATTTAAGGTGCCCCATCACACAAAACCCTAGACAGAACAGGGTAGAGGAACACAATGGAAAAATAAAGCTCGATTCCCAGCAATGTTTACTCCAATGCCATTACAGTTTTTAACTACTCTTTTCACCTGACCCCAATGCAAATGCATTAATGATGTGTAAGATCCATCATCCAATTGCATCTTTACCCAACAAGTAAAAATAAATATCATGCAACTCCATTCAGTGTTCCTGCACAATCATCCACATTATCTAATTCATGTTTCTGAACCTCCACCAGCCCATCTAACCCCCTCAAAAAAGGAAATTTTCCGCTAGACTGAGCTGAAGTTACTCAGGAAGGCATTGAATGAATGACTCAGGTGAGTTTGACTGAGTTTTAGTGGACTCATTTGACTTGGATCGCCTCAAAGTGAGTCAACTACTTGTCTCAAGTCTATGCTCTTGGGTAGATAGCAGCAGCTCCAAAGAGCACTCTACTTAAAACTTAAGTCCAGCTACAATGGAAAATCCAATAGAGTTGATGTGGTTACCCTGAGAATACATTGGAATTGAAATTATAAGGAATTCATGTCATAAGGAGTTAAAAATAAAGATGAGAGGTAAAATATCCAAAAAGAAGAATCAAATAACCTTTCAATTCATTGAAGTAAAATTAAGAGACAATGAGAAATGATTAATCGGCCATCACCCTATTAATTCAAATTTTGGAAAAGTCAAAGTCACATTTACATTAATGCCTTATATTCTTTACCTATACGTATCTTGATGTCTTTCAACAAGGGGGGAGGGTTTTTATGATGGGGTCCAATGATAGATATGTGATGCTCCAAGGCTTTGAAAATTCTAATATGGATAACATTTAAGAAATAGATTAAAGATGGTAGGATAACCAGATAATGGGCCCTTGATTTGCAGAGATTTGACATTTGTATGTTGTCCCTTGTGTCAGGCAATAATTGCTCTTTATTTAGTACTTCTAGAAATGGGTAATATAGATTCACCAACCATTATATTTTTGTCAAGGGCTTGGTAACCTAATAAAATTAAAATTTATGAGTTTTAGGCAATGAGTGTAAGGGTTAAGGTTCATTGAAACATACTCTCTTCGAGAAGAAAAATACCCATATAACTTTACCATAAGATGAGTTCGGCATTAGTGTTACCATCTGACAACTATGTTTGTTCTACTATCACAACTTTGCCGATCTAACTTTTAGTATTCGACTTCTATATAAAAAAATAAATAAATCAGTATTTGACAACTTTCTTTCATTAATATTAAGTCTTTTATTTATAAAACAAAAACCTAATTAAAACAACTCTATTTCAAATAAATCTAGTCAACTGTATTTCAAATAGATCAAAGTTGTAAAATAGACCTTATAAAAGTGGCCCTGGGAGAGATGTTGGAAAGTTTTTAAGAACACCCCTTCTTTCACATGCATACCTACAAATATTTGTCACTTTGTCCAGTTTGACAATATTGCTCGAAAACAGAGCATTAAGCTATGAAGCCCTATAGTCAAGGGCCTTGATCCTGAAATCAAACTTATGGTCAACCCCCCTCTAAGCTAACAGAGTTGGCTATAGATTCGGCAGTACCGAGGAATCGATTGGACCAAACCCATGAAGTTGTCAGCTAATCCAATCAGATATGGTCATGGGTCCTTAGATTGGACCAGATTTGGGTTACCCACACCCTAACCATATGTAATCAAAGTCAAGAACTGATTGACTTTGGTTGGACCTCAGCCCTACAATATATAAGGTACTCAAGGATTGTGAATGTAGCCCACCAAAGGCCAAATGCTTGTGAATGTAGAAGGGGAAGGAAAGAAGAGGACTTTTTTCTTTCTTCTCCCCACATATGCTCAAACCACATGGGAAAAAGATGGAGGAGAAAGTACATGTTAAATGGGAAAAGGAAAGCATAAGAAAAGGAAAAGGAGGATCTGAATGGGATAAAGTTAACAAGAGCAGCTGTCTGTGGGTCAGTCTGTACTGCACACGTGCCGTCCAATCACAAGATGGCGTGTGCCCCAGATGCGTTTTTAGACGAAGACCCCAATAATTGAGGTAATGATGAAGAGAGAGAGAGAGAGAGAGAGAGAGAGAGGATTGTATGAATTGGGAGGGAAGAATGAGATAGAGACCAAAGGGTATAGTTATAGTTCTAGAGAAGGAGAAGCTAGATTCCCGGAGCCCATGTGAGACAAAATTGTTATCACGTGACCCACACCTTGATGACCAGCTTCATTCAACAAGAACGTGGACACACAGATATAACCATGGTCACTGCCCTCAGGACCCCAAGTCCTAACCTTCTTGCCAGCATGGTTTACCTTTTGTTTGATCCAACTGTTTAATTGTCTCATATCTATATAGTCACCTAAATTTAACTTCAAAAAGGAAGTGATGTATACAATTGAATCGATTGTGTTTATATGTATAGTTATGTTTTGGAAATATAATGCTGAGGTGACTTTGAGCCATGGTGCTAATTTAGGATGGATGAGTTGATATAAACAAGTTGGATCAACCAATTATGGACCACAAAACTATATTACTAGCTGACTTGGTCAATCTTAACAATATGACCTAGTCATTTCGCACTCAAGAAAATAAGGTTGCTTTTTAAAGATACTTTCAATTTGTGTGTGGCTAACCTGATTGCATGTAAATCACTAGGTTAATTTTGAGTGAGAGAGGGCATGCAGCATACTGCATAGGTTGGTAAAATATTGATGATAATTAACCATAGATCTTAAGGCCTCAAAGTTTAACAGTTTTATTAACATTTTTTTTTATCACAACAGTGATTATGGTAAGATTAGTGTTTTTTAGTTGGTAAAAAAGTACAGTGTTGAATTGGACTAGTGCCAATTTTTGACAGTAACTTTTATCGTATCGAATTAAATTGATCATAAGTGGGACACAGTAAGTTTTATAGGCACAATCTATTATCTTCAAATGCAGTAAAAAACCCTCCAACACTGTAGGTTCTAGCCCTATATTGCTTTGGAAAGTAGCAAGCAAACCCATCTTCCTCTCAGGAATATGTTGGAGAACGAAATGCTCCGTGGAACCTGCCTGATCTTTTTGACTCTCTCTCTCTCTCCCTCTCACATTCATATTGCAACATTCCGTGTGGGACCCACCCGTCATATTGTCTCACAAGATAGCTCTCATAGTGTCAGTCAGCCCATAAGCATTTCTACCTTCTTTTATCTCTCTCTCTCTCTCTCTCTCTCTCTCTCTCTCTCTCTCTCTCTCTCTTTGTATTAAAGTAAATTTTAAGCTTCCTCCAAAGATCTCATGGCTTCAAAAATGTTTCCCTTCTTTTTCAGCTTTGGGCAGAGATCTCTTAGCAGCTTTTTGGGTAGCGAGGTGATTGAAATGGCAAACATAGCATATTGAGCAAAACCCCATAATGTTGGCTTTAATTTTTTTACCCTTTACCCATCTTCAGGGTCAAACTAAATGCACAGAAATTAATAAGATATGCAATAACAAATGCCAACTTAGTTTGATGAGAAAAGACTAAAATGATAATGACATGATGAGAAGTATCAAAAAGAGAATCTCTTCATGGTTAAGTTACAAACCTAAAGTTGGCACTAGGTCCGATTGCTAACCCCTAACTTTGTTGGTAATGGGTTTATGGGAGTAGTTACGTATGGAAGGGATTGGATTTGTTGTGTGGGTCCTATATCTGAAAGTGTGAAGTGGGTATGAAATAAATGGGCTGATTTTGAGAATATATTGTAGTATTTACATTAAGGATGGGTGTTTTCTTTTTTTTTTTTGGTTACAAATCCAACGCATGATAAAAAATCAAATTAGTTAATAAGAGTTTGTAAGGCCATTTGAATGGATTAATAAGAGAAGCACAATCTTTGGCCTAAACTTTCAGTTCATTCTTTATCTCTCTATTTGTCAGCATTAGTGTTCAAGTGATGGTCCCATAGATGTATTATAGAGAAAGTGCCTATAGTACTTTATTTATAGATTTTTATAGATCCTATGGGAGACATCCAATCAATTCTCCAAAAGAGCAAATCGTTCAAGTGATTGCCTTTTGACTTGAATCCAAGAGATGGAAAATCCAAAATCGCCCCCCCCCCCCCCTCCCTCCTAAATTTAACTTAAAACTGCAAGACGTCCGGAAGGAACAAGATAATAAATGTAAGGGATTTGGATAAGGTCATTAACTATAATGAGCCTGTCTGTCCCAATAAGCCGAATCATAAACATATGGCTACGTCATGCTAACAGCTTTCCCATCCATATTGTAATTCTCAGCTACAGGATTACTGCATGGCTACTGTGTTGGCATTTTGGTGGGCACCTTAATTAGCATATATCAAGGGAAATTAATTAACTCATGCCTTTCCTTTTCTGCCAGAAAAAAATGTTGCACCTAAGAATAGAACGAAACAATCATCTTCTTCATTGTAGAATCCTTTTGTTAACAAGTGCACTCTTAGGACCTGTTTGTGTAGCGTCTATTGCCTTTTTCTTTTCCATGGCAACGTGAGTCTAATCCGAGAAGTTGGACTTCAAAATCCTCTCCTCGCGTGGAAAGATGGCCTAAAATGAGTGGATTCCTTGCATTGTTTACTGCACCAAATAGATGTGCGATGTAGGTGTGGGAAAATCCCTTGCCTATTCCATCTCATTCTCACGGCACCACACATGTGCATAAACGTGTCCTTAATATATGATACTTGTGTTTTAGTTTAGAATTATATATGGAAACTGATAGTTTTCTATAAGAAAAAAAGTACAAGGGTGTAACAAAAGTACATTTCACCTGATGTTTCTCTCTTTGAGTGTATAGGAAGAAACATAAAAGGAGGACCAGGATGGTGAAATGTACAATATGAAAATTATAGCAGGTAGGACACTTGGACTTGGTGTATTTGGTGTGTTTTAAGAATAAAAGAAACACAATTTTAGAAAAATCAATGTAGTACTAAAAAACAATCCAGGTGAACTTGATTGCAATAATGAGGGGCTCGAGTGTAATATAATTGAAATACTTTACTACTTCATAGGATGGGCAGGGGTGGTGGCCATGGCATCTCTATATATTTTTTGTAATCCTCTAGGCATTTTATTATAGGGATTTTGACTGTTCGGCTGCCTTTAAATCTGATATTTTCTGTTGATGTTTAAATATTTTATGTAAAGTTATTCGATATCGCACAATCCCATGAGATGACATAGAGAGATATGTATGATATCGCATCAAACTAGAATGTTGTATGATCAACTTTACAGAAATTTATCATACTTAACCGTTGACGGGCGAATATTAAGTTCTAAGGCAGCTACATGGGCAGAATCCTTTTTATAAATGTACCCTAGAAAAGCATCTTCATATACTACATTTCCCCTGGAAATCTTGGTAGGTTCTCCATCGGACTCATATTCTTTTATTTGCTTTCAAATCAACATGAAAACCGACCAAGCACAGACGAGTTTCACGCCTTCTGTAGTACAAAATGTTGCATCTCAATCAAAAGAAACCAAATTGCTCTGCCTAATGCACACTAGCTTCCGGAGGGCCTAATTAATTTTGATTCGATCCTTAGATTTGCAATTACATTATATTTCTTGGAAGCTTCGACGATTTTATTAATATTGAAAATCATACTTTGTCTATTTGAGATCTTAATCACGCTGAAATCCCATAATTTAGATGGTTAATTTCGTAAAAACTTACTATTTATTATATTTTTGGATTTTCTTTTTCTTTCTTCTAGGCAACTAAAGTTAATATATTACTTGACTCATTGGAGAATCTGTGCATCTTTTTATACAATTTGGTTTGCTTGAAGTTTAGTTAGGCATTTTTACATTTTCAATAAGTTCTAGTTGAGCTAGCAAGGAGCCACATATAAACCCCTGTACATTTTTTTTTATCGGAGGGTTTCCAACCCTATGGGTTGGACTAATTCCTCCGGACTTAGAGGGAAGCCAGATAAACTCCTGTAACTCCAATATGGTAGTGCAGTTTCGAACCTATAAACTCCGGTTACAAACCGTGGTCTTATGCCAACTGAGCTACCTCTTGGAGTTAAACCCTGTACATTAATACAATAGAAATCATCAAAATTTTCTATTCAAACTTGTGAGACTTGTTCTTACTTATATATATGAATATAATTTTAGGGTTTCTTTCTTCTAGAAAGAAGGTGATCTTTTCCCAACCCACATGTGCGGAAAGCCGCTTCATACCTAGCAGTATTTAAGTTTGATTCCAACCATATGCAAAAATCAAAGTTCCAAACAAAATAGAACTCGAATTTTCTTGTTCCAAAAGTCTAATCTTTCCATTCAAAATATCCTTTTGCATGTAAAATAAATCGAATCTCCTACCAATAAGTACGTCCTAATCTCTTCTTAAGATAACATTTTATTCCAACTAATCAAATAAAAGGAAACAAACAAAGCCTTAATCTAACTTGACTGGCTGCTTTTTAACTGGAAAAGTCTATTAAGTCATGCAAATTATATACCCTATCTTGGATACATTGGCTAAGAGACAGGCCCAAATGGGTCCCATGGAAATACAGGTAGCCAAACACACCCTCTTGCCTAAGTCCTAATTGCTTTTGAAGATATCATTTTATTCCGAATAATCAAATAAAAGAAACTCAAACAAAGCCTTAATATAACTTAGGTTCTGTTTGACATTATTCTAAAACTGTTTCATTATGAGAATGAATAAAGAAAAACTTAATTGTCAAGAACTTTCTCTCCCTCTTTGTACATCTATGAAATCTCTCCCTCTCTGGGTATCTCCCTCCTCTCTCTATCTCTCTAGATTTTCTCTCACAAAATGCCCACCAAAGAAGTTTTTCTTCATGAATTCTCATAATGAAACATTCGCAGAACGATTCTTAGGCACTTTAATTAGCAACATTTTATCTAGAAAAGATTAACTAATAAAGTAATCTTATGCATATAGCATAGCCTATACGTTGAATACATTGGCTACGAGACAGGCCCAAATGCGTTCCATGTAAATACAGGTTGCCAAACACACCCTCTTGTCTAGTGCCTAAGGCCCATCTGATCAGATGAATGGTGTTGATCATCATGCACAAAGAACAAGGTAAAGAAAAAAGAGATGGGGCAGTTTGAATTCTTGTCAGTCTACAGACTCAGATGGGTAGAAAATGGTTTTATTCATTTGGGATTTTTGTGTGTGTACGTGTGCGAATCGTCTGTGGCATGGCTCCAAAACACAAAATCTGCTTTTCCACAGGGTCCGTGCAATTCCATGGTATTCCGGGGTCTGTTGTGCTTTGGTGGGCATGTTCGTAGGTAATGTAATGTTAATGTAAATGGAAATGAGGTTTTATTCTCTTTTATCTTTAAAGGCCACAGACGACAATGCATGGAAAAGCATGTCCTGAATCGCTTTCCCTAAAGAAGGAGAGATGCCCTTCTTTCCTGCATGGGGGAATCTTTTCCATCCATGTCTTTTCAAAGCATATCTCACCAGAAAAGCAATGAATTGAAAGAGAAAGAGACAGACAGAAGTTCGGTGCTGTACGTAATAACAATTGAAAACGAATAGGTGGGCCATCTCCCTCTGATCACTCTGATGTACACTCTCTCTCTCTCTCTCTCTCTCTCTGAGAAATGGCTATGATTGAATGAGATCATACAAATCATACTTCAAACGTTTGCTCCAGTGAAAAAAGAGATAGGTGGTGGTTTCTAAAATGCTCAAGTGAAAACTGCGATTCTCTGATATTTTTGAATCCAATTCTTAGAATTTTTGTATTCGACACAATTGATTTAATGTTAGCGTTAGAGTTTTTAAAATTATAAATTCTTATCAGAAATACGTCCAAATAAATATGCCCATAAAAAGAGCCAATTCTATGGAACACACAAAATATGGATCATCATCTTGTGTATTCATTTTTTTCTAAAGTTTACCCTTTACTCTTACCATAAGTTGAATGATCCGTACACTTACCTTTGTCATGCAAAACTGACTTTTACTTCAATCAACTTTGTATTGTACAAGTCACCAAGGATTATTAAAAATTTACCATACGTTGTAACTCTTTTTATTACAAAATTCAAACTTTTCATTTAATATAGGGACCACCTTATTCACATTCATATGTCCGTACTACAATTGGTGAAATATTGTTGGACACCCTAAATCCTACTTAATTTGGAGGAATATTGACCATAAAATTTATAGCACCTAGAGAACTTGATCAAATTGCTTTTGTCTAATTCAATGGATATTAGATTGGATAAAATCTTATGTAGTGCCAGAGAACCGATGGGGAATGAACTGCCCATCATGTGGACAGGGCTTCACATGAATGGATTTGACTCAAACCTTGCTTTGACCTAATAAAATAAAGATATGATCTACTTAATTTAAGCACCTATTTGTTGGCATAAATAAAGTACATAAGAGTTGAATATATAAGAATTCATGGTCAAATTAATGAGCTCCACCAGAAGATTATTAGAGAGGTGAAAGATGAAGGATATGAAATTAAGAGTGAAGGATGTAAGGTAGAGATATAAATGAGACATTCACTTTCCTATGCATTGAGTTATTAGGGTGATGATTGAATATTCATTTTTTATCTTTCCTTGCTCAAATTTCCATTGAAAGGTAAGTTATTTTATAGTCATTTTTAGATTATCATCTTTCTTTCATTTTTAATCACTTATAAAAATAAAATCCTAGGTATTCAATTACATGAATGAAACAAACACGACCTAAGTACAAATCAACTTGTCAATCTGTAATTGTTAGCTAGTACAGTGAGGCCTATAAGAAAGAGTTTACATTTTTAGAGCTGCATTCCATTCTATGGGACTCACATGGATTCATGCTTTGACGTGGATAGGTTCACAAGTTAAAAGATTTTCTCAGTATGATGTTTATTGCTATTCAATGCAATGGTGATGACAGAGGAGTGAACATCAAGTAGTGTTGGAGTGCTAGTTAAAAGAAAATTTAGGTTTTAGGGTATGGATCGATTTTAGGTGCTACATGCCTACACCTCCAAAAAGTGGTGCATTTTATTGCAGATGGCTAATCTTTGGGTTAGGAGTGAACGTCTTGTTTTCTATTTTGGTTTTGATTTTTGTTTTAGGAGTGAATCTTCCTCGATCTCATCTCCAACCAGATGGATTTATTCATTCAGCGGTTGATGTTCGATTAGGATGGAGATATTCCATTTGTTCTTTCTGCCATGTGCTTCTAAGAATTCTAAGGAGTACTGATGTTTATCCTCCTATTGTTGGTGCAATCAAGTCATCTTTGGAATATTATTTGATAATTTATGTGCTTCTGTAACTGATTCCGATCACATCACTAATATTACTATTGAGGCTGATTCAGGTCTACTCAATGTTTTTTGTTACCTTACTACTGAGTCGCCTTGAAATGTGAGAATTCAGGTGTGACAATTGGAGTTGCTTCTTTGGAGGTTTGCTGTAATTCAATACCCTCGCTTGAACTCTCAAATTGTGTGCTTTAGTAGAAAGATCAGTAGAGGGATCGAGAGGGGAACCTGTTCGCATTACTTCTTTGGTGATGGATTTAATTTATCATTCTAATCTTCGATGTTTGGTGTTTGCTTGTTCCCTAGGTTGTGGGCTAGTTTTATCCAAATGCTTCATGTTTGAAGCGAGTTTTTTTATTATTATAAAATGAGTTATGCTCCATTAGAGAGTTTGCCCTTCTTTTGGACAGACGAATCTCCTTTTTTCTACTTTATGTTTTATTAAGAAATAAAGGAATTTACTTGCCTGTCGTTAGGAAGTCCCATATCCGACACTGCCTACCCTTGTGTTGGACATGGCTTTATATTTCTATTTTAGCTCTTTATCTATCACTTTAACAATTAGAATAAGTGGTTATAAACATGATATTAGAACCAGAGTTTGAGTGATAAAATCCCCAAACCCAGTTTGTCTTATAGGGGTGTAACGGTTCGATTAACCGGTCAATTAGGGAAAACCGTTAACTGAATCGTAATCGCGATTTTCTGTCTTTTAAAACCGTAATCGTAATCGTATCCACAAAAATCATGGAAAACCGTAACCGCGGTTGACCGTATTAAACAATTCGGTTATGGTTAATAACCGTGGAATGCCTTCCTTACATAAGAGAATAAATGTGAATGATTGATGGTAAAATGACACATAATGAGCAATTGAATAAGATAAAAAATATTTCATTCAACCATCTTTTTATTTATTTATTTATAAATAGTACTGTTAACTGCATACGGTTAATCGAACCGTATTATATGGTTCGGATCGGTTAATAACCGTGAATTATTACGGAAAATCATAATCGAACCGAACTGAACAGTACAATATTTTTATTTTATTAACCGTAATTGAACCGTAAATTAGGGTTATTAACCACGGTTAAATTCATTTAGACGATTTACCGATTTTTTTTTTTTTTTCACAATTACACCCCAGTCTCTTACTTTCTTCCAGTAAAAAAGTTGTGATTCTTGGAGTCCTCGACCTAACATCATGGGTCAGACGCTTCAAGAGAACCGGGCTTGATGTGCCACTGTCTATCAGCTGGTTAGTAGTCGATCCTACCAATTAATGAATGGGTCACATCACTTTAATGTGGGCCAACGCTCTTTCGGCCATTGTCAGAGGGATTATTTTAGATATGACACTTTCCTCTGTCATCAAACCATTTAAAATTCGTGGGCTTTTTATTTGAAAGGAGATCTACTTCCCTTTGTCATGTAAGAACATAAATAAACATTACATTGCATTGATTAAAGGCCATTAAGACAACATTTTGGATTCTATCACACACAGTCTCTCACACACACAAGAGAGAGAGAGAGGGAGAGGGGACAACATTTGGATCATAAGATGGGGATGAAATTTATCCATCCACCATTTCTTATCATTCAAAGTCAAGAATCAAAGTGGCAAGCTATAGGTGAAGGATGGCAAGCATACATGTCACTCTGGAAGAAAGTGTGATTACCGCCCGCAATTTTGAAAGCAGGATTATCTATCGCATTTGTTATATATTTATCGTGAGTAGACCAGTAACACTTTGACATTTCATCTAAGAATTTAAGTAATTATCTTTTGTCTTATTTAAATTTTTTAAACTTCAAAATCACCTAAATTCATGAATAACGTGTCGGAATATTATTGTCCACTCATGGTGAAATGATGAAAATATAGCAAATGTGATAGGTGATCCCGACTCGCAACTCTTATATGTTCAAAATGGCTTCCTAAGATGTTTTGCAAACCATGTCAACACTCTTGATTGAGGTTGTGTGCTAATGATATAATACTTCACAAAAACCCATTCTTCATTAGATGAGTGAAGAAACACTATCTTCTTATGAATTTTAGATCGTTTTCAAAATCTGTTGCAAGTTCGAATATCATTGCTAACTGATAGACTGAGTCAATTTAACCGTTTGAGACTCTTGTGGCTATACAGGTGGGCCCAAGATGAGCCCATATGCATACAAATAGGTTCATGTGAGAGCTACTATGGACTGACTGAGTCTCACAAGAAGATGCTCCTAATCAAGTCCCCATCTCTAACAAACCAGTTGGAAGGGCCACATTCTTTTTTTAATCTCCGCCCTTCACGTGCATGGGACACATATACAGACCAGCAGTTGAGATTATGAACTACTGAGGCCCAAACATCAAAGCTAAAAAAATCAATAGCTCCCTCATCGAGGCATCTATCCACATTTCTAAACTCAGCTCTGCCTGGTGAATTACAATATCGAGAAGCTATAAAATTGAAAATTCCAGTAACGAAAAGAAGTGAAGTAGAAGAAGAAGAAGAAGAAGAAGAAGAAGACATCCAAAATCTCAAAAGCTTCTATGATAATATTATAATCTCAGTGCCTAACTAAACAAACAATAGAAGATTCCAAAGCTCTTGGAAGTTCACAAACCGCAGAAGATTCCAAGCTATGGCTCACCCCAAACGAGCTCTGACCAGCTCACGTGTGATGATGTATAGTGGTCTTGTTGGAAAATGGTAATTTACGAATTCCTATTTGATATCCCATGTTTCAATTCTTTGAATGAAGGGTGGTCAATGGTGGCTAGGGACCAGTTTTTGAGCATGGGTTTTGGGTTGTGTGCCCACCAAATGATCGGTTGGTCATGGCTGTGCGTTTTGGGGACCCTCAATTATTGCAACAGGGTTTCTTATGTGTCTGATAGTATGAATGTTAATGAAATTTAGAAACATTTAGGGTTTTATATAAACAAGAAAAATTGCTGCATTGAACTCAAGTGTCTATTTCTAATTATGTAGAGACATTAAAAATTGCTATCAAGTTATTGTGAGAACTAATTAAATATTGTCATTATTTTGCATGTCAATCTATTTTAACGTTTTGGATGTCAATTTATTACGCTTTAGTTGTTAGTGTTCTAACCGAATCTAAGTTATTAATTAGGCGGTAATTTTTACAAGAATTTCTTATATTGAGAATTCTGGCTAGCAATGATACTGAATTCTTTTTTTAATAAGCCCTGTAAATATCATTTTCAGTTTGTAAGACTTTTCCTAAAAACTCTCATATTACATTCATAAAAAAATTTCAAAATTCTTGCAAATTAGCAGCCCATTAATTAGTGGTATAAGATCATTGGACAAGAAAGTTGGAAGGAGGCAGCATAAAGCTATGAACCTCAGGCTTTTTACTCCAGATGATCCAATCCAAATTGGCAGAAGATAGACACAGTGAACTTTTTCTTCTTTCCAGAGAAAAAAAGGGGGAATAACATAAATATGGGCATTAATGGTCTGTAAGAGGATGGCAGGAGAGATGCTTTCTTCTCATGAAAGAGAGAGAGAGAGAGAGAGAGAGAGAGAGGGGTTGGTTTGGAAACCTGTTGGTTCCTGACAAAGGGGGTCATTTCTCTTTTCTTTTTTTCTGACCTGACAATAAAGTTTCTAAAAGAGCTATGATGGCCTTATGATGACAATGGGCATCCATCAGTCCACATCTGCTAGTTCTTTATTTTTCAGTACTGTTGGCTGTTTTCCTCAACTACCAGAGGGATCCGACTCTTTCATGTTTCATCAGTTTCTTCCTCTCCCACTTTTCTTGTCCTCGGAAGGGGGTAAAAAGAAATTTCAGAATATGTTAAACAATATTCAAAATGAAGAGAAATGGTCAAATGCTGCTGTCATTGTGGAAATAAATGTCCTATGAGGATAAAATTGAGCATTTAAGAAACAAAAAGTCTACCTGTCTGTCCCGGAATCGGGACAGGTAGCAGGACTCTTTAAGAAATTATATATGTTGGTCTATTGTGGAGTTTCACTCCCTTTCTACATTTTATATGTTCAAGTCTCAGAGGATCTAGACTTATCAAACTAGCTACATGCTCACAAAAGCCGGCCCATACATGTTCATCCTGTAAGCCTTTGGCTTTGTAGAAGCTTTGATTGATTGTGAATTGACCACTATGGATATGAAGATAAATTGCGTGTCAGGTAGGATCCAATTGATCAATTAACTATTGAAAAGATCCAGGATCAACTACAAGAGATCAACCTTTCTTAACTCACTCCTTATGATCCATTGGCTAACATGGATACTCTGATAGTAGACCTAGAAGATGGATGGTTTGGATCGACGTAGGACGAATGTAATTTGTTGGGTTCCAACCCTTCTTGCTAACTTCTTTTATAACTCTTTTAGGCTCCTTTTAAATGAGAGAGATTTATTTCCTAATCAATTGAGAGGCAATTGTACCTTTTTTTCTTTTGATAAAAAAGGAAACTTCTATGAAAGACATTCTATCAACTACTTAAGAAATTAACTAATTATCGTAGAGAGATTTTAAACCTTAAAAATGGGAAACCCAATAATCAAATCAATTACAGATTATTAGCAAGGGTGTATTATCTGTTACTTAGGGCTCACCCACAAGTGATCCCACCTGGGCTTCATTTTACAGATGACAACATGTCCTTTATTTTTTCAACCTAAAATCCACTCAATATGACAACATAGCTAACAATACAAGAAATGTCCCCAACTTCACTTTAAACTGAGAAATTATATTTCTCATGGGATCGATGATGGTTTATATCGATCTAATTGAAGTAAGATTTCAACTAGCTGCCTTATAAAGGTGTTTATGTGAAATAATTAGGTTTATTCACATGAGTGCCACGCTGGATAAAAATTTTTTTAGGTGAGTAATGCGTTTCCCTATCAAAGAAAGTATGGATGGCAATGGGTTAACTTGAATTTGGGTCTAGCCGACCCGACTGACAGATGAGTTGTTAGTGATTGCAACTTGTGAATAGATTTAAAGCTTGTGATACCAAACTCATTCCAATAACAATGTTCGTGTTGTCCCTACTCCCTACCTCCTATATTAATGCAATCGTTTCTAATAAATTGAAAAATGGGGTTGGACGAGTCTAGGACAACCCAAAAACCTAGAACCTACCTGAATCCTTTGAAACTCGGTTTCACCTTAAATCCAACCAACTCACTTCCAAGCCCGACCCTAGTAAAAGCGGGTTGGGGTGAGGTCCTGTTTAAACACCACCATTGCCATCCTTAACATGAAAGCCCTATGAAAAATAAATCAAATTTGTGGGGTACTTGTGGGGATAAGTTTAAATTTTTTATTTTGTCCTCCGTGTAGTTGGTAAGTGCCAGTTTTTTTAGAAAGGTCAGTGGTCATTTTTAGATAAGCGTGGAGGACAATGAAGGTTAAAGAATCACATCAACAGGCAGAATGGATGCTGGGTCATGCCAGAAAAATCTCCATTGATTGTATTAACTCTTAAACTCGATCGGTCCGCGGTTACTAAGATCCATGGAGGTACCAGTTCACGGTCTAGATCACAATTCACAGGGCACCAGATCAATAGTCAGCTCTTTTCAGTTGACATTCATTCACTATCTAAAATATCTAATAATATTGTGTTGTGATCTAGGTCCGAAAGATCATGTCTAATCCCATAATAAGTTACAACTCGATGTTATTAATTTAGGAACCCTTGAAAAGAACAAAAATACCATGTCCAGATGTTTTGGCCTGAGGGTTTAATA
Organism: Camphora micrantha; assembly: GCA_003546025.1. Classification (NCBI taxonomy): domain Eukaryota; kingdom Viridiplantae; phylum Streptophyta; class Magnoliopsida; order Laurales; family Lauraceae; genus Camphora; species Camphora micrantha. The sequence continues at coordinate 85,186,254 of QPKB01000001.1, forward strand.
TAGTTCAGGGTCATGACAAACCCTAGGTTAATTAAATTTGGGCAGCAAATAAGGCTGTAAAGGACACATGCTAAGTTGCTAACTGGGCTCGGATGTGGTAGGTGCAACCTCAAGCTCAGGTTGCCATCTCATACACCAAGCTCAAGTGAGGATCAGCTCAGCTTCTTTAAGTAAACATTTGGAATTAGTAATTTAGAAGTTGAAGAAATCAATTCAAGTGGATATTGAAAAAAAACTAATAATTGGGCACTACACCACCAGAGATAATCATATCAGAGACTAAAATTGAAAGAACATCATGTCAAAACTTAATTAATATGTTTGCTTCATTCTAAAGCCTTAAAAAGTAACTTTTGGACTTCTTTTTGAAATTTTGACTTTGACTCAGATTTCTATATTTTTCAGATATAGTTATACTTTTAATTTTAATTAATGTATTATTTAATTATGAAGTCATGCTGATATCACAATTCGCCTTCAATGGCATCTTGGCCAGTCTTTATTAAACAAAACTATCAGGCAGATCCAACAACTAAACCCCACCAAAAGCAGGTGGGCTTAGCTCGGTTTGCACTTGGATGTGGCTTCCAGGCTGGTTGACTGAACTTAGGGCTGTCAAAATGCTACCCGACCCGTTAACATGATATGAACCCCACACGATATTAATGGGTTCGGATGGGCTCTTAATAGATTCGGATTGTTAACGGGTCAAACTTGTTAACACGTTAAGTTAACGGGTACGAATTAAACCAGTAATCCGTTAACAACCCGCTTAACCCGTTAAATTTTTTTTAGTCCCTAAGTGTAGTTAGAATTAATTTATATTCATAAAGAAGAAATTGAAACTTATTATTTCATAGTGTGGTTTTAGGTGGGATCCACTCGAGATCCTCGCTTACAGTTTCGTGTGGCTCATATATTTTTCTCCTTATATATTTTTGTATGAATTTTCTTTTAATTTTTTGAAATGACTTAATTAATTACTTAACGGGTTAACGGGTTGGGTCATGTAACCCGTTAAATTAACGGGTCATGTTCGGGTTGGATTTTTTTACCCGTTAAGTTGACGGGTTGTTTACAGGTTGAGGTTATTTCAATCCGAATTCGTTAACCTGTAATCCGAATTCGTTAACATGACACAATTGACATCCCATTTGAACCCTTGCATAATGGGAAGGTCAGAGAGAGTGGGCCAACGATACCAATGACTTTATTTGTCTACTAGCTTTTTTCAACCAGCAAAGAACTTTATCAATATCAATCAGGTCTGAAGAAGAAAAAAAGGGTCATAAAAAAAGCCACCGAATGGTAGGGCCAGTTATTAGACAAAGTTGGCCATGATCACCAAGACCAGAAACTTGCTGGGATAGTAGCAAAAGCAGCATGGCAGCACAAACAATGACCCAAGCCCACCAGGTGTGGCTGCCCATGAAAGAGCTACCGTATGGATGTCTTTGTCAGAATTATGTAGGTCTTCAACATAGAGACAGAGCACAAAAGAGAACCCAATTTGCCAAATGAACAGAGAAATTAATGAGACTGACATAGGATGAGTTGCAGTGGCCACCTGAATTTTTAAGGAGGAGAATTAATTGTAGGAAGAATGACAGTTCTTGCTAAGCATATGATATATTATGCCCACGTACGACATGGATATGGGAGGGGCGTGTCACAGACGTGACAAAGATATGAATTTTACATAAAAAATGTAAAATATCATATACAGTATGAGACACTACGTTGTCCATGTTGAAGTATCCTAGCATCATAGCATATGATGCTTCCAATGAAAAGAATGGAGCTTTTCGTTTGGAGTGAAATTTGAGAAATGTGCTACCATGTGAGATGAAATTGAAATATTAAATTTGAAGCCTCTCTCACACTTTTCAAGCTTCTCCTCCCCTTTCCAGAATCCAGAGCAAGTCTGGATCAACTTCATAATGGGCCGTACTTGGAGAGGCCCATCAATTAAATCTGAGTGTTTCCATTCTATCTGATTCTGTTTTTTCCTCTGTTTTTTGGGTGATTTGGTGGCAGCTGTTAAACGGGAATTATGTTGGGAGTTCCCAACAGTGATGTCTGATCATGTCAATAAAATTCCTGAAACTTCTTGTTTGATTAGTGGAATTGCAAAAGTCCAACTTTTTTAAATGCCATTTGCCTTTCAAATTCCTCAGATTCGGCATCCTGGACGTTGGAGTGTGCAGAAATGATATATTCACAGAATATGGAGAACTCTCTCTCTCTCTCTCCTAACAGCGAATAAATGCCCTCTAACAGCTGCCTGCCATTACACAGTTGCAATAAGAAGTAAGGAATTTCAGTTAACCAGAATCATGTTGATCTTTTGCCATTCTTTAAGTATTAAATTCAAAGTTTTATTCCATGGGAAAATCTTGTACTCCACTGTGGGCCTTACTTGAGCCAGATCAGCGCAGGCCCTTTCATAGTCTTCTAGTTACTTCATCTAACACGGGCCAATCTTACATTCACCACCAAACCTTCACTTACTGTTGGATTGAATATCAAAAAAAGTCTTTAGTTTAAACACCATTAACCTCTAAGACTGTTAAATCAAAGGCTAAAATAATATTAGGGGGCTATGGCATGCTTTAAATGGGGCCCATGAGCTGGACTGAAAATGAATCTTTTAGGACCCCTCTACTAGATGACAACAATGTCTCGGTCCGATGGAGATAGATAGAGCAAATAATCTTCTGTTGGGTAAGTGAACCACAGCCCACTCTGCAATTGGATATGGCGAATGGCCAAGCACCCACATGCCAGACATTTTTGGCCTCCCAACTGGATGGAATCTTGTTCCTTTCTACTTTTTTTTTAATTATCTCGTTTGAAGAATTGAAGTGGTTTCGCTTAGAATACAAGCAAGGGAGGGACAGAGAGAGAGAGAGAGAGAGAGAGTCTAAAATAGAACAAATGGAAGAAAAGGGAAACAAACTAAACTCCATTCCAACTGTCTGATATCCTTGGTTCGATTTTGTTCGGCAAGATGATACAAGTGACGTGATTATTTTAAGGCGATTCCGTTGTCTAAATTCAGTGGTTAATTTCGGTAATCTTCTTTCCATTTTCTTCTTCTTCTTCTTTTAATATCTTGCAGTCTCTCAAGTTGCCATCTCTCTCTCCCAACCATGCATAATCTCAGTTTTTTTTTTTTGAAGTTTTTTTCTTGCTCAATTCCAGGACTAGGCCCCAAGGTTGTGGGCTTCTAAAAATCGAGCACTATGCTATCCGTGGCCCCCTTGTTATCTCAGTCTGGATTGTCACCCTTGTTACATTTATTTATTTTCACCATCATGCAAATCACACACTCATTAAGTGTCTTCACTTCTCAATACACCAAACTAACGCTCCTATTCAATCAAATCTCATGAGATTCCCTATGTTTGGTTATCTTCTTTTCTGATACAATGATCTCATTACGATGGAAACTTCTTCCATCATCTAAACGTTCGTGTTGGTGATTTTCTTCGCAAACATGTCAATGAAAATTGTTTAGAAAAGGAGAGAAGGGTGTGAAAGTACAACAATCCAAGGCCTAATCAAGTTTGTAATGTTCATATTTGAATAAATTTATTTTCTTCCCATTCATCTTGCAATTGCTTTTCTTCTTTCTTTTTGCTGGTGTTAAAGCCTTGAAGTTACTGTGATTCCCAAAACCTCCATTTTTGTCTTCTCCAAACAGGACATATTTTTAAGGGTTAGCCATGCATCTTAAAAATTCAACATCCAACGGTCAAGAAAGGACTGTTGCTGTATATAGAGTTACTTAGATTTAACTTTTGGTGGATACCTAATGCAAGCACACCCCTTTTTTGTGATTGGGCTAGTGGACCACAGAAGAAGAGTGTGAATTCCCATGTCCCCTGTTTAATTGTCATATATCAAATGCGATCAATTTTACTGCTGGCCCAATTCCAAGTGGAGTGAAATTTGGCTAGAGCCCATATACAGGAATGCTGCCTGCAATGTCGTCGCCGGAGGACGATGAAAATGATGCCAACCTCCCTCGCGAAATAATCATGGAAATCCTCTCCAGATTATCCATCCGTTCTCTCATACAATTCACCCGAGTTTCCAAGATGTGGCATGATATCATCATCCATGACCCAGTTTTCGCTGCATTGCATCACAATCGAGCCATAGAGAACCACAAAAACAACACCAGTCTCATCTTTTGCCCTGCCAACAAATGGAGTGTCATATGGCCTCATGCTTCTAACTCGTTTCCATCAAATCTACCAGTACTTGAGAGAGCTAGCAATGGCGAATGGCATTCAACTGCAACAGCAATCAACACATTCTTCGATCGTTATGATGGTTATGTGCGCATGTTCAAAATCGTGGGTTCATGCAATGGTCTACTATGCTTATACTTGTGCAATCAATTTGCCTCCGATCGAGTCTATGTGTGCAATCCTGTCACTGGAGAATACACAACACTTCCAGGTGCAACAACAACAAGAACTACATACTTAGATGGCTTCCATGGAATGGGCTTCGGTTATGATTTCGCACGCAAGGAATACAAGGTGGTGAGACTGGTGTGCCAATCTAGGCCCCCCTACACATGGGAAGCTGAGATATATACTCTGGGCACAGATTCATGGAGATCGATAACGGACTTCCCGGGCCAGCTCTGTGCTTCTTTCCCATTCTCTGATGTTCTTGTCAATGGAGCTCTTCATTGGAAGGCTGAGGAATCTCTTTTCTGTTGTTTGGAATATTTTACACCTATTGTTTCATTGGACATGTGTGATGAGCAGTTTAGAATGGTGCCAGGTCCTAGTTTGAACTCGCCTTGCGTTAGTTTTGATACACAATTGATGTCATGGGAAGGTTATCTTTCAATTGTTGAACATACATCTGAGTACTATTGTGCTTCTGGGTCTTATTTATGGATAATGAAAGAGTACAATGTGAAGGAGTCTTGGACTAGAATTTACAATATTAGATGGCCCACTTGGCTTACAACGTTTCATGGGAAATATTGGCCTTTTGATGATGAAAGTGTTGGAGGTCTGCAAGTTCCCGAAAGCCATCGTTTCCAAGTAATTGGTCATATGGGGACCCTCATTTCTCTTAAGAATCTCTTTGGAGGAACAAAGATGGTGATCAAGAAATGGAACCAGATGCACCAAGTGTTCTGTAATTCCTCTTGGGTATAAATGTCTGTTAATAATTTTGTAAGATTTGATTGTTTGATTTTGATACTCTTTGTATAGAGGAAGTTGTGTACCAATATATATACATATGCATCATTTTTTCTATTCCAAACAAAGGTAAAAAGGGTGCAGTGATCAGTTTGTGCTACGTCAAGCCTTGTGAAGACCTTACTTTGATCCTTTTCTAGTTATTGGAGTATTACTGGACTGGGCCATGGGACCAGGATTATATATTACTTGAACAATATGTTGAAATTGGAACACTGACCGTTTCTCATTTTAACTATCCACATTAATAGATGCGTGATAAGAGTTAGGTTCAAAAAATGTAGATTACATTTGATAACAAGTGAGGAATTCACGGATTTGAAGATTCTTCAATGATTTTTGGAACAAGGCTTTCCTTGTTGGAAATTAGGTGGACCCACAAGCACACAACAAAGAACACTGAGAAAAAGTTTCCTTCACTTTCAAGTGGAATAATCAAATATAAACAATGGTCTTACCCAACCCTTCAATACAGCACTCAATGAACCCATTAACATTCACTTTTCACTCTTTTTCTGTCTTATATGCACTACAGGCATAGCACTCTCTTTACATTTGTCACTTGCTTGACTAGTGTACAAATAAGGCAGGGCCTCCGTATATTTATAAGCCTAAGTTTCTTAGGCAGTAAGGAAAAACAACGGTGGTATATTGCCTTTACTTTCTTCACCCATGTGATGATGTCGGCGCTTCCTGATGCTTCATGAAGTGGGCTCTTGATGGACTCTTCTATATAATTCCAGAGTGAGAGAGACTCTTTGAATAGTTCTCTCTAGAACATTTGGGAGACATTGTCCAAAGCATCATCATGCACTATGACCGTTTGAAAAAGGAGGTGATGGAGTGATCCGGAAAACTTGAGAATAAGAGAGAGACTTGGAGTGGACTCTTTCTAGAGACTAGGAGAGGGTGATTCGTTTATGTCAAAGTTTGACTATTATTCCTTCGGATCTATATAGTTGAGGATTGATTAGGACATGTTTGGTAATTCGTGAGAAATATATAAATTTGAAGAATTTATACCCTTCCCCTTTCCCACTTTTAGCTGAAGATTTTCACATCCTGGGTAGGGTCCTTGGGGGGGTGGGGGGGGGGTTATCCAGGGCGACCAGGCCACTAATTTGCAAAGAAAGCAAGTGGAACCCACTGGAACCCACTTTGATGCATGTTGATTACTGAGGGTATAAACCATCCAGAAAATATCACATACGTTCTGGTGTGATGTAACAATTAGCCTCCGTAATAAGACTAGGAATAATGGTCCAAGTTGTAAGCTTGCAACTCAACTCAAACTATGGCTCTGATATGGCCGATGGTTCGAGATGAGAGGGAAGAGTTCCGCACTGAATCTAGAAGGTTTCATTATAAACATCAAAACTACAGACTTAATGTACAGAACACCACATATGTACAATACAAAAAGTCACCCCATGTCACAACAACTAGGAACTGCTACCAAGAACGCTCCTTTCCCTTATCTGAGTGCTGCCTGGGAGTCGAATTCCAGGTACATCACCTCTTTTGACTTGTGTGGGCTGCTTTTCAGTGTGTACGCGGACTCTCTCTTGGTGCTAAAAAAAACTAGGAATTGCTACCAGTTTAACCCCCTATTGTAGGAATCATGGGGGGTATTTTATAAGTCTCCTTGGATGGCCCCCAACAGTGTGAAAAGGTTTTAAAAGGATTGAGTTTGGAGAAGAAATTAAATTCATGAAAGCATCCTAATTTTTTTTTTAAATCATATGAAATCATCCTAATTTCTATCCAAAAGTGGATATAAGTCAGTGGAGCTAAAGTTCGAATTTCATTTAAGGTGATAGGAAGCACTCATGGGTTCTTAGATTAAAAGATGCTCCATGGATCCAACAATTGGGAATACTTATAGCTTCACACCCACTCTCATATACTTACTTTCATCAATCTCACTTCAATTAGAGTAGGGCTCACCCATGTATTAATCATATGTAAAATGCGACGCGACTAAACCATATGGATTGATCATGAGTAACACAGGATACAGAGGAACAACTCAGGTTGAGTTTTCAGGTGAGTAACATGTGATCACATGCATGTAAAATACATAATTAATTTGTAAAATTGATAACATGGTTAGAGTCATCAGTTTATTGGCTAATCACATATTTTCTCATAGTTATGTCTATTAGTAAACCTTATTTTGATTGGAGTGAAATTTGAGATGGTTCTGCTTACATCTTTTAATCAGACAATTGGAAAGAAGGGTTGGATCAATTTAAAATTAGAACTGATGCTAATATACTTATGTATGTGTGTGATGGGTATAGATTGACCATAGGTTGGCTGAACCCCGGTTAAAATCTAAAAAGGAGGGGAAATCTGTTGTTGGACAAAATCATTGATGTTTGTTGCAAATCACTGTCTTCTATCATAACAGAATAAAATCATGGAAACAGGAGATTCATGGAGAAAGAACCCGTTGATGCAAGTTGCAAATCAATGTCTTCGAGCCTCTTCCTATCAAAATAAAAATCACATGTCCCACCAATCAATTCACCTCCGGATTCTAAGCGCCACTTTCTCATACCATATCATATGTCCTACCATAATCGTTAGGCCTTGCTTGGCTTGGTGTGTCTTCTAGTGGTTTGTTCTTTTACTTCTTAAGAATATCATCAAAATCCGCAGGACTAAGTGGCAGTGTTTGGTCTTTCATCCTTTTGAGTCAGGATCCTCTGACTGTACTCATTCATGGATATTAAGCAGTACTCTACTTTGGTCGTGAGTATATAGTTTGTAAAAGGCAGCCATACTAGACCCACAAGAAACTTAAACCCATCCATGGTGAAATCTTTTCAAAAGATGGGTCTAGTGCTTGTCGCTTCTCACCACTTTTTTTTTTTTCACCATGTTCTCACCACTTAAACTTCTTACGGCGCAGTGAGATAGTATCACACTTCCTTTTCTTTGAAAAATTAAGGCTGAACATTCTTATTAACAATCTAAAGCAAGGAATGGCATTGCTTGTCGGGCCCACTTGGCCCAATTATATCAAGGTAATGAGTTCGGATCCTTTGTCGCGGCTATTACACGCTTCCCACGTAACATGTCTCCCGAAGTCCACCATGGAGCCCACGTTGGAAAAATCTAGACAGTCTAAGATGAATGTCATCCCCTTTGATATACCTCCCAACTTTAGTTCAATAGAACTGGTCCCACCATCCAATTGACACATGGTTAAAATATGATTAATGCCACATCTGTAGCGATGCGATGTGAGTATCTCATCACGTTTTAAAGCATGTGTCCAATTTTATAGTCGGACCTACTCCTATTGAACTATAATTCAAGGATTCATAACAGGAGGAGATAATATTCATCGCGGGGATTATCACTATGCTCCAGGGCACCATCTCTCACTGCTCAAAATTTACCCACCGGAATGGTCCCTATTGAATATTTGGCACCCGTCGAGCTTTTCTAAACTCGTGATTGGAAAGTTCCTTTGTTTTTTTTCACATAATAGCTGCTTGGGCTGTTCTGTTTAGAAACAGATGGATCATTGTTGAAGGAGACTTTACCTAACAAACCTATACAATAATTGAGCAAATGATGTCCTCATGTTAAACTTCCTGAATAAATGGGTGGCCACACATGACATAACTGAACATAGTATTATAGTCCAAATGTGTAAAATCATATTTCAGTAGATGTAGAGAAGAAAACAGAGAGTGCTCACAATCAGGGAACCCATATCATCTACTTTTCCAAATTTCATAATTGGAATCATAAGACCAATGACTTTACCTACAAAGATCTCACATACTTCTATGCATGTCGATTCAGTAAGTACTCCCTCAAGCACATGGGTTTCTCACACAAAAACAGTGGATTTCTGCCACATGACAACCTCTAATCATCAATCCACTCATTCATACAAACGAAAGTCCTACAACTCCTAAACCCAGCACACAAAAAGAGGTCCTCAATCACACATCTTTTTAGTTATAGAGAAACTGTGGGTGCCAGTGCCACTAGCTTTTTCCTCAGCAAAATGCCTTTCTTCTTTTACACTCTTTCACATACTACATTGACCAAAACGCCACATATCTCATTTCTGACCATGTTCAATTTGGAGGTCAGTTCCTTAAGAAGGAAACCCTACTTTTTGTTGATATGAATAGGGACTATTCTCATTTCACTTTACTGAACGACCTTTTCTCCACTTTATAAATACCCATCGACATCAAAGCAAAAACTTACATATATGAGCGGACATTGTGGGCATCAAACAAGTCTCCTACTCTTACCCGTCCAGTTGCTTCAAAAAACAGTTGTTGTTCTAGTAGCAGTGGCAGCAGCAATAGCAATAGCAGGAGTGATGGGGAGCAATGAGGTGGTGAAGAGAGCAGAATGTGGGTGTTGTGGCATGTGGGAGGAGTGCACCCTAGGCTACATCAGATGGGTTAAGGAGAGGTTTGCAGGCACTTGGGTCTGTGGCCTATGCGAAGAGGCCATCAAGGATGAGCAGGCCCGGCTCGGGATTGGCGTCGAAGCCGCTCTTCGAGTCCACGCCACGTTTGTAGAGACTGCAAATGCTGATCCAGCCATTGCCATCGCGCGCTCTATCCTCCTGTTACTCAAGAAGATATCATGTCGTTCCAATCTTGTAAGAAGGTTCTAGTACATTGCACAACCCATGTTGCTTAATTTAGTTGGTTTTAGCTAAGAGTGAGGAAAAAACACTTAAGACCCAATTACTCTGAAGAAAGAAGCTATCTGATAATGGATTGTGCACTTCTTAGTTTTAACACATGATACAAGTATCCAGGATGATGTCTTTGGGATGTATTTGTTTTACTTAATAAGTGAAGAATGCTTTTCCAAATGAGAATTTGTAAAATAGGGGCCAAGTGATGGACATCTCTCAGTATGTTTTAGTGGGGGACAAAATCTTCTGCTACATGACTTCTGGATTAGCATTTTGGGCACTTGACTTGCAGAAAAGAAACTGCTTTAGAGGTCGTTTGGATGAGGAGAATACAGATCGAAAAGAGCCTTCTCTTTTCTCTTAATAGGATATTAAATAGTTTGAAAAATTGAATAAAACTTTATATTATTTTAATTGTAAATTGCACGGAGCAAGTCGCACCCCAAACCCGGCTCAAGTCAGAACCTACAAACCCAAATCTGTCTCTAATCAAACGAAACCACTACAAAACCTGCCCAAACAGGGGAACCCAGAGCCCATTGACGTCCCTAGTAACTTGGCGCATTTTGATTGGAAGTTGCACACTTTGTTGAGTCCCAAGCATGTTTACTCCATCCTACTCAGTTACATTGGGTTTTTTACCTTTTTTTTTTTTTTTTTTTACACCAACCATCCAAACACATGTAAAGCATGTGTTAAGTAAGGTGCTGTGCATTTTATTTCAATCCACTAATTCTTAATTTTATGCATAATGTGACACTCCACTCTAACTTTATTACTCTTGCAAACAAATAGGCCCTAGCAGATATACCTTGCCGAGCTCGGCTATTGGCATTAGCCCTTTAATTTGGCCATTAGGCAAACATTTACCCAACTATTCACCCTAGGGGCCTAAGAATTCACCTTAAATTATTCTCAAGGCAAGATGGCCCTACCAAGCACCACAGTATATATATGATGTTGTACGAAACACCCTTTTATGGGCACAAACACTCCAAATCACAAGTGATCATTTTAAACCATTCCATCGGTGGCCTAAACAAGCCTGTTGTATGAAACTCCCCCTTTTTTTTATTTTATTGAAACGATAACAAATTAATACTTTCATAAAAAAAAAAGGAGAATACAAAAAGGAGAAATAAAAAGGGAGGTACAAGAGTATGAGTCTCCCTTTATGGATTTCAGTCTTCTTATCTTTCATGCCACCATCGAAACATGGCTCATCTCTCACGTTCCATTACATCTGTGAGAGTCCTCCAATAAGAATATTGTTCATGGATTTTTTTTCTTTAACAGGAACAAAGGATTTCATTAAAAGAGGGAATGTTCAGGGATCATGTTAATTGTACAATTCTAACTATTGGTTTTATTTATCATGTTTGTATTTCTGACAAATCTTTTTAGGGATTGTTCATTTGCATTAATTAGAATACATAGGATTGTATACATGGGAATTGGCATAATTCATGTCATCAGTGGTTAGATATGAATATAAAAGGCAGATAATTAATTAGATAATTAAAGAGTTGAAACTAGAATGAGAATTGTAGATCATGAGATACCACAAATTGATTATTTCTGCTATTTTGGCTCTATAATTAGTAAGAATTGGGAGATTGATGAGATGTCGAACATAAGATAAAAGCATAATGATTGAAGTGGGACTTGCTTCTAAAGTGATTTGTGACCGAGAATGCCAACAAGATTGAATGAAAAGTCTTACAGGACAACAGTTAGATCAATATGACCTATGGAACAGATAGTAGGCTAATTAAAAAGTAATATATGCACAAAATGGATGTAGTAGATATGAGAATATTTGCGGGAATGTGTGGTAAAATTAAGATGGATAAAATTAGAAATGAGCGCTTTAGAGAGTATTTAGGGATAGCAACAATATGCGATAAAATTAGATAAATCCGTTTGAGATAATTTAGGCATGTTCAACATAGGCCGGCAACAGCACCACAGTAAGAAAATGTTTGGCCATGAAGGTTGATGGCCCACCCAGGATTGTAGACCAAAGAAAACGTGGATGGAAGTGGTAAAAATAGATATAAAGAAGTGTAATTTATCTAAGGATACAAATCATGATAGATATGAATGGAGAAATAAAATTTGTGTAGCCGACCCTAATATATATAGTTGGGATAGGACTTTGATGATGATGATGATGACGACAAAAGACAGACACCCAAAATAAACTCACCTCCCCTTTAATGGACATTGATTGAATGAAAAATGAGAAATGAATATCCAGCCGTCATTCTAGTAATTCGATGTTTATAATAGTCAATGTCTTATCTACATCTTTACCTTATTTCCATTTCTACTCACCTAATACCGTGCACTCCCTCACCTCTTTAAAAGTCTTTTTGGGGAGCTCGCTTCACCTTGAAGTCTTAGTTATTCAATTCCTATATAATCTAATGCAAGCAAATAGGCCCTTAAATTATATCTAACTGATGGCATGATTATGTCTAATTTTTCCTCCTGGCCCTGGATAGCATGTCCCATAAATTGAATGGCCAGCCATGCCTTCCCTGCAGCCAATCAAACGAATAAAAAAGACAACAACAACAACGTACACAAGTGGAGGTTCCACTTATTTAAGTCCTACTTTTGAACACTACATCATAGACCATTTTTCAAAAACTCACCTCTCAAATGACCCGAAAGGGCATTGACTTGGGTAACTCACATAAATTCGACTGAGCTTTGTCAGACTCAATCAAACTAACTGGACAGGGTAGGGTGCCTTCTGAGTCGAGTTGAGTCTGGGGAGTCAAGAAATATGGTATAAACCACTCATCATTAATTACAGATATCAAAGACTAGCAATCACACTACTCTCTAGCCTCAATACACACCAGACACTCCCACACACTAGAAGCCAAGCTCCAGATTGTTGTAGTTTAGAAAAGCTAGACAACACCATTTGGGCGGCTACTCGACGAGGTTGAGAAGAAATGTACGGTAGTCGCCCGACGTATCATCGTGTATGTAATCCTTCAATGATGTCTTGTATGCCTGGACAAACTCTTTCTTTATATCTTCCATGTCAATGCCAGCCCTTGTCACCACAACCCTTATGAGAGTTGTGTCTGAGGTTCCTAAACCTTTCATGGAATTGTACAGCACCTGAGAAGAATTTCAATGCCAAGGGTTTTTTTTGAGCAAAACAACTTTTATGGAAAATGAAAATGATTTAGGAGGAAATTATGATTTTCAATTCCTCATTATTTACTTTTTTATGATATTTATTTTTTTAAAGGAGAAACCATTTTTCGCAACTTCTTGGGATTAAAATTGTTGATGAAGATGGCAATAGGTTGGGTTGGGTTCAGGTTTGGGCTTACACATACCCAACTCAACTGACACATAAGTTGGCTCATACCTGACCCAATTAGTGACCAGTTTATACCATGTGACATCACCCATGCCTTTGTGACATGTATGATTCAGGCCTGGTTTGATACTGTTAATAGCTTGTTTAATTTTAGAAATTGAAAAAAAACCTTGCCACTTACATATAAGTAATTAAAAATCCAAAAACTCTTGAATTCCACCGGGGCCGGAATGCAAATGAAAGAAAAACTGAACTGGGTTGGGTCAGATGGAACCAAGACCCAAGCCCAACCTAAATCCCATCTGGGTCAAAATCTTGAAATTCATACCTGTCCCAGCCTGACTAATCCATTGCAAAACCTGACCTTAATAGGAGCAGGTTTGCGTGGGACAAGTTTAAATCCGACCCATTGCCATCACTACACAAGCATGCCATAAAAAGGGTTTATAAGAATAGCGGTTTTGGAGTGATACTAATACCTCAGCGAAGTACTTGGCGGGATTCTTAGCACATTTCAAGAGTGTCAAAAGTCCAGCCTTAAAACTTCGAGATGTTTCTTTCCGGACAGCCTGCAAGAGATTATAATGTGTTTTTGTTTGTTAGAATTTACAAATATCAAGTATTTTATATGGCATGTCTGAAATTTCAATGTGCCAAATTTTAAGAATCAGGAATGACTCAATCGCACCCCTAGACTCATGCGAACTCAGCTGAGTTAAACCGATTCCACCTTAACCCATTAATATCTAAAATGAAATAAAGCTAACAATTCAGGGGCGAAAGTTTCGAAAATTCTTTGCAAATTTTACACATGTCACCCCCAAAAATTTCCTTTTTACATAGTGGCTCCTTCAAAGAAAATCTACCGCACTTGGCCTCATATGACTTGAGGTAGAAAAGATAAAATAAAATGAAACATGATAATACCTCTTCAAGCGAGTGGCCGTAAAGCTTATCGTAAGCAGCATCAACGGCAGCCAAATGGGATCTATTTCGTTTGGTGAAGATATCAATGAAAGTCTTGTTATTTGTACCCCATATATTCTCCCCATCTTTGAAGAGCTGCTTTGCATCTTCCTCTGCCTTATTCACATCAACATTCGTTCCTTCATCGCGTGCCTTGTCGTCCAAACATGCAACCAATAACTGCAAACTCGACCCATTTATAATATCAATACTCCAACTCGCAAGTTTTTTTATCAAAGCATATGGAGTGAAGTAAAACCGCCTTTCACCAGACAAGAAAAATACTAAGGATCATATCAAAAGTATAAAAATTTGAAAATTCCTCATTTAATTTATAAAATAAAAGTAAAAATTATTTTTTTTAGACCACTAAATGACAAAGATCCATCTATTATAAGATTCCTTATTTAGCCACTAAAAATAAAATTTCACTATATTATGATTAGACCCCCTAATATATTATTCTCACTTCAATATTCACTTCACTTCTTTTCACCCTACAAGTATTTTTACCAAACATTTGGACAGAAAGGTCCCTAGATTTTTAGAAAACCTTAAAATAGCACCTGACTTTTATGTTTCTACAAAAGGTCCCTTGTTAGACTATGTAGAATGTGGCCGTTATTTTTTTTTTTGGGATAAATGATAGAAATACCCTTCACTTTTAATGAGGCTCGATGATGAAGGCAGGCATGGCGATGGAAATGGTTGACTTAGGCTTTGATTTTGTGTCTCAAAGTTTGAGGGGGCAAAATTTCTTTTATCTTCTAACTCAATAGATAAGTAATATGAATTTTTTCTAAAGGTAAATCGGTCAAAAGTAAAGAAGAAAATGAACTGTCAAGTTACTTTTCTTCCAATTGGACTATGAGTCAAAGGAAGTTTTAGTTAAAACATAATTGAAGTAGGGCCCTTTTTGAGATTTTATGAAAATATAGTTGCGTTTCTGTTAGAAAACTCAAAACATCTTTAATAAAATGGGATTATTACTTTTAATTAAAAACCCTTTAAAGTTGAAAAAAACCAGAGGCTCTCCACTACCTTTTTTTCTTTTTTTTCTTTTTTTTTTTTTTTTTTGACAATTCTCGCCATTTGTACAATATCACAGGACACCTGGGTCCTCTTTTTGTAAATTTTGTATGTCAGTCTATTTTATGATATCACAAAATGTAGGATTATTCTCTGATATTAAGGAAAGAGGCTCTCTGCAGGGGCGGACTAGGTACATGCGTATGTGGTTTCGAAAATTAAAAGAAAAACCCCTTCATATTCTAAGAATTAATGTGTTTTCCTTTTGCATTTGCTCCTTCCTTCCAAAAGTCGAATTTCCTGGGTCCACCCTAAAGGTATGAAGTGTTTGGGCACTCCATTGTTTTATTGAATTTATAGGTTTTTCTGTAAAAATCACTAAAAGGAAAATCATCTTTAAAAAAAAAATCAAAATGGCAAGAGAGAGAGACATACCTCTTTGGTATTGCTATTTATGAGGAGAGTGCTAGAAACAATGTCCTTTGACAGTTCGGATTTAAAATAGGTAAAATAAGCTCGTTTAAGGCTGCGTATCTGTGATAGTGTCCGTGAACATATCACTTCAGCAAGAGCTACTTTATCCAATGACATCAGTTGTAGTGATTGCCAGACTATAGTTGCATCTCGTTCTGATTCCTCTAGCAGCGACAGCAAAATAGCCCTCTGTGATGTTTATTTATAACACAGGACAACAGTTTAATTAAAATAAAGCCAATTAATAGTCATAAGATTGCAAATTTGGACAAGGTTGATCGTTGACGTGCATATATATATATATATATATATATGAGATTATTCATGTGCATCCATCTCTCGCCATAGGGTGAGGGATGCTTCCATAAATGAAAATTTCAAGTACAAAAGGGGGATTTCAATTACTTAGGATGAAGTACAAAAGGGGGATTAATGTGCAAAAAATGGAAATTGCCATCACCCTATGGTGAGGGATGAATGCACATGAATGTCCCCCATATATATAAATATATATGGGGGACATTATGGGGATTTTCAAGATATATATATATATATATATGGGGGACATTTATGTGCATCCATCTCTCACCATAGGGTGAGGGACACTTCCATAAATGAGGATTTTCAAGTACAAAAGTGAGTTTCAAGTACATAGGGTGAGGTACACTCCCTTGTCTTCATGTGTAAAAAGAGAAAGTGCCCCTCACCCTAAGGTGAGGAATAGATGCACATGAACATTCCCCATATATATATATATATATATATAAATATGTATACCTTAATGTCTTTGCAAAGCCAGCCGAGGCTCCCCGTGGCTTTGATACTGAGGTCCAAACCAACTTTCTCTTTGAGGAATCCCTTGCCGAACGTGCCAAGCTCTGAAGAGATGCGGTCTCTTAGATCCTCTCCGTAGTTCTTTTTGTAATGCTGTTGGATTAGATGACAATGTTTTGGATCATGCCTCTGCCTGGAAAGAATCTGCACAAGCTGTCCCACGTCGCACCCGCTCCCTGAATCATTGACAAAATCATCATTCAAGTAAATTAGTTTGACAAACCAACTGATACACATTGACCTATTGAAAAGTATTTATACTGCTTCTAGTAATGCCTCGAGGTTTTAGTGGCAATATGATTAACTAACGAAATTTGATATGGTACCAGAGCCAACGATTCTCGAGTTCAAATCTCATCTATGGACTACAAACCCACACTCTTTGGGTGCTCACCTTTGAAAGCTCTATAAAGATTGGCGGCATCTACCTCTGGCGTAGGTGTAGAGGGAACCACGCCACCACTTGGACCTGGCATTTTCTCCAGCACCAAGGGAATTGATTTTGCCTGCGTCTGTGTCTGTGGCTGTGTCTTTTGAGGAGCAACAGTTTCATGGTTCACTTGGGGTTGTGCCTCGGTCTTTGGAGGAGAAATACTGTCCTGCTGGGGCTGTTGTTTTGTCTGTGCCTGTGGAGGAGAAACACTAGCCTTTTGGATCTGCGTCTTTGGAGCCACAACACCACATGGAATTAGGGGTGTCAAAGGGCCTAGCCCAGGCTGGGTCGGAGTAAGCCCTTACCCTACCCTCATATATGCGGGCCGGTCTTAGGTCAAGTGAAAGCCCTTGGAGCCCATGACGAGCCTAGCTACAATATTGAAGCCCTTATCCTACTCTCAAGGGTCAGGGCCGGGCTAGGGTCGGGCCAAGGTCGAAAGAAATGATTATTTTTTTAATATTATTATATATAATTATTCTTTTATACCATAATGCTAACCCACCTTTATTCGAGGGGCAATGTAAAAATCAATCTTTTTGTAACACTTCTAAAAGAATGTACAAAACAAGTTACTCAATCATTTTATAAAGACATTAGTTAGGATTAAATGAAATAAGGTAATGCGATAGTATTGTGACATGAAACTAGGAAATACACTTTTAAATACCGCAACACACTAGCGGTAGTTACATAGTTTGAATAATGTACTCGGTTTAATACTTTAAATAATGTGCTCGGTTTTGTTTGTTTTCAGGCTATTATTAAGATTATCGCAGTTGAAGCTTTGCTAGTTGTTGCCTTTTTTACTAGTTCATGTTCTATATATTTTTATAAAGCAATAATGTGAACCATGAGAACATGTTTGGCAAGTCGTGTCTGATTCAATTAGATTTACTTCAAATAGGCATTAGACTTATTCCAAATATATTATTTGTATATATGGTTCAAATAAACATTA
Organism: Camphora micrantha; assembly: GCA_003546025.1. Taxonomy (NCBI): domain Eukaryota; kingdom Viridiplantae; phylum Streptophyta; class Magnoliopsida; order Laurales; family Lauraceae; genus Camphora; species Camphora micrantha. The sequence continues at coordinate 85,204,221 of QPKB01000001.1, forward strand.
GACCACTCTTGAGTTAGCATTAACCCCAACTTGTAATTCTTCGAAAAATCACCCTTTGATTTTATAACAAAACAATTAAACTTTGAATACCAAAGATGAATGACAAAGATGATTTGATTCATGAGCCACAAACTTTTAGCTCCAGATGTGGGGTCCATATGAATGAAACAACAATAGTCATAAAAGTAAGGGTATAGAAAGAAATTGGCATTGATTAATTGTTAGTGATTGAAACTCCACATCACTTGATGATAATGTTAATGATCATCTATCTAAACTCTCAACCTTCAATAGTTTACATTGGTAAAAATCAATATGATGAACGACAACTTGAATTCCCTTTTCATTGAAGAATATGTCCGTGTTGGTCAAACATATATAGAATCAAATATATCATTCAAATGATAACATATAACTAAATATGGGTGGCAATATCGTGATCTATAGAGATATCCATTAAAATTCTTTCTAAGCCTCGGTTATTATTGTTTGACAAAATATTAAGTCTTTATCATTAATTACTAATTAGAGGAGTTCTTTATATATATATATATATTTAAAAATCTCTTTCTCTATATATATTCTATATTATACATATTATTTATTTTATATATATTAATAGACAATGGGCCGGGCCCCCTCAGGCTGGCTAAGTCAAGCCCTAGCTCGGCTCTCAAGGTTGTTGGCTTTTCAAAATTGGGCCCTACCCTACCCTTGGGCTTTAGAACAAAAAGAAAAGCCCTCGCTTTGAGGGCTTTTGCAGGCCGAGCCGGGCTGGGCCCCCTCGTCAAAGGGCAGGATTTACGGCCCTACTTAGAATTGGCACTTTCTCTTGCACACAAGGAATCGGTTTTGCCTGTGCTTCTAACTGTTGTTGTTGTGGCAGTAGCTGAGTGTTTGGAGGAGTATGGCTTACCTTATTCTCTTGGGGTTGCTGCTGCGTCTGAGTAGGAGAAGCACTTTGCTTCTGCTGGGGCGGTGGCTGATGCTGCTGTGCCTTCTGCAGCGGCTTTTGCAGTGTTTGTGGCTTTTGCGGTGGCTGTGGAGTATGACAACTTTCCAAGGGCTGTTGTTCCTGTGCAGCAGGAACACTATGTTTGAGAATTTGTTAAAGATAAATATTATAATAAGGTTGGTCAGAGATTTAGATAGTTTAAATTTGAACAATATTATATCTGACTGACTGGATAGGGTTGTTATTAGCCTCTATAAATTTAGAGGTTATCTTCAATGAAATGCTATGGAGAATTTATACAATGCAATTGCAAGCATTTATATGAAAGTTTTACATACTAACCTCTTGAGACTCTTGTTGTCCCAGTCCCTCTGGTTTTTGTTGTGGCTTTCCTTGAGACTGTTGCTGTCCCGGTCCCTGTGGCTTTTGTTGTGGCTTTCCTTGAGACTGTTGCTGTCCCAGTGCCGGTGGCTTTTGTTGTGGCTTTGGTCTCTCAGCTACAATATTATTTTTGTTGTTGGATGTAACAAGAGGTTTGTTTGAACTGCCCATCACCTTATTCTGCGTCCTTCAATGCGTCCGATGCCATCTTCTGAGTCTTCTCGATCTGCTGAGTCGTGTCCTGGTATGCATCCGATGCCATCTTCTGAGTCTCCTCCATCTGCTGCTTCGTGTCATTGTATGTATCCGATGCCATCTTCTGAGTCTCCTCCATCTGTTGCTTTGTGTCCTCGTATTCATCCGATGCCATCTTCTGAGTCGCCTCCATCTGCTGCTTTGTGTCCTTGTATGTATCTGATGCCATCTTTTGAGTCTCCTCAGCCTGCTGCTTTGTGTCCTTGTATTCATCTGTTGCCATCTTGTGAGGCTCCTCCATCTGCTGCTTCGTCTCCATGAATGTATCCGATGCCGTCTTCTGATCATCCTCCCACTTCTGCTTGGCGTCCTTTAACGCATCCGGGGGACCGTCTGTCTGCTCCGTCGCAGGCTTCTTTGCATCTGAAGATGCATTGTCCCCTTCACTGTTGGGTGCAATTGGAATCTCTGTAGAGTCCTTTTTATTGTCTGTATCATCCGACGTTTGATTATCATCATCCAAGGTGCCTTTTCCATCGGTGTACTCTTTGTTGTTAGGATAATCAGCATCCTCCTCTCCATCCTCATTATAATCTTCATCTTTTTCATCTCGATCAAGATTCTCATCAAGTTGATCATCCACCTTATCTTCCTGAAAATTCATCTCATCCTCCTCCTCATCAACGTGATCTTCCTGAAAATTCATCTCATCCTCCTGATCATCCACCTGATCTTCCTGAAAATTCATCTCATCCACCTGATCATCCACAACAGGTTTTACAAACACGCTATAATTAGGGAGAGATAGAGAATCCAAGGGATATTGCTGCAAATGAATGACCCAATACTAAGAGTGCAGTAGAGAAAAAAGAAACAATAGCAACTACACAAACTCTCTCTTATCTATAAATGACAAAAACAGCAGTAGATTCCTCACTCCCAACTCAACTCCATGCTAACCACCTACTGCAACATATGCTGCTCTTATAATGCGTCCAACCAATGAAAACCTGCCATGTGCCCGGCGTTTATTGAAGACACTTGGGATCTTCTTTGATTAGCCAAAGCAAAAGGAGAAATTGGCTCGAGTCCCCCCCGCGCGCCACCCCCACCACAACAGAGAAATCCAAACGACAAAGATCCAACGTGAAACACACACAGTGCCGAATTGGGTGGTCTGTAAGTTAAAAGATCTCTAGCCAACTACCTTACTAAGTAGAAATTTTGAGTTAAAAGGAGTGAAATTTTATTGTGTAGCTCACTCATTTAAAATCCGATCTGCTCAAAGTATACATATAATCACTATATGCAAGACGTATCTCTAAATTTTACTCCTGTGGAAATTGGTTCCACGTATATTTTGAATGACTGCTTACCTCACATGACTCACGTGTTGTAATTTTACAATTCTACCCCTTCCCTACGTGGTGTTGGTTGACAATAAAACATTAGGTTGTGTTGTCGGCACTCTCCTGTGCTGAGCCAGTTCAACTGGACTCTGCCCTCAACCACACCTTTCTCTGCTTTCCAACCTTTTGTCCTTTTCCTTTTTAATCATCTCTTTGTTTTTCAGTTCATTTAATGCTGCTCCTTCCTTCATCTATCATTAGCCTTTGGAGGAGAGATAGGAGAAGTGGGCGTCAAATATCAATCCCCATCTGTTTTTTTCTCAAATTCATAAGATTAGATAAAGATATCTACCGAATGATCCCCATAATCTACATCATCAATGTGCACATCATGTTGATCTAATAAAACTATGCAACATCTACAGGTGGTTTGACACGGGGGTTTGTCCCACAACCATTTTGTATATATCTCATCTCAATTGTCAGAGTCCAACAATAGCATCAAGTTCATCCAGGATTTCTAGCCCAAATTGCAACCCATGATAAGACTTCTCAATTGTTAGACTTGTTGTCAGATTTTTGCAAAACAAATGCCCACTCAAGGTGTTCACCTACAATCATAGGAACCATGTGGAGAAAGTGTCTGTGAAGGGAATTTCATTTGGTTATGTTTGGTTTCATGGAGAAAAGCAAGGACACTCATTTGCTGTTTAGACCATAGATTCACTATCAACCATTGAAATTGATCTAGTGTCATTATAGTATGCACTAGTTATGTATCAATCTGCAGCTGATGGAATTCTCAATCGGCTTTAGATTAATTTGCCAAATCACGTTTATCTGATATATGAGATAATATTATTGCTTTGATGGTGATGAAGACGATGACGACCAAGAAGACAGACAACGATGAGATATAATGCTTTGACGATGACAACAAAGATGATAACAAGACAACAATGACGATTCTAAGGAGGAACAATGTTTTTGGGTGAATAATTGTGCTTGTGAGCCTGTAGCAGCCTAATCAGTCTACTGGGGTGCCTATAAACCAAATGATGCTCTTTTTGGAAAAAAAAAAAAAAGGAATCTTGCTCTGTCAAACAACATCAAAAGACTGGTATCCTTACTCCTTAGCATAGTTTAAAAATTGATAAATGTAATGTCGCTTTTGAAAGGAGAGTTGTGGTTTAAACCTAGAAAACCTAAACCAAAGATTTCACTTGTTGTAACATTAAAATCTGCCACCACCGCTCAATACTTATGGTTGATTGGTGTTTGGCATTTTAATATCACACAAATGTCTGGATCCTCAGGTGTAAGTTATCACTCCTAGACCAGTAAGCCCACGTATTAGGAAAAAAAAAATCTACTACCATTGAAACAAGGGCTCGTACAAAATTCAAAGTACATATAAGTTGGTAAAATCTGGATGGTTGTTCCACTGTTTCAAATTATATTCTTCAAGTTCCCACCCAAAAAAAAAAAAAATAGATTCTTTAAGTGACAATACTACTCCAAAATCTAACAAGCATGTACCGTATAAAAAATCTAAAGAAAGAGTAAGAAATAGTTGTTTTGGTTCATTGCCTCATGAGCGTTGTTGAGAGATTTGTCTCGCCTAGGCCATGGGCTACACTTAATTTTGCTTCCATGCTTATTTAGGGTACGTTTGTGTGATGAGAGGATTCTATAATAAAGAGAAAATTGAATTAATTTTCATTGATAAAGTAAGCTTTAATTTCATATGGGAGAGAGATAAATGTAGGATTTCATTCTCTAGTGAAAATATAAATTCATAGAGTCTGAAATCCTCTCATTGTACAAACAAACTAAAAAAAAAAGACATTTAGTTGCAGGAAAAAAAAAAAAAAAAAAAAAAAACGATTTGGCAGTGGTTTCTTTCCGCCCCTAATGCTTACTTTTTGAGGCAGAGATTTTTTCCATTGCAAAAGGTGCAGTTATTGCCTTGTAACTGGCCGTTAAAGATTAAATTGTGACAAAACTAGGGTAAAATAAAAACTGCTGCAAAATAGAACCGTTAGTGGCAGGAAAAAAACCGCCACTAAAGGTCATCCCGCCCGCCGCAAAAAAGTCACTTTTATTTAGTCCTAAAGCTGTTAAATTTTTTGTAGAAAGAACAAATTAAATTTGCATCAAAGTGAAATTGAAGATTGAGATTTACTAAGAAATCTGCAGTGTGGGGGTGCCATCATGGTCATAATCTATGGTTCTCCTTAACCTGTACCCGCATTATGTGCGGTATTCCTGCAAAGTAGATGCTTTATACAATGCAATTGCAAGCATTTCTTTGAAAGTTTTACAAACTAACCTCTTGAGACTCTTGCTGTTCCAGTTCCTGTGGCTTTTGTTGTGGCTTCTCTTGAGACAGCTCCTGCCCCAGTCCTTGTGGCTCTTGTTGTGGCTTTCTTTGAGACTGCCGCTGTCCCAGTTCTTGTGGCTTTCCTTGAGACTGTTGCTGTCCCAATCCCTGTGGCTTTTGTTGTGGCTTTCGTCTCGCAGCTGCAGCATTATTGTTGTTGTTAGATGTAACAATAGGTTTGTTTGAAGTGCCCATCACCTTATTTGCGTCCTTGAATGCGTCCAATGCCATCTTCCGAGTCTTGTCCATCTGCTGAGTCGTGTCCTTGTATTCATCCAATGCCATCTTCTGACTCTCCTCCATCTGCTGCTTTGTGTCCTTGTATGTATCTGATGCCCTCTTTTTGAGTCTCCTCAGCCTGCTGCTTTGTGCCCTTGTTTTCATCCGATGCCATGTTTTGATCAGTCTCGTCAGCCTGCTGCTTTGTGTCCTTGTATTCATCTGATCCCATCTTCTGAGTCTCCTCCACTTGCTGCTTCGTCTCCATGAATGTATCCGATGCCGTCTTCTGATCATCCTCCCGCTGCTGCTTGGCGTCCTTTAACGCATCCGGGGCACCGTCTGTCTGCTCCGTCGCAGGCTCCTTTGCATCTGAAGATGCATTGTCCCCTTCACTGTTGGGTGAAATTGAATTCTCTGTAGAGTCCTTTTTATTGTTTGTTTCATCCGACGGTTGACCCTCTTCTTCATCCTCTTCATAATCTTCATCTTGATTAATATCATCCTCAAAATCCTCATCAGGTTGATCATCCAGCTCTTCCTGATCATACACCTCTGGCTCTTCGTCCACAACAGTTTTTCCAAACGTATCGCCAACATTAGGGAAAGTAAGAATATCCATGGGATATTGCTGCAAATGAATGACCCCAGTACTCAAGAGTGCAGTAGAGGAAAAAGAAACAATAGCAACTACTACACAAACTCTCTCGATCTATGAATGAGAAAAACAGCAGTAGATTCCTCACTCCCTACCCAACTCCATGCTAACCAACTACTGCAACATATGCTGCTCTTATAATGCGTCCAACCAATGAAAGCCTACCATGTGCCCGGCCTTTATTGAAGACACTTGGGATCTTCTTTGATTCGCTAAAGCAAAAGGAGAAATTCACTCGAGTCATATATACTTTTACCACCCCCACGGAGAAATCCAAACGACAAACGTGAAACACGCACAGCGCCCTTTCTTTCTTTCCTTTCTATTGTTTGTTAGTTTTTTAGAAAAGATCTCTTCCATGCCGAATTGTGTTGTCTGTGACTGTGAGTGATTCAATCATTCTGCAACATCTGATCAAGTGTGGGGCCCAACAGTTACCATCAGTTCACAAAAATTCAAAAGCAAGTGTGGCCCAGTGTCCTTTCATTATTCTATCATTGTCAGATGGTGGTGACGGACTCATGTGATTTATATACATTTGAGCACACCATCCAAGCCCATCCAACTATTTTTTTGCAGAATTGTGTGCCTTTGGTATAGAGTTAGGGCGTAGCCTACATTAGCTTTTGACTCCAGAGTCCAGCCTAGCTTATTGCACAGGCCACAGGATCCGACCTAGGCTTGTCCGGGCCTATTCATTGTCTTCTAAATTTGGAGTTTCCAATCATACATATATATCCATTGCTGCTGCTATTACAGACCAAATGAAGTGACTCAAATAGCAAAAATATAGATCAAACAAAAGTATAAGGATCTCCAAGCCCATCATGCGCCTGGTTCTAACAAGGCCCATCCCATGAAACCCACATTATTGCCATTACCATATGAACTGAACGGACTATTGTATACTAATGTGGTCCAACTTGTGTGGCCGGCTTGGATACATTTCTATCATTGGGGATAGGAAGATTGAAAGTCCACTTTAGCTACAAATAAGGGTTATTACAAAAAAAATAAAAATAAAAATAAAAAATAAAAAAACATCGGATTATCTTAGTCCTTAATTTAGCAGTCTAAATATCTTATGGTCTTTTAATCATAAATTTATTTATTTTTTTTTATTTTTTTTTGGAATCAATCCAATGGTAAATAAAGGTAAACTAAGCATAAAATTAGGTAGGTGCCTAATAAGTGATATAAGAGTGTGAAAGTAGCAGCATTGATCAAAGATATACCTAATTTAGGATTTCTAGCCCAAATTGCAACCCATGATAAGACTTCTCAATTGTTAGAATTCTTGTCAGATATTTCTGCAAAACAAATGCCCACTCAAGGTGTTCACCTACAATCATGGGAACCATGTGGAGAAAGTGTTTGCGAAGGGAATTTCATTTGGTTATGTTATTTTGGTATCATGGAGGAAAGTAGGGACAACTCATATGGTGTTTAGACCATATAGATTCACTTTCAACCATTGAAATTGATCTAGTGTCAACAGTATGCACTAGTTATGGATCAATCTACAGCTGATGGAATTCTTAATCGGCTAGCTTTAGATTTGCCAAATTACGTCCATATGATATATGAGATAATAATATTGCTTTGATGGTGACGAAGACGATGACGACCAAGATGACGGACAAGGATGAGATAATAATGCTTTGACGATGACAAGGATGATGACAAGACAATAATGACAATCCTAAGGTTGAGCAATGATTTTGGGTGAATAATTGTGCTTGTAAGCCTATAGCAGCCTAATCAGCCTACTAGGGTGCCTATAAATCAAATGATGCTCTTTTTGGAAAAAAACATAAAAAATAAAAAAATGAATGAATTCTTGCTCTCTCAACAACATTAAAAGACTGGTATCCTTAGCATAGTTTAAAAATTGATAAATGTGAATATGTGATGTTGCTTTAAAAGAAGAGTTGTGATTTAAATCTAGAAAAACTTAACCAAAGGCTTCACTTGTTGTAACATTAAAATCTACCACGACCCCCCAATACTCTTGGTTAATTGGTTTTGGCACTTAAATATTACACATATGCCTGGGTTTTTAGGTGAAAATATCACTCCTGCATCAGTGGACCCACGTAGTAGGAAAAAAATTCTACCACCACAGAAACAAGGGCTCCTACAAAATTCGAAGTACGTATAAGTTGGTAAGATCTAGATGGTAGTTCCACCGTTTCAAATTAGATTGTTTAAGTAACAATACTACTTCAAAATCTAACAAGTGTGTACTGCCAAAAAAATTCTAAAGAAAAAGAAATAGTTGTTTTGGTTCATTGCCAGATGAGCAATGTTGAGAGATTTGTCTTGCCTAGGCCGTAGGTGACACTTAATTTTTCTTCGATGTTTTTTTAGGGGTGCCTTTGTGTGATGAAAGGATTCTCCGATAAAGAGAAAAATGAACCGTTTCTCATTAATAAAATGAACTTCAATTTCGTATGAAAAATGTAGGAATGAATGATTCTATTCTCTAGAGAAACTATAAATTCACAAAGTGTGAAATCCTCTCATTGTCCAAACAAACTTTTTAAAAAAAGGACAATTAGTTGACTAAAAAAATGATTTGCAGTGGTTTCTTTCTGCCTCTAATGCTTACTTTTTGAGGCAGAGATTTTTTTCCATTGCAAAAAGTGCCGCTGCTATTGTCTCATTACCGACCGTCCATGATTAAATTGTGAAAAATTCAGTGTAAAATATAAACCACTGCAAAATAAGACCTTTAGTCGTAGAAAAAACCGCCGCTAAAGGTCATCCCGCCAGCCCCAAAAGCGATCATTTTTTTTAGTCCTTAAGCTGTTAAATTTTCCACAGTAAGAACAAATTAAATTTGCATCAAACTGAGATTGAAGATTGAGATTTACTAAAAAAAATCTGCAGTGTGGGGGTGCCATCATGGTTATGATCTATGATTCTTCTTAGCCTGCACCCACATTATGTATGGTACTCCTGCAAAATAGATGTTTTGTGGCTGAGTAACAAAATAACACAAACTGTAAAAGTTCTATCCAAAAAAAAAAAAAACACAAACTTTTTAGAGAAACAAGAATTATAATAATAATAATAATAATAGATAACACAAAGGGATATACTTGGGCTTGACTTGGAGAGTTGGAGGATTGATTGCTTTTACTTTTTCTTTTTCTTTTTTATAAAGATGTCATGAAAAAGGGGGATTGATTGCTTTTACCATTTTCTTTTTCTTTTTTATAAAGATGTCATGAAAAAGGAGAAAACGGATGCAATGAATGAGGAGCAGCCACTGACTGGTGATGGTACATGTGGGTCCTGCAATTAAAGCAGCGGAAGGTGTTGCTTTTAACTTCATTAAACAAAGGCCTGCGGAGGGTAAAATCATTACAAGCTGTTTTGGTGCAGATCCTAGTCCTGTCTCTTTCTTTGGACCGCACGCCTTCACTGACTACTCCTATATACATGTATATGTTGATCGAGTCCAATCAAAGATCTGTGTCTGTATCTGCTTTCTTTCGGTGTGATAGCATAATAAGGATGCCAAATGCCAACCCTACTTTTTTTTTTTTTTTTTTTTTAAGGAAACCCTCCTTCCAAATTATCCTAGCCCATCAATTTTAAGTCTTGAAAGCTTATTCACTGTAGCCATTCAATTTTGTAACAAAAGAAAATTTCAAAAAAAAAAGAAAAAAAGTTCACATTTGGACCTATATAAATTCTCATTTTTTAATATTATCAATTTTGACATATCACATATCACATATCACGTATCGCATGGGATTTGAAAATCCTAAATTTTTGTGGATTTGCACACTTGAATCAATTATCCTAAGTCATATGCATTAATATGAATGTAAAACCCTTAGCTATATAAATCTTTAACTAGAAATTCATTTTCAACTGACAATGAGAAATCACCACATTTGTTAATTTCTAGCTTGCTACCAAATAGATTCTTAAGAAATAACATTTGGAACAATGTTGAATCGGGACCGGCTCAAATTTAAAAGAGCTTAGTGGGTGTGAGAAAATTTGATTGGATAAAGGTGGGTCTCAAGTACAAAAACTTGAAAAAGACATTGAAGAATTGAGTTATGTAGAAAATCTTACAATGCATATCTATTTTAACAAATCACAATTATGAGAGAATCTCCACAATTACAATCTACTCTTGTGGTCATTGTTAATCTGATCTTAGCAAATGAAATATAGAGGTGTGTTAGGTATAAATCCACCCTCCCTATTGTTTGAATGAGGTTCGCTATATTTTCAAAAAAGTAGAGTCTGTAATAGTGATAACAAGCCCACATCATGATAGATCTTTTCTGTAACTGCTTTTCCATAGAAATTGAAGGAAAAGGAGGATATTTTTCCAAACACAACCTTTCATATCTTTTGGTGTGAATCCTTTATGCAAGAAAAAAATAATATGAAAAAGACATTTAATTTCCATGATTCCACTAAAAAGTATTTCTAACTGGGGGATTAGGATTATGAAGGCATCCATTTAGCAGAAAAGCAAAAGTATGGGAACTTCCATTTCTTGGACACTACGTACACAAACTTATCCTTAAGAATCCTCTCACGGCAAAGAGTAAGAGCGCAATTAAAATAAAATTGCCTCATTATTTCAATAAAAGCAACTCGTGGGATTTTCATAAATCACAATTTAAAAGATGGGAATAATGGGTGCACCAAGATGAATTTAATAAAAAAAATTTCCCACATTGTTTCTCTCTTTCAAACCAAAGTTATTAGTTTATGGGATATCTCTTTTTAACAGAGTGCAAATAATGTGTCTAGGTCCACTATTCTCATCACTACAGGAGATTTTCTATGGTAAAAAGCTGGGTTGTAGACAAAGCATCCATAGATATTGACTTTATATGTCATTTTGATTAGTATCGATTTTTTTATCTTAGATTAGATTGTTAGAAATAACTAGTATTTTAAATTTAGTCAACATATGAATTTTTTTTTTTCTGCCTAGTGGCTGATTTTTTTTTTTTTTTTTTTTTTTTTTTCTTCTTAAACATGGGGGGATTCGAACAATCAACAACTAAATTTGCCTTAGCCCTGGCTCACACAGGCCAGTGGAAAAAAAAAAATTTTTTTTTTTTTTTCAGAGTTTTGCTCAAGTAGAATAGAGTGGAACTAGTGTAGAGAGAAACAATGTGGAAAGAAAAAATCAGTGTGTTCTATCCAATCTTGAGATTCACGTGTTATGAATTTCCCATCTTACCCTTTCTTACGTACTCACAAAAAGACGGGTCCGGGTCTTGCCGGCTTGTGCTGAGTCACTGTTAACTTTAACGGGACACTCCTTTTCCGTCCTTTTGTCCGTTTGCCTTTGGACAGAGGTAGCTCAAGGGAATTGATAGAGAAACCCCTATCTCTCTATCTGCCTTTTCAGTTGATTTAAAATTATTCTGTTCCTTTTTTTATCCATCCTTTTTTGCTTTCAAAAAGGAGATAGAGGACATGTGGGGTGTCTGTAAACTATCTGCTTTATCCCTATACGCCCGTTTCTTTAGGTGAATTCTTAAAATTCATGTATGCTGGAATTTATAAATTTGAGATGTTAAAATTTTGAAATGCTGTTGAATCTTGATATTTCTGAATTTCTTATTTCTTTCATACCTAAATTCCTATCTAAGAATTTCATCCAACCTGAATTCCATAAATTTCCTGTTTCATAACTACTTGAACTTTGAAGTGGATTTCCATTTATTTATACAATATATGTATGCATATATAAGGCTAAAATATTAATGAATATAACAATCATTATAAATCTCAACCAATATGAGCCAAAGTAACATCCACCATAATGTCAACAAAATAACATCCACCATTATAAATCAAATAACCCAACAAAAGTCCAATCAAATCCAAATTTGAACTTCAAGTCATGGAAATCCATATAAAAACTCTTAAAATGGTGTAAAAAATCCATATGAAAATTTGCTCACAGATAAATCATGGAAAATAACTTGGTAATTCCAACAAGATGGAAAATGTGTTTTACAAAGGGGTACAAGTCATGATAATACATATGAAAACTCTTAAAATGGAGTAAATCCATATGAAAATTTGCTCACAGACAAGTCATGGAAAATAACTTGGTAATTCCAGCAAGATGGAAAAAGTGTTTTACAAAGGGGTAATTGGTCTGGTTGGCGTCGCCACCATCATTTTGTTTGAGCAACATATGATTAAGTGGCCTAGATTTTACTCGCCCATATATGATTAATTTACCCAAAAATAGAAAAACAGGTGTATGATTAAGTGGTCTGGATTTTACTAGTCCATACATGATTAATTTACCCAAAATAATAAATTTTGTCACTCACTTGTTGGCTACAGAAAAATAGTCCTCTGTTCCAATTATACACATGCCTTCAGTTGCAAGTGGCCATTTGCATTCTTTTACCTATCACCACTTGTTTTTTCTTCTCCATTTCTTATAATTGGTAAAAACAGAATAACTAGTACAGGTTGTAATAGCAGCAGATCCAGTGAGAGTTTAATTAAGTAAGGAAATCTTTTGTAATAGTTAAACGTAATGGGAAGAATTAAAATTACTGCAGGGTGAATCTTGATAGAGTATGCAATGCAATGTGTGTAACAAAGGCATGGATGGATGGATGTATACTATGCTATGGGTTGATCTTGATGCATCATTTTGATGGGCTCTAATTAGATGATGCTTGGATTGTATGTAACCCAATCAAAATGGATTGATGAGATAGTTAAACCATTTCGATGGAATAAAACATGGGAAGAAAAACCCCCAAAAACCATTTTATTTCCTTTCCATCAAAACACTTTAGAGAAAAAAAAAAAAAAAAGCATACAACAAGATGGAAGAAAAATAGAAAAATAAATCAGATGGGGAAGAGGAGTTCAGAGGAAGAAGAATACCGTATTTGATTTTTGTGCAGTCGCATAGAATAGAAGATGACAATCCACCGTTGGGAGAACCGGAGTTCTATCGGAATACCTAGAGTTGCAAACAAAGTATCCCGGAATGGCTGGATTTCTAAATGCTAGAGTAAAGACTAGCATTTGGGAATTCCACTTTTTTGGAATTTTAAAATGCCACTTACCTCAAATGCTGGGAATTCCCATAAATGAACATTGAATTTCTAATTGGAATGCAGGAATTTCCAGACAGCCTGAATTCCTGTCAGAAATTCTTGCAAAGAAACAAGCCCTAAATCATATACACCAAAGATATTTGGTAAATGAATCCTCACTATCTACATCATTATTATGCACATGCTACTGACCAAAACTAAAATATGCAAATCTTAGGTCATTTTCAGAGCCCAAACAAACGTCTGTACATATCTCATCTTGATTCTCAGAGCCCAAACAATTACATCAAGTTCATTTTCGATAAAGAATGGCCTATTATCCCATTGGTAAAAGACTTTACTTCTTATCTAGTTGTCCAAGGTTCAAACCTGGACAGCCACCTTCCCTCATCCGAGAGGCCCTAAGATAGCTAACAAAATAAAAAAATAAAAAATAAAAAAAAGAAAAGAGTTGCTTTTGGATTGATGGGCCAATTTGCGAGCCAGTAAGACCCCACATATCGCCTCATCTATTTAGGAGTCTTGAGTCTGTCTTTAGAGTCCATTACGGTCGCATTCCACTCTTTTATAGTTTGTTGATGATAATGGCCCTCTAGATCAAATCTGGGATGATCTATTTTTTTAGAAACTTTCAATCATACAACTTGAAAAGAACAACTCGATGCTAGAAAAAAATATGCGTCTTGCCAATGCTACGTCGACCGGGTTCCCCTAGAGGGGGAGTGTAGAGGAGTGGACTCCATCCGAGGGGAAGTGTTAGAAAAAATATTTATGTTACATCTGCTTAATGACTCTAGATTTTGAAAGGAATGGTTTGCTAAGGGAGTTTAATATACATAACGAAGGGATAGGATGTTTCATTTTTATTGAAAAGGGAAAAGAGTCGATTGGCCACGATTATGACACCAATTTAGAGATGTCAAACACGGCACGGCACGGCACAACAATTTCGCGGCACGGCCGTGCCATGGGTTGTGCTGGCATGGCACGGCACGGGCCGTGCCTGGGTTATGCTGGGTCATGCTATGCCTCCGTGCCTATCATGCCATGGGCTTCGTGTGGTTATTATCTTTTGGGCTTAAAAAATAAAGGTTTGACACTAAAAAAAAAATTAAAAGTTACACATAAAAAAGAGTATGGCACACAAATTTAAATGGTTTGGTCAAATTCGACTTACTCCATTGAGAAGAGAACCATTTGGATCTATTCTAATTGAAGATTCTTCAATAGGATTACCTTCGAAATCTGTACAATTTCTTTGGATAATAAAATAAATAAATAAAAGAATATGTTTTATTATATTTCCACTAGAAATATTAAATATCCCGTGTCGTGCCTAATGGGCCGTGCCATTGAACGTCACGTTGATTGTCATGCTGGGTCGTGCCGTGCCGTGCTGGTACGGCCCATTTGACATCTCTAGATACCCGGCCATGTGAACTTTTAAAGTGTCACCTTAGTTTTATTTAGAAAAAAAGACCTCAATTTATGCAAATGAAACACAAAAGGATCTCTCAAATTCAAAATTACACCTTATTGATCATTAGCAATGACGAAAATGATCTAATTCTAATTAACTCTAACCATTCTCTAGCATTTTTTATCTTCGAACGAAACATATAACCCTCCCCTTGGACTTAGATCAGCATAAGTAGATGAACACCACATGCCACAGTGGCCTATGTTTCACTAAAATTCTTATAAATACACACCACTCAAAGCTTCAAGAAAGCTGTGCATGAAATGTGAAATCCTTCCAGTTACGATAAGACCAAGTCTTATTGGAGTAGACAATACCGTTGGGTCAACTTTACCATCTCTTCTACTTTACTACTTGCTAAATAAAAAGTATGCCAACACCACACAGAACTTAATTAATTTTATCCTTGAAGCGGTTTTGATTTGCTATCATTAATTAAGTTATATGGCAGCTGGTAATTAAGTTAAAAAATAAAATCATGTATCATGAAAGCAGTTTTGGTTGCTATCATAGTTGTTATAATCATATCAATCAATATATAATTAAATTATAGAGATAATTAGCGAAAGGTCCCTTATACATGACTTGTAATGCCTCCAGTCCATCAACTTTTCCTCTAAGGCCTGTAGTCCATGCAGCTAGACATATTTCGGCAAAAGGTCCCTAGATATAATTTTGATGACTGATTTACCCTTTCTACCATTTTAGACATAAAATTTTAAATTTTCAAATTTCAAATCTTCTACTATCCCTCTTCTTCTTCCCCGGACATGTTGAATCTGTGCTTAGGGACAAAAAACGAAACAGGGGAAGAAATGAGAGAGGAGAAAGGAGAGACGAGATGGGTGCTCAGTGTTGATCATAGTTGTGGGCCACAACAGAAAGACGTCGAGGAGAAAAATCTGAGCTTCTTCTGAAGCAGTTCTGCAACAAAGAACCAGAGAAAAAAAGAGAAGGCTCGATGAAACACCCCAAAACCCCCTCTTTCTTCTTCTGTTTCCTCTTACTTTCTCTCTCTAATGAATCTGTACTAGCTAGCCCCCAGCCAAAAAATCCCCAATTCAATTTCGATTTCAATTCACAGCAGAGATGGTAACAAACCCTAAAGTATTCTTCGACATGGCCATTCTGGTCCTGGTTGCAGAACAAAATCGAGAAACAAAGAATGCTCTCTGCCAGTCGCCTGAGAACCCATCGCAGAGATCGGAGGATCCAAAATCGCAGTGATTCATCTCCGGAGCTCTCACCCGTCGCTTGAGAAATGAATCAGAGTACCTTTCGTACCAGGGCTGTCCATCGCCAAAGAGAGCAGGGCAAGAAGGAAGAACCCAAGCCTGTCTTGGAACAGAGGCGAGGAAGAAGAAGAAACACCTGGATTGAAGTCATGCCTGTTTTGGAACCCGTCGCTGAGATCGGAGGATCCAAAAACGCAGTGATTCATCTCTAGAGCTCTCACCCATCGCCTGAGAAGCGAATCGGAGGACTTCTCGTACCGGGGCTGCCCATCGCTAGAGGGAGAAGGGTGAGAAGGAAGAACCCAAGCCTGTCTCAGAACAGAGGCAAGGAAGAAGAAGAAAGAGAACGATGGATTAAGACCAGGCCGGTTTTGGGTTCGGGTAGGTTCCAGGTCAGGCCTGACCCGCTCAGCCCAGAAGCCCAGCAACAGAAGCTCCAGTAGCATTCAACTAGCATGATGACCGGAATCCACCATCATCGTAGACCTTACCGGAGAAGAAAGGCAGCGGGGCCCAGGGATTTATCTGGGTTTTTGTGAAATTTATCTAAGTTTTGGTAAAATTTATCTGAGTTTTTATGAAATTTATCTAAGTTTTAGTGAAATTTATCTGAGTTTTTGTCATATTTATCTGCGTTTTTGTCAAAGTTATATATGTTTTTGGCAAATTTATCTGAATTTTTCTTAAAAATTTATCTGTTTTTGGCAAATTTATCTGGATATTCTTTAAAATTTATCTGAGTTTTTGAAAAATCTATTTGAGTTTTTCGGCAAATCTATTGCATTTTTTGAAATCTATTTGTGTTTTTTAATTTTGTTTGTGGTCTTTTGAAATTTGTTTGCATTTTTTTAAATTTATTTTCATTTTTAATTTTATTTACGTATTTTGAAACTTATTTGTGTCTTTTGAAATTGATTTACATTTTTTGAAATTTATTTGGATTTTTTTGAAAGTTATTATTTCTAAGCATTCTTTCGTGAATGTGTATTTTCAAAAATTTATGTGTGCCTTTTTAATAATTTTATTTACTATTCTTT
Organism: Camphora micrantha; assembly: GCA_003546025.1. Taxonomy (NCBI): domain Eukaryota; kingdom Viridiplantae; phylum Streptophyta; class Magnoliopsida; order Laurales; family Lauraceae; genus Camphora; species Camphora micrantha. The sequence goes on from QPKB01000001.1 coordinate 85,221,198, forward strand.
TGAAATTTATTTGAGAATGTGAGATTTATTTATATATATGCTTTTTTCAATAAAGTGTATCTTTTGACCCAATGTTGGATGTGGACCCTTTCAAGAAATTCCCCTCAAATCTTTATAAATTATTTATATTTTTGGAATTTTTTTATATAGTATTCAATGATCTGTGTTGTGACGAATCTTTTGTTTTTAAGATTAAACGTGTATTGACGTTGATTAAAGAAAAAATGTTTGTTTTTTGATAATTTATGGTTGGGTTAATTTTTCTTTAATTTGTTATAAATTTTTTATATGAAAGTGATATTAGTTTTAATAAATTATTTAGGTCATTTTTAGATTTATTTAACTTGTGTTATCTGCACATAGGCAACTCCATCTATATCTCCGCTTTTTGAAATTTATTTGAAGACATAATTAGTGGCTCGCTTTAATCATGCCTAATTTAATGGTAGTTGACCATTATTAATGGCTTATTCCACTAATCATCGGATATGATTTGAAGAAAGGGTAAATTAGACATTTTAGGTTTCCAAATGTGGAAAAAGGACCTATCACACTATAAGAAAAGATTGTGGACCTAAGGCAATAAAGTGAAATGTTCAGGGACCCGTCGCCGAATCCCCCTAAATTATATATGAACCAATCAATTATAATATATTAAAACCAAGAATTTTGACTTTAATTTTGACCATCAGTTATAATTTTGATTTCTAACTCAATGAGCATTACACATTCTCTCCCCACTTCGATTGATGACTCCCCACTTATGTAGCCACCCTTATTTCATACAACCACTTAAAACTACATTTTAATTTTCTATTTTCCTTTATTAATGATAACTCCCCACTTATGTAACCACCGATTGTATTTGTTGCATCTAAACTTTCAAAGAAAACTCTCAATGGGTAATCCGTTATAATCATCACACGTAGGAACTCCCTTCATTTTTATTCCAATAAAAAAAAAAAAAAAAAAGTTGCATAGCATGTTTAAGATCAAGTCAAATCCAAGAGTGGGTGTCTTATATTTTTTAATGATAATTTACAAGAGAATCATTACCTAGATTGTGAGGACGACTTGCATTTCAAAAAGTGGCCCCACAATGCATTGAAGAAGGGCTACGCCACCAACTAATAATGCTGCGGATACCCTGTGAATTCAATATTTCTCAACATTGATAGATTAATAGCACTTCTGTCTTCAATAATGACAGCTTTATGATTTTAATATTACTGCCCAGAGTGAATTATTGATGCTGCCATCATTTTCGAAATTCTTGCCATCGTGATAGTAACGGCTGAACATCTTATGTGGAGAGGTTTCCAAAACTTCGGATTCCTCCCAGGATGTTACCAGGAAGATCCCACAATAAAAGTTAAAATAGCATAATAAAGAGAAAAGTAAATCCAAAATTATACAAAAGTCTCTTCAGAATGTTTGAGTAAAACATATTTACATTTTAGTAAATTTCACAGAAACATTGCAAAATTTTATCTTAATCTTTTGAGTTTTTGTCTCAACTCATTATTTTCTGGCAAGAAAATAGCTTTGTTATAAAAAAAAAATTGGAAATATTTGTGATGGTGGTTACCACTTACCATCATGGTTTCAATATGGGTCTTGTGAACCTGCACCCATAGCTCAGGATGTTATCCTTCAATTATTCATGGTTATCCTGAAATTATTCATGCGTTGTGTTGTCCCTCAAAATATGAAAACATGGACTTGGAGACTTGGGATGACTTGTGCTTGACATGGATGATTGATTGCTTTCACCTTTTTTTTTATGAAAGGAAGAAAGGGAATGCCATGAAATAGGAGCAACGACTAGAAAAACGTAAATTGTGGGGGCATGCCATGTGATGGGTGCCTCAGCTAGAGCTGTTGCTTCATTAAACAAACAATATAAACTAATCTTGCAGCCAGCCATCACTGCATGTCAGTACGTGCAATATCAGCTGACGACTCACTGAATGCAGCTGTCCAATCAAAATTATGGTGGGCCTACGTGATGAGGGCAATGAGTTCCATTCATCTTGAGTCATATTAATGTGAGCCATCAACAAGCAAAACCATCCAGTTCGTGGGATGCGCGTGGGTCATCAAAGCAACTACAAAGTAATGATGTGGAAATTACCATTTACCATGTCTATGTTTTGCCTATTGGTTTATTCGATACCAAATGATAGTCTGATATGATAAGTTCTATGCAAATTATTGTCATAATCTTTTGAGTTTTTGTCTCAACTCATTATTTTCTGGCAAGAAAATAACTTTGTTTATAAGAATATTAATTGGAAATATTTGTGATGGTGGTTACCATCATGGTTTCAGCATCGGTGCACCCATAGTTCAGGATGTTATCCAGCAATATTCATGCATTGTGTTGTGCCTCAACAATATAAAAACATGGACTTGGGGACTTGGGCTTGACTTGGATGATTGATTGCTCTCACCTTTTTTTTTCTTATATGAAAGGAAGATGAAAAAACCGGCCTTAACACAGTCTTAGGTCCCAACAAAACTATCATTATCAGATTATCCAAAAAAAAAGAAAAAGAAACTAGTAATTAATCCTAATATGGATTAAATGTCAATAATCATGCAGAGAGAAAAACACAAGAACGTATATGTGGAAAACCCTACTTGGGAAAAAACCATGTGCCTTATCGTCTAAGCTAACGGACTACCAAGCACTAATAAAATTGAATGTTACAAGAAAGAACTCACAACCCTTTCCCAATTGGAACTCAACCTAAGGACTGTGGTTTCTTGCCGATTGGTCACCGTTCACTTTCACCGTGCTTGAACAAATAACCTTGAATGCCTCTTCAAGATGATTCAACTTCGAAGGAAAAGGAGTCCAATGCTTAGAACTTCAGATCAACAGAATAAAAGCTTTGAAGAAAATAAAATCTCTCCTTGAATAATACTCGGGCGTGAATCAAGAGAAAAGTCAAGAGGTATCTATGGACGTGTATTTGTGCTCTATATATAGGATTAGGTCATCTCAGAATCAGAGTAGCATAAAAATAGAGAAAATATTCGTCAGATCTGAATTTTTCTTAGCCAAGCCGCTCGATTGCAGGTTTGCGTGCTCGAGCGCGTGAAGCTGCTGTCTTGCTCTGAGCCTTGCTAACTGGGCGCGCTTGAGTGGGCAAATTTGCGCTCGAGTGAGTGAACCTACTGCCTTGGGCTTGGCATTTTTTTGAGTAAAGGCTATTGCTGTGAGAGGATGTGCTGCCTGGGTGCACTCGAGCGCCTAAGGGTACTGTAACCCTTCATCCATTTTCTCTCTAGGAGCAGTTCATCTAGAAAATTACATTTTATAGATTATTCCCGATTTTATCCACAACCCAATGAATTACCAACTCACTCATAAGACTTTACAATCTTCTCCTTTGACAATTCATGACAAATTAACCAAAAAGACACCCAAGACAGACATATCTATGGTTTGAGGCTTCGAAGAGTTTTCTAGATTTTCAGTACTTGTAGTTATACTCATTCAAAGAAGAGCAAGTGTAAAATTAACAAAGTCATAAATCATAAATCATAAAGTCTCTCCCCCTTTTTGTTCATGAATAACAAAGATAAAAATTAGTGTAAGCAGTGAAAACATAGGAGAGGAAACTAATCAGAGTTTTGATCAATACTTCAGCATTTCAAACTAGTATTAACATAAACAGAGAGATAAAACAAAATGTGGCCCAAAGAAGATTGTTAGGGTCAAAGCAACGAGGAGAGATCACAGATGTCATAAACGAGCAAGAATGGCAGCCAGGGATTCATCCACAGTATTAAATCGAGCATTTATATTTGCATTCATAGCATGAACTTTATTCTCAAGGCGTGTGAGATGGTCTGAAACACTGTCTGGCTCCCCCTCCGCATCATCATCATCACCATCATTATCATCACCATCATCATCTTCTCCTTCAGTAAGATGAGCTTCTTATTGTTGAAGGGATCAGCGATTGATAAGTCCCCGAAGCTTTCGTACTATATCAAGTTGCCGCATGTCGATATCCTTCAACATCAGAAACCGAGTAATCAGCACACCAAATGGGAGAGTGGCATTTCTTGCAGCACTTAGAATCCTGACCATGACTTTGTAAATCATAAGAGCGACATTCACACTGTTCCCCATTCCAATATAGTACAGAGCCATGCCTTGATACCTTATTAAGCCACTAAAAATAAAATCTCATCATATTATGATTAGACCCCCTAATATATTATTTTCTATTCAATATTCACTTCACTTCTTTTCACCCTACAAGTATTTTTACCAAACATTTGGATAGAAAGGTCCCTAGATTTTCAGAAATCCTTAAAATGGCCAATGGCCCCTGACTTTTATGTTTCCACAAAAGGTCCCTCGTTAGACTATGTAGAATGTGATTGTTTTTTTTTTTTTTTTTTTTTTTGGATAAATGACAGAAATACCCTTCACTTTTAATGAGGCTCGATGGTGAAGGCAGGCATGGCGATGGAAAGGATTGACTAGACATTAGAAGAAATAGGTAACATCAAGTCATTCAAATGATCTTAGGCTTTGGTTTTATGTCTTCAAAGTTTAAGGGGCAAAATTGTCTTTTATCTTCTAACTCAATAGATAAGTAATATGAATTTTTCTAAAGGTAAATTGGTCAAAAGTAAAGAAGAAAATGAACTATCAAGTTACTTTTCTTCCAATTGGACTATGAGTCAAAGGAAGTTTTAGTTAAAACACAATTGAAGTAGGGCCCTTTTTGAGATTCTATGAAAATATAGTTGCGTTTATGTTAGAAAACTCAAAACATCTTTATTAAAATGGGATTATTATTTTTAATTAAAAACCCTTTAAAGTTGAAAAAAACCAGAGGCTTCCCACCACCTTTTTTTCTTTCTTTCTCTTTCTTCTTTTTAACAATTCTCGCCTTTTGTACAATATCACAGGACACCTGGGTCCTCTTTCGGTAAATTTTACATGTCAGTCTATTTTATGATATCACAAAATGTAGGATTATTCTGTAATATCATGGAAAGAGGCTCTTTGCAGGGGTGCATCCAGGTGCATGGGTGTGAAGCACCCACCCGTTTCGAAAATTTAAAAAAGAAAATCCCATCATATTCAAAGAATTAATTTGTTGTCCTTTCGCATTTGCACCTTCCCCCGAAAGTTGAATTTCTTGGGTCTGCCTCGATCTGAAGGTATGAAGTGTTTGGGCACTCCATTGTTTTATTGAATTTAAAGGGTTTTCTGTAAAACTCACAAAAAGGAAAATCACCTTTTAAAAAAAAAAATCCAAATGGCAGAGAGAGAGAGAGAGGGCTCTCTGGTATTGCTCTTGATGAGGAGAGTGCTAGAACCAATGTCCTTTGACAGTTCGGATTTAAAATAGGTAAAATAAGCTCGTTTAGGGTTGCGTATTTGTAATGGTGTCCGTGAACATATCATCACTGCAGTAAGAGATACTTTATCCAATGACATCAGTTGTAGTGATTGCCAAACTATAGTTGCATCTCGTTCTGATTCCTCCAGCAGCCACAGAGATATAGCCCTCTGTAATATTTATTTATAACAAAGGACTACAGTTTAATTAATAGTCATAAGATTGCAAATTTGGACAAGGTTGACCGTTGAGGTGCATATATATATATATATATATATATATAGATATATATGATCGTTTCAAAATAGGGTTGCAAATATAAATTATCCCCTACTACTATCTCTACTCGAAAAAAGTAAAGATGTTAACCGAGTATCATATCCACTGAGACAAAAAAGCTAAATTGTGTTGGTTCTTAAATTCCTAGACTAATCCTAATAGAAAATAAAGTGGTGATTCTTAAACTAATCCCACTAGAAAATGAAGTGTTGGTTTGATGGGTTTTGATTTCTAAATTAATAAATTAAAGACAAAGCTTTAATTCAATTAGAAAAAGATCTTACGGTACGAATCGACTCTAACCTCACACAATGACAAGTATAGACCTAAGATTTTATTATTAACGCTGAAAAGACTCGTTCATGTTACAAACCTTCACAGAGTCAACAAATAAAGGGAACAAATAAAGGGATGTGGATGTAAATCGGGGCATAACCTATCTCTATGGCTTAGATTATCCTACATCTAACAAACACATTCATTCAAGCATCGTTATATAACTTAGTATTCAAATCTACAAGATTAAAATACCAAAGAAAGAGATATTGCATTAATAAAATCCAATCAATGGATTAGCATCTTGTCATATAACCAAAAGCGTTTAAAGTAAAACCCTAGAACCTAAACATCACCAAAAAACAAAGTTAGGGCTCCATCGCAACCCTAAGATAGAGATTTAGTTACACATGGCGAGAGGTTGATGAAGAATCCCTGACGAAATCCCCATCGACGCTCTTCCAAAACTCCCAAAATAGCCTCCAGACCTTCTTCCAAGATGTGAATATCTTAAAAATGAGTTTGACATCATATTTATAGAGTTTTGGGCCAAAAAATCTCTTCAAAACGCGCTTGAGGCGGTCTTCACCCGGTCCGGGTGTTCGGACGCCCCATACTGGAAGTCTGGACGCCTAGAGGTAGTGGCCTCTAGGTGCTTGCTGTGGCCTGGCATCCGGACACCCGGAGCCAATGAGCTCGGGTTCGTTCCAATTTTCGCTATTTTCTCCATTTTGCTCCAGTTTACTCTGAATTCTGGTTCTTCACCTAAAACACCTACAAACATTAAAACAACATAAGTAAGGACTTAAACTACCATTCCAAAGTGTATCAAAGTTCTTATTGAGGGGCCAAAAATATTCATTTTAGGCTCTCATCAATATGCATACCTTAATGTCTTTGCAAAGCCAGCCGAGGCTCCCTATGGCTTTGATAGTGAGGTCTGCACCAACTTTCTATTTGAGGAGTCCCTTGCCAAACGTGCTAAGCTCCAAAGAGATACGGTCACTCAGCTCCTCGTGGTAGCTCTTTCTGTAATGCTTTGCAATTTGAAGACGATGTATTGGATCATGCTTGGAAAGAATCCGCACAAGCTGTCCCACGTCGCTCTCATTCCCTGAATCATTGACAAAATCATCATTCAAGCAAATCAGTTTGACAGATCAACAAATACACCTGGCCTATTGAAAAGTATTTATGTTGCTTCTAGTAATGCCTCGAGGTTTTAGTGGGAATATGATTAACTAACGAAATTTGATATGGTATCAGAGCTAACGAGTCTCGAGTTCAAATCTCATCTACGGACTACAAACCCACACTCTTTGGGTGCTCACCTTTGAAAGCTCTATAAAGATTGGCGGCATCTTCCTCTGGCCTGCATAGTTGTAGGGGGAACCACGCCACCACTTGGACCTGGCATTTTCTCCAGCACCAAGGGAATTGGTCTTGCCTGCGTTTGTGTCCGTGGCTGTGGCTGTGGCTACGTCTTTTGAGGAGCAACAGTCTCATGGTTCACTTAATTGGGGCTGTGCCTCGGCCCTTGGAGGAGAAATACAGTCCTGCTGGGGCTGTTGTTTTGCCTGTGCCTGTGGAGGAGAAACACTAACCTTTTGGATCTGCGTCTTAGGAGCCACACCACCACTTGGAATTGGCACTTTCTCTTGCACACAAGGAATCGGTTTTGACTGTGCTTCTAACTGTTGTTGTTGTGGCAGTAGTTGTGTGTTTGGAGGAGTATTGCTTACCTTAATTCTCTTGGGGTTGCTGTTGTGTCTGAGCAGGAGAAGCACTTTGCTTCTGCTGGGGCGGTGGCTGAAGCTGCTGCTGCCACTGCTTTTGCAGTGTTTGTGGCTTTTTCCGTGGCTGTGGAGTAGGACCACTTTCCATGGGCTGTTGTTCCTGTGCAGTAAGAACACTATGTTTGAGAATTTGTTAAAGACAAATGTTATAATAAGGTTGGTCAGAGATTTAGATAGTTTAAATTTGAATAATATTATATCTGACTGACTGCATAGGGTTGTTATTAGCCTCTATAAATTTCGTTTGAAAGTTTTACAAATGAACCTCTTGAGACTGTTGTGGTTTTCCTTGAGACTGTTGATGTCCAGTCCCTGTGGCTTTTGTTGTGGCTTTCTTCTGAGTCTCCTCCATTTGTTGCATTGTGTCCTTGTATTTATCCGATGCTATCTTCTAAGTCTCCTCCATCTGTTGCTTTGTGTTACGCCTCGAGCCCGAGACTGCTGTGGGGATTCAAGTCAAACTCGTTCCCATAAACCTGTACAATCTTATCAAATAGATGTCCAAGTATAATTCAACAAAATATCATTTACCATTATGATATGGAGCATAAAAGTTCATAAGCATAGATTAAAGTTCAAGTTTAAGTTCAAGAGATAAAGGGAGAAAGAAGTAGGTTAAGTTAAGGTTTACAATCCATAATGTAAACAAGTTTATAAACTATATAGCAAAAGATGTGACAATTCCAAGCCACGGTCCGATGGTAGTGTGACGTCCAAGCTCAACGGTGAGATGTCTAAAAGATCACATCCCTTTCAATTATTTGACGGGCAGATTCCTCCTCCTCGTGAATCTCCAGGGCGGTGGTATCAAGGTACTCAACTCTAGAGTCTATTTTATTGTCTGTTTCATCCGACGTTTGATTATCATCATCCAAGGTGCCTCTTTCGTTGGTGTGCTCCTTCTTGTTAGGGTCATCAGCATCCTCCTCTTCATCCTCATTATTATCTTTATCTTCTGCATCTCGATCAAGATTCTCGTCAAGATCCTCAACAGGTTGATTATCCAGCTCTTCCTGATCATTCATCTCATCCTGATCATACACCTCTGGTTCTGTGTCCGCAGCGGTTTTTTCAAACTTATCGCCAACATGAGTGAAAGATGAAAAATCCATGGGATAATGCTGCAAATGAATGGCCCCAGTACTAAGAGTGTAGTAGAGAAAAAAGAAACAATAGCAACTACAACACAGACTCTCTGTATGTATGAATGAGAAAAACAGCAGTAGATTCCTCACCCCCAACCCAAATCCATGCTAACCAACTACTGCAACATATGCTGCACTTATAATGCGTCCAACCAATGAAAGCCTGCCATGTGCCCGGCGTTTATTGAAGTAACTTGGGATCTTCTTTGATTCGCCAAAGTAAAAGGAGAAATTGACTCGAGTCATATATACTTTTATCACCCCCACAGAGAAATCCAAACGACAAAGATCCAACGTGAAACGCACACAGCGCCCTTTCTTTCTTTCCTTTCTATTGTTTATTAGTTTTATAGAAAAGATCTTGTCCATGCCGAATTGTGTGGTCTGTGAGTGATTCAATAATTCTGCAGCATCTGATCAAGTGTGGGGCCCAACAGGTACCATCAGTTCACAAAAATTCAAAAGCAAGTGTGGCCCAGTGCCCTTTCATTATTTGATCATCGTCAGATGGTGGTGACTGACTGCTGTGATTTATGTACATTGATCGATGGAGTTTCCAATTATACATAGGTCCATTGCTGCTGCTATTACAGACCAAATGAAGTGGCTCAAATAGAAAAAATATAGATCCATTCCTGCTGCTATTACAGACCAAATGAAGTGACTCAAATAGCAAAAATATAGATCAAACAAAAGTATAAGGATCTCCAAGCCCATCATGCGCCTGGTTCTAACAAGGCCGAGCCCATGAAACCCACATTAATGCCATTATTACAATATGAACTGAACGGAGTGTATGCTAATGTGGTCCAGCTTGGATACATTCCTATCATTGGGGATAGGAAGATGGAAAGGCCTCTTTAGAAATAAGAATTATGTCAAAACAAGCCCCATCAAATTATTTTAGCCCTTGATTTAACAGTCTTAATGTTTGATGGTCGTTTAACTATAAATATATATATATATATTTTTTGAATCAATCCAATTGTGAGTAAAGATAAGCTGGGCATAAAATTAGGTACAGTGCCTAATCAGTGATATAAGAGTACGAAAGTAGCTGCATGTTGATCAAATGTAGACTCAAGTGAGGCCCATAGAGCTTGACCAATATTCTCTTCTGGAGGAGTACCCAAAAACTTAGCCGTCTGTGTTAATGTTTCATTGCCTTATTGTGGCTTCCAGCATATTACAGAATAGTTGGCCAAACCCAATATTTGGATGGCAGTGATACTTAAATTAATGCCAATATGTTTAGTGATCATCATATGAAAACAAATTCTCTAGTGAGATAAGTGAAATGACATTATAAGGCCCTGGCGACCTGGATAAGTGCCATGAAAGGCAAGTGAAATTGAAAGATCTTGCTGAAATGAGGTGTGTTAAAGGCCAATCTCATCCAATCATCCTAGCTCCTTCATCTTAACGATTCACATTAGCAATAGCTGCTGATATAGAAATACTCCATTTCACTTGGGATGGTGTTGATTTCTTGCACATGCCAAACCCCATCAAGATCCTTCAATCCCCTTACCCTTAATGGTTGACACTCATCCAAATGGGCCCTATAAAGTCAACTCACTATTTCACCAAAGCATTTTCCACTGTGAATTCAATATTTTTTTATTTTTAAGCATCGATAGATAAATAGGACTTCAAATAGTTTTTATTGATGTTACCATCATTATCACAAATCTTGTTCTCATGCATGATAAAGACGTTTGAATACTTTTTGGAAAGATTCTCTTTTGTACTTGAAACTTTTCAAAAAGGGAAGTGTCTCTCACCCTATGGTGAGGGATACTTTTATAATTGGAAATTTTCAAGTACAAAAGTTACTTTTCAAGTACATAGGGTGAGGGAAAGATGCTTGTCTTCATGTGCAAAAAGGAAAGTATCCCTCACCCTATGGTGAGGGATAGATGCACTTGAAACTTCCCCCATATATATATATATATATATATATATATCTTTACAATGTAGATTGCATAGATAATTTTTTAGTAAATCCTGCAAAAACAATGAAAAATGTTATCATCATTTAATCTTCCTAAATACTAAGAAACTTCACAATCTTTTGAGCTTTTTTTTTTTTTTAATCTCAACTCATTATTTTCTGAAAATGATATTGCAGTGTCTTGAAACATTGGAAATATTTGTGGTAGCGAGCTTAGTTTTTTTATTTTTTCTAGGATAGTTGGTGTATTGGTTACTATCAGGGTTTCAGTATAGGTCTTGTGGACCTGCACCCGTTGTACAGGGTTACACCTGCAATGTTCCTGCATTTTGTACCAGTAATATAATAACAACACCAAGGTATGAACTTGGGAAGACTTGGGCTTGACTTGGAGAATTGATTAGGCTTGCTAGGAAATCTTTTTAACTTTTTGTGTAAAAGTGAGTGTTTTTTTCATTTTTTGTCATTTAGTAGGCAAAGGAGGTCACTTTTTCACTTTCTCTTTTTGGAAAAATAAGAGAATTTTAAACTTGTATACTTTTGATATGATCCTGATATTTTTCTGCTACCTTACCTCCACTTTAATAGTAAAATCTCAAACGAAAAGGGAATCAGACAGAGTGTAAGACCCAACCGTTTTAGTGTATATCATAGTAATCCGAGAACTATAAGTTGTCCTCTTTGTGCCACTGCATGTCGTTGTAGTACGTATGGATGTAATTTTACTGATGACTTACTCGCTATATGCATGGAAATGTTGGCCGAGTCCAAATCAAATCATGACTCACATTCTATACCAACAAAGATCTCTAGTTAACTACCTTACCAGTTAGCTTCCACCCTAGAAATTCTGAATTAAAGGAGTGAAATTTTATTTTGTAGCTCACTCATTTAAAATTCGATGTGCTAAAAATATACATATAATCACTATACGCAGGACGTATTTCTAAATTTTACTCCAATGGAAATTGGTTCCACGTATATTTTGAAGGACTGCTTACCACTGTGTCATAACTCATGTGGAAGGTGAAAAGTACTTTCACAATTTAATTCGAGCTGTGGCCCTACCTTAATATCACATTACTCACGTGTTGTAATTTTACAATTCTAACCTTCCCTACGTGGTGTTGGTTGTCAATAAAACATTTAGGTTGTGTTGTGGGCACTCTTCTATGCTGAGCCAGTTTAATTGGACTCTGCCCTCAACCACACCTTTCTCTGCTTTCCACCCTTTTGTCCTTTGAGGGATGCTATCTGTCCCGAACCCGGGACAGACTCCTGGACAAACAGCCCCCTGACAGATAGACTTTTTGTTGTCCTTTTCCTTTTCAATCTTCTCTTTGCTTTTCAGTTCATTTTATGCTGTTCCTTTCTTCATCTATCATTAGCTTTTTTCTCAAATTCATACGATTAGATAAAGATATCTAATCTTTAACGCATAAGAGATAACACCCCCCAAAAGAAATTTCCTGTTCACAATAGCCTCCCAATGCTTATATCCCGGTTTGAGTTTTGTTATGATTTTAAATGGAGTTCTTGTGGATGCTTGTGCTATCCAAGGACCAAAAAGTTGTCTCTTGAAAAAGAAAATGAAGCAAGAGTTGTATTATCTGCATTGGAAAAGACTAGGACAAATGATTTTGACAAGGTTCGTATATTAATGGACGTTAAAGAAGTGATGCAAGCTTTGAAAGAAGATCAGAATTGATCTATTGACCCATTATTTTAGACATTAAAGCCTTGACTACTCTATTCCGTGTAGAATTTGATTATTTTCCCATAATGTGCATGTGTCACGACCCGGGCCCAAGAACCCGGCAAACCCGAGCCGTGATCCTCATACTTACTCCCGTAAACCCCGAATTAACCGAAGTTAAAACGAGATCCACAAGGGATATCATACTCAAGTACCTGTCAAATACAAAACTTTTGCGGAAACAATATATATATTTGACAATCACAACTTATCATTTACATGTATACAAAGAAAAGTTCTTATACATGTATCGTTTTCAATATACATTTGTCAAACGCTGCATATTCAAAAACACTATGCAGACGATCATTAATTACATTTCCAAAACGTTAATTACATCCCAAAATGAATCTATGAACATTTACTCAAAACATTTCTCCAAAACATTTCAACTCCCAATTAGCACTCGGATACCACATCAGATGGTATCCCGCCAGTTCCATTCTATCAAACCTCCTGGAGGAACCGGAGCAGTCTCCTCCACTGGCGCCGGGGGCGCTGCAATACCGACAGGGGCAATCGAGCCTGTAATGCCATCAATAACACTAATGAACACAACGGTTCAACAATGTATAAACAATTCTTGGAATAGTATATCAATACATTCATATTGCAATAATGACAATTTCAATGCTAGAGGAATCTAGACAATTCTACAATAATCAATAATAGACAATGACAGTCAGTATACATATACCAATTGGCAACTACCATAGCACTCATTGCATTACATTTCATTCTTTTCATTTCCATCTTCCCTCAAAGGAAGGATTATCATTCCATCTCCCCTCAAAGGGAGGATTCATCTTCCAATGGAAGGCATCAATCAATATCCGAAGATAAGATCGGAATTTGGTGGGACTTACTAATGTCCGGACCAGGGACAACTAGCATCACCACGGAACTCCGGAACACCCCAATATCCATCTGCTGCAGCAGGATTAGTCATTTATCATTCATTGAACTCATTTAGAGTTCTAATACAATCGCTAGGTAGTGCCAGACTCAATGACCAATAACATTCAGTGAGAAATCCTTTTTATGGATCCAATTAAACTCAATGATTCCTTTCATGACAAAAAAAAAGGAATGACAATAATATCAATCTCATTAGATTGATCACAATGACACAATGAGTATAACATTAACCACATATGGTTTTACTCAATCCCATCTCAATCCTATCTCAATCCTATCTCAATCCTAATCAACCATTCGGGTGTAACCGTTGGTTTCCAAATGCACGTGTTATTCTTGATGGACATCACATTTGTATTTTTAGTATGTGCATTTCAAGTCCCCTTAATTACCACCCATGGAGCTTAGGCCATCATCAATTATGGTTCGTTCAAGGAACCCCTTTTTCTTTTCTTTAAGACACCATTAATTCTTCATAATTTGATTAACCCACGATTAGTCTTAAAAACTAATCGGGAACGCATTTATACTTAAGAGTCATACTCCAAATTCTCGTAAAAATCCAAAACCCAAAATTCACCGGACTCTAACAGAACGATGGTCAGTATAAGGTTCGCTCGAGCGGACCCACTGTTCGCTCGAGCGGACTCAGGCAGAACGATGGTCACTCGAGCGAACTCACTGTTCGCTCGAGCGAACCCACGCAGAACAATGTTCGCTCGAGCGGACTAAATGTTCGCTCGAGCGAACTTCTCAGAAATTCACTTCGTCCAAACAGAACCTTGTTCGCTCGAGCGAACCGTGCAGAATTTCAACCCGAATTCTGTTCGGTTCTTTCTTCTTCTCCTCTCCTTTTTTAGTCACATTTCTACAACCTGCAAGGTAAAATGGAACCTCCTGTTCCCCCTCATGCATCATCCATTTACATTCATTCACAATCACACTTCTAATCATCCCTTAATCACTTCGTTAAACATTCATAATAATCTCAAAACTCAATGAAAATCCATAAAACACATAGAAACTCAATAAGCTCCTATTGTAATTAACACTAATCACAATGGATGTTTATACTTGCCTTTTTGGAAGCTATTAGCCAAAAATCCTCTTTTACTTAGTTTGGCTTGAGACCCAATCTTCCAATTTCAAACCCTAATCATAAAAACACCCAAATGAACTCCCATGAGTCATTTGTGCTAAAAATCATGCCTAACCATTCACTAATAACTTGGAAATCCTAAAGGAAGGCCATTACTTACTTGTAACTCAAAGGAAATGATTCTTGAGATCCCTCTCAAGCTCCACACTTCAACAATGGTGGATTTGCTTGGGGAAGAAGATGAAGTTGATGCTTCCTTCTTCAAAGACCACTCAATCACTCTCAAGCTCACTCTCAAACAAGAGGAATTGAAGAGGAAAAGAGGGAAAATGGAGAGCTCTAGGGTTTTTGAGCTTCAAGGGGTGAAATGAATTCATCTCTCTCTCTCTTCATTCTAATATAAGCCTCTTTACACCAAATCCCCCTTACATTTATTCTATTTACATTTAGAGTCAAATGACTCCTCACTTGGTCTATTTTAGGTCTAATGGGATCGTGCTTATTATGAAAGTTGACGTACTCTTCGAGATACACACGTTGGTACCAAGAATTTCCGTATTTGACAAAATACGTATAAATCCGTATTTACGAAAAAGCCCTTAGTTCACCTTGTTTGAGTCTAAACTCATTTTAATCCATTCCATTAGGCTTAATATATCATTTGAGACTGATTTATCTCTCTTGGGTCATCAACCCTAGTTAATCCAATTATCCATGCTTAATTAGCATTAATCTCAATTAATTAGCCTTAATCACGATTAGTTCGGGTCGGGGTGTAACAGCATGCAAGTGGATATGCTCGCTTTATTGTTCTGTTAGAAGGACTGTAAGTTGGGAGAGGACTTCTTTTATTATGAGGGCATGAGGTTAAGCCTTTCACTTTTGTTTTTGAGCTTTTTTTTTGTTGGATGTTGCTTTTCTATCCTTCAGTGAAATCTTTATGCACCAAAAAAAAAAAAAAAAACACCAATTACCAGACTCTCTCTCTCTCTCTCACACTGAATGTACAGTAGTTCATATTGTCCAAATCAATAATTCAAGTCCATGTACCCAAAAAAGAAAAGATTCCCATAGGCCATAACCCTCCAATTTCCATACTCTTCTCTTTTTCATTCCCAGATAATTACTTCATCTCATCCTTTTCAGCAGGCAAACACAAGGCTCACTCCAGTACTCGCGTTGAAGGGCTTTGAAGACAAAAGGAAATGAAACAGATTTGTTTGAAGAATCTAAGTAAAGCATGCTAGGAGTTTCGGACTGTCGACACCCAGAAACTGTCGATCATGGGCTAGAACTCTGATGATAATATGGTCATACATCTGATGGCTAGAATCATCAGATGGTGAGAGTAAGTAGCTCGTGGAGCTAAAGGCAGAGATTCAGAACCAAAATGCAGGAAGAAACCTTATTTATTTGTATTGAATAAGAGAACGAACTTATCAACATTTCTCCACATGGACCTAATCGCCACTTCAATATTAAATATACAAGCAAGCGTATGTGTTTGATTTTATTTATTTTTTTTTAAATCCAAGATTTCTTGATGTCGTTGGTATACGGTGGTGGAGCCAGGAATTTCTTTTAGTGGGGGCAAATAGTAATTATTCTAGTTCACTAAATTAAAAGAGAGAGATATATATATATATACACACACACACATACAGATACATACATATGTATATGTGCATCCTTCCCTCACCACTAACTTAAGGGGTCTACCTAGGGACCCATTGATCATGGGACTTGTGAGGGATGGAAAGAGACAACTTGGATGATACTATATATTAAATCTGGGATCAATTCCATGCCTCTAACCCCTTCATCTGTGACCCACAAATTTAATGACTTTATATTAAAGGAAAAAAATTGACCCTCGGTCCAACAGTTAAATACATTTGGATGGGTGAAAATTTAATGGGTCTAGTGTACTTAAGGGGGTTCTATGTGGGTGGATAATTCAGATGTGTTATAAAGTCAACCCTACTATATTGTCCCTCATCATAACATGGTGAGGGATGGATACACATGAATATTTTTCACACACACACACACACACACACATATATATATATATATATATATATATATTTAGGGGCGGACCTACTTGTATGGCATCTGGGGCGGTCACCCCAGGTCAAATCCTGAATTCCCTTAAGAATCGTAATGGTCCCCTGCTGATGCCCCATATGTATCAAAACTACCATCCCACTCCCTTCTTCTTTGATAAGCGTGTGTGTTACTTGTATTGTTCTATGGACCTTCCCGCTAGCATCAGTTGAAGAATCGAAACCCACGTTGTGTTAAATCTAACTTTGCTTGAATTGTTTCTTGTGGAACTAAAATCATCACTCATGCTGTCTAATCTGGTTTATGTCAAATGTGGAGTTATTCTTTATGTTTGTTTAATCTCTAAGGTGTAAACTTGCTCTTCTTGGTTGGTTAATCTAGAGATCTGTACCCGATCCATCAAATTGTCTATGGACCTAAAACTAATATTGAATTTAATGTATAAAAGAGGCAAAGAAGCAAGATAACATGTTTGTTTTGCAAAATAAAGATTGAATCAATTAAGCTCTTAAAGATTTGGGATATGCTTCCCATAATAGAAATTAAAATGATGTTAGTCAAGTTAACCAAAATGCCATATTCATATCTATCTGATATAAAGCATCATCTTCCACCTCAAACAATTTAAGATTAATGGTTGTGGTCATCAATTGCTGAGGCCCACTTTTTAGAAAACATCATACATCATGTTAGTATTTTTATGCTGGCTAATTCATGGGTTGGACAAAACTCTAGGGCCATTGAGTTGTATTTTCTAATTTATTTTAGAATGGACTGTGGTTGTATCGCCGGAAGAGCTGAAATAAATAAAAGAAGAAAAAATAGGGAAGATTGGGCAAAACCACCAAGCATCGCTCCGATCGATCGGATGGCTGAAGCATCCCAGTTATTTTTGGTGGTCCGATCGATCAGATGCACTGTGCGATCAATCGAATGGCATAGGAAACATAGGAAAGAGTCCAGATCTGCTACGAATTTATTTCCTTTTGAGACTTTGTTTCCTACTTAGAATCCTATTGGTGTTATAACATTAAGGCACGAGTTTAGAGCTATAAATAGGATATTGCTCTTAACCCTAAAATACAAACAATTAATTCTCTCATTGATCTGAGGTGAGAAAACCCTTGAGAGATTCTTTGATTCTCTAGAGCTATTGAGAGGTTGTGCTGAAGATCTTCTCTAGAATGTTATTATTGCTTCTACTCTTCTTGTAGAAGATTATTCATCTTGGTTGACAAGGTGCGACAAGATCAAGTAAGGAGAACTGTGCAAGGCGAGGAAGTCGTGCAGCGGAAGTTGTGCAAGAACAACTACATTCCTTAGGTCGAGGTACTGACTGAGGTAAATGAGCTTTGAATATATCTTGTAACTATTCGTGAGTTCTTGATTTATGGATCATGGTTTTTCTCCCTGGAAATGGTTTCTACGTTAAATATTGTGTATGGCTTCTTGTGGTGTGTGATTGGTAGATTGCTGATTCTTTCTTATTTATTTGGTTACTTCCGTTGCATTGGTTAGTTAGAACTAGTATCCATTCTAATAACCCGGAACTTTCACATCAAATATAAGATACTATTTTTATAAAATGCAAAATAAAGAAAGAAATATATGATGCAAATTGGTTACAAAGTTCTTCCTTGTTCGCAAATGGGCTAATGGCAATTGCATTAGAGATTTTTTTAGTAAAAAAGCCTTTGAGATGAGAATAGGCAAGAAGGTTGAAGGTTACTTGCCATGTAAAAAGGAACTATGAGTTGTCCACTTTGAATTGCTTATTTTTGTATGAGAGGAAAAGACATCACTATCCCTAGGCTTTTTGGTGAATCTATACTTTTCCAGTCTTACAAGTTGAGAAAGGGCAAAAGGTGAATAAAAATAACAAATGCACATAGAAAATTGAAAATACCCACCATATCCCCACAAGTTTTCAAAAGTCGAGTAGGGGCAATTGACCCCACTCGCCCTCTACTCCCTCCACCCCTGTTGGTACATGATCAAGATATTATGAGTTAGGATCATGACCCATGATATCGTGGTTAGGGGTGAGACAATAAAAACAAATGTAGTCATCAAGGCACTCTTGCAACATTTTTATAAATTTTGTCATTAATCCGTGGAAATCAAGTTTGAGAGATATTTATTTGTAATAATCACAACTTGTTTAATGGGATTTTAACGAAAAACTATGCTTAAACCCTGATTAAATGGATAAGAGGATAAAAACATAAGAATGATTACCCCTCTAACGAAAAACATTTTTTTAGACACAATTAACCCTCTAACGATATCGTTTACCCCTTTGGCAACATCGGCACCCATTCATTATTTTTTTCAAAACCTGCAACCCTCCCCTTAATCTCCCCTTGTTTAGGTTGTTTGGTGAGGTCGAATAGGTTGTTTGGTTTGGTGGGTTTGAAGGGTCGATGAGTGTGATTTCTGGGTTTATATCCATTCAATACTTTCTTTTTTCACTTTACAGTTCTTTTTTCACTTTCTTATTCTACTTTTGAAGTTTAGGTCTTGTTTGGCATTGCTCCAATATTTAATTTCTCCAACTAAATGCTTGCAACCCACTACATATATATCCTCATCTTTCAACCACCATCACAGTCTCACTCTCTTCTTCTTCTTCTTCCTCCTCTTCCCTATTAATCCAATCCACCAAACTCATCTCATTACCCTCACCACAACCTCCATCTCTCCAATTCTCTCTCCATACCCTAACCAAACGATTCAGATGGGGGAGGGAAAGAGAGTGGAATTGGAAATTTTGACAAAAATGGTGAAAATAGGTGACGATATTGTTACAGCGGTAACATTATTCTAGATGGGTACTTATGTAAAAAAACAATGTACAACGCACTAATCCATCATTTTTAATATTTTGCACTCATATACTATTTAATCAGAGTCTAAGCATAATTTTTTCCATTAAAAATCCCTTTCTTTAAATATATATCCAACCGATGGGATGATTTCTCTAATTTTTCCACCTTGGCCCCCAAAAGTGAGACCCATATTTTGAACGGCTTAGATTTGCAACCACGTCTTCCCTCTGACAAATCAAATGACCAAAATAATATTAATAATTATAATGGGCTTTAATGTAAATGAAGTTGTTGAAGCTCCACTTATTTAATTCAGTCCCATTGTACAGTACATCATAGACCCTGATTAAAACTCGACTACTCACTCTCAAATGACTTAAAAGGGCAATTGACTCGGGCGACTTGGGTAAGTTCGACTCAGTTTTGAGACTCGATCAAACTCACTGGGCAGGGTGCCTTCTGAGTCGAGTCTGGCGAATCAAGAAAGATGGTATTAACCACCCTCGTCATTTACACATATCAAAGACCATACCAATCACGCTACACTCAAATACACACTACAAACTCCCACACACCAGAAACCAAAGCACCAGATATTTGTACCTTATTACAAGATCCAACACCATTTCTCTTTGACAATCCCCTGCAAGCACCCTTTATGGGCTACTCGACCAGGTTGATAAGAAATGTACGGTAGTGTCCCGAGGTGTCCTTATGAATGGCATCCAACAATGATATCTTGTATGCAGCAGAGTACTCTTTCTTTATATCCTCCATCTCAATACTACCAGCCTTCGTCACTACTGTCCTCAAAAGTATTGTGTTTGATGTTCCAAGACCGTTCATGGCATTGTACAGTACCTGAGAAGAATTTCAATGCCAAGGGTAAATGGTTGAACAAAATTTTTTTATGGAATATTCTACTAAACCAAATCAACTCCCAAAGCAGGATATAAGAATATTCAAATCCAAAACAACTAAATCTCTAATCAATCTCTACCAAACATTTATCTTATCTTTAAAGGAGAAACCATTTTTAACACCTAGCGCAAAAATTAATCTTGAATCCAGAAAATGCAGAAAATGAAATCTGAAGTTTTTAAATTTGAAAAAAAAACAAAGGGGGGAAATTTTCATGGAAACTGCCACCACAAACATGCCTTAAATAAAGCAAAAGGAATGGAGGGAGTTGGGAACTTTCCCAAAAAAAAAAACCAACACCTTTCCAAAAAAATTAACATTCAAAAAACAAACATTATCAATTTCCCAAAAAAAAAAAAAAAAAAGTTATTAACTTTCCAAGTAAAAGGAGGGTGTTGGTTGATAATTATACCTCAGCGAAGTACTTTGCGGAATTCTTAGCACATCTCAAGAGCGTCAAAAGTCCAGCCCCAAAAGATCCAGATGTTTCCTTCTTCACTGCCTACAAGAGATGATTGTTGTTTATATATACAAAAATTATGATCAGTATCAAAATTCTTGAATGGAATGTACCTCACCTCTTCAAGTGAGTGGCCGTACAGCTTTTCGTAAGCAACATCGACGGCAGCCAAATGTGGTCTATTTCTTTTGGTGAAAATCTCAACGAAAGATTTTTCATTTGTACCCCATATCTTCTCCCCATCTTTGTAGAGTTGTTTCGCATCATCCTCTGCCATCTTTGGATCAACATTCGTTCCTCCGTCACGTGCTGTCTTCTCGTCTAAACATGCAATCAATAACTGCAGGGCCACCACCCATAATTGTAAAAACATTGCTCCAACTCTCTAGTATCTAAATGGAAAAGAGAGCCTGGATCCTCTCTCACAGCCGAACCCATGTAACACACTCCAAGAAACTCCATCCTAGGCCCAAAGTCTAGATAATATGGACCATTTAAGATTAATCTCATCCTGTAGAAGGATATAATTTAGTGTCTGAATCTGGTGAGGTTTTACCCTATGGCGACCCGTAGTGGACCAATTACGGTCCGCCATGTTATCATGGGACAGTCGACCTGTGTCCAACCAGGGCTGCTCATGGTGATGTGGTGGGGTGTGGTTGGTCTACCCACGGTCAATGTGTCTAAATCCCCTCAAAAAATAGTTTTGTTGCCTCTACTAATGCTTCGATGTTTTGTTATTAATGATTAGCTAAAGAAATTTAAGTAAAAGAGCCCAATTATATAACTAAAACTTCTTAGTCTCACTGTCCAGTTGAACACAAGACGGTAACATGATTATTGCCATATCAATAGGATGCCACCTCAGTGCCTACTTATGTTTTCAATCATGTGCTCTGTGCACTCCTATTGAGCTGAAGTTTTATTGGGCATGAGATTCATCTTGGTCTGTCTGAATTATGGAGTTCCCAACATGTGTTGCATGGTTGGCCTATAATAACTGCGACAGGTGATCCGGACTGGACTCATTGTTAGAGAGAGAGAGAGAGAGGGAGGGAGAGAGGAGTCACCTCTTTGTGATAGCCGTTGAAACGGAAAGTGCTGGCACTAATATCCTCCAGCAGTCGAGAACCGTATTTGTTAAAGTAAGCTTGTTTAAGGCTTCCTTAACTGTGATGGGGTCCGAGAGCATATCACTTCAGTAACAGCTGCTTTATCAAAAGACGCCATTTGTAATGACAGCCAAACTATAGTTGCATCACGTTCTGATTCATTCAGCAACCACAGCGCAATAGCTCTCTGTCATATTTATTTACAACACAAGACAACATCTCTATTAAAAATTCAGAAAGATGTGTTCAGCAGCTTAAAGTAAAACTAAGTAGTCTACTACAAGATTTTGAATTTGGACAAGGTTTATATATATATATATATATATATATATATATGGGATTTGATATTTCGATTCCTTTTGAATACTCAATTCTTAATTTCTTGATTAAAATTCATGAAATGTCACCAGAGTCGTTTGACTTAAGTACACTTTTTTTTTTAATTTTTTGCCCTCGATCCCATGATATTTTGGGAATAAAAAACCTATGATATGATGGGATCCAAATGTTAAAAGTTGAAAATCTATCTAGATCCATAATATCATGGGTGTTTTTAAAAACCTATGATATCATGGGATTCAGGGCAAAAAAAAGAAAAGAAAAAGAAGTGTACCAGAGCCAAATGACTCTGATAACATCTAGAAACTTTTAATCATGAAATTGGGGATTGAGTATTTAAGGGGATATACGGGGGTGGTGTTGTCAACATGCAACATACAAGGTGTATGTAGAGGATCATTTGCCATATATGCATACCTTAATGTCGTTGCAAAACAAGCTGAAGCTCCCTGTGGGGTTGATAGTAAGGTCCACACCAACTTGCTCTTTGAGGTCTCCCAAGCCTATCCTGCTAAACTCTGAAGAGATACGGTCACTTAACTCCTCGTCGTAGTTCCTTTTGTAATAGAGCGCAATCTGATTACGATGTGTTGAATCGCGCTGGGCAAGAATCTGCACAACCTTTCCCACGTCGCACCCCTTCCCTGGATCATTTAACAAACCATCGGTTAAGCAAAGCAGTTTGACAAACCATCAAACACACATGAGTCGGGTCGGCCCCGGACTGTGAGGACTTTTTCAGAGAATAACCAAGGAGGTGCGTACCTTTGAAGGCTCTATGTAGAGTGGCGGCATCATCTTCGGGCGTAGGAAGAGGCACATAACTACTTGGACATGGCGCTTTCTCCTGCAGAGAGGGAATCGAATTTGCCAGCGTTTTCGTCTCCGGCTGTGTCTGTGGCTGCTTCTTTGGAGGAGCATCACTTGCATTATCTCACTTGGGGTTGAACGCTTTCCTTCTTTATCTGAGAAGTTGTTATAGATAAGTATTATAATAAGGTTAGTTAGAGATTTCTAGTTAGTTTGAATTTGAATTACATTATATTTGCTTATTATCCTCTATAAATTTAGAGGTTCTCTTGAATTAAATGCTAGGGTGAATTTATACAATGCAATTGCAAGCGTTTCTTTGAAACTTTTACACACTAACCTTCGGTTGAGGCTGTTGCTGTCCCTGCGGCTGTGGAGGAGGAGGCGCTGTAGTATTTGCGTTGTTCGCAGCGGCTTGATTATTGTTGTTGTCAGATGTCTGTTCCTTCTGAGTCTCCTTTGCAGCTGAAGATGCATTGTCTCCTTCACCATACGGTTCAATTCGATTCTCTGTTAAGTCGTTCTTATTGTCAGTTGCGTTGGACGGTTGATTATCACCATCCACCGTGCCGTTTTCGTTGGAATCTTGGTTTTCAGCATCCGCACCCTTAACTTCATCCTCGTTACCTTCATCTTCAACATTATAATCCTCATCGGGTCGATCAGACACCTCGTCCGGACCAATTATCTCTGGCTCTGTGTCCCCAGCATCCATTTTTGGAACCTTACTAACAAAATTAAGGAGACTTTCAAAAATTGTATCCATGGAATATTGCTACGAGGGAATGACCCCAGTACTAAGAAAGGGTGCAGTAGAGAAAAAAGAACCAACAGCAAGTATACTCTCTCTCTCTCTCTCTCTCTCTCTCTCTCTCTCTGGATGTCTAAAACAGCAATAGATTCCTCACTCCCAACCTATCTCCATGTTAACCAACTGCTGCAACATATGCTGCTCTTATACTGCGTCCAACCAATGAAACGTTGCCACGTGCCACGCGTTTATTGAAGACACATGGGATTGCATTTAATTTGCCAAAGCAAAAGAAGAAGCTGGACTCGAGTCATAATTTATTACACCACAAAGAAATCCAAACGACAAAGATCCAACGTGAAACACACCGTCTCCTTACTTTCTATTGTTTATCGGCAGCGCCACAAGGTGCAGGGCTACCCCTTTTAGTTGGGCCCACTCCCATTACGTTGTTCATGAAAGTCAATTAGATAGAAAGTTCAATATAAGACTTACATATGCGAAAGATTTTGACACTATAAGATTACTTTAACCCTTTGGTCCATGATTCTAAAATTTAACGGTTTTAGATGCATTATTTTCTTATGATTTCAATTCAGTGGAGAGGAAAAATTTAACGAGCGTCAAATTTAGACTTATAACAATTCATAGAGAAACATTGTGTCTAAAAATATTAGATTGACTAGGGTGGGTCTCATGATAGACAAGGAGGCGATAAAAAATCACATGCACTTTTAACATGGGTCGTTTTGGGGAATCACCTTGTTTATTATTTTTTACAGAAAATATCTTGTCCATGCTAAAGTAGGTGGTTTGTGAGTGATTCCATCGCTCTGCAGCCTCTGATGAAGAGTAGGGCCCAACAAGTTATACCTGTTGAAAAATAATTAAAAGCAAGTATGGCCCAGTATCCGGTCGCTATTTGATGATCATCGTCACATGGTGGTGACTGATGTGATTCACGTGCATCGATCGAACTATTCTTTTGGAGAATTGTGCGTTGTTTTAGAGTTAGGGTCTAGCCCACATTAGCTTTGACTCCAGCCTAGTGTATTACACAGGCCATAGGATCCGACTTTGGCCCGTAGGGCCTATTTTCCTTGGGTAATTTTTTACTCTGTCTCGCCACCATTAGCCGTGAAAATCCATGTTTGGTCATTGGCCGTGAAAATCTATGTCTGGTGATGAAAGTGGAGAAAGCCTTCGAGAAGTTTTCCACACTGCTATTTCTCGTTTTTATATTGCAACACTTTTTATGATATCACAAAATTTAAAATTAAATTATAAGGTATCGCATAAGTCGCACCTTTGTCTCTATATTTTATGCGATATTACATATTTCATTTTAAATTTGACAAAGTTGCAGAAAAAGTATTGTGATATAACACAAAAGGGGAGATTTTCTCCTCACCAAGTGTGAATTTTCAAAAAAAAAGTTGGAGTTCGATTTATATTTAAAAAAAAAAAAAAGCAACCACCTTTATCCACTAAAAGATAAAAAAAAACTTCACTTTCCCATACAAATTAAAAGTCAAAAAAATCTCATACCAAACAACTAAAAATAAAATACTATCATAACCCAATTATGTTTTCTTCCCTCTTTTTACTTCAATTCATTTCACTTGATTTTAAAAACAAAATTACCAAATGAACATTTGAGTTTTCTCTCGACGTCTTCTAAAGTTGGAGTTGGATTTAGAAGTTTCCAACCATAAATAGAATCAATGCTGCTGATATTTATAGACCAAATGAAGTGACTCAAATAGGAAAAATACAGATCAAACAAAAATATAAGGTTCTCCAAGCCCATCATGGACCTAATTCTAATAAGGCCCAGCCCATTAAACCCCACATTGGCAAAGGATTTCGAGCAGGGAAGAATATCACCTGTATGAACTGAACTGATTGTATCCCAATGTGGTCAGCCTAGTGTGGCCCAATTGGATGCATTCCTGTCATCCGAGATGGGAAAGATGGAAAGGCCTCTTTAGATAGAAGGGTTCTGAAAAAAAAAAAAAAAAAAAAAAAAGCCCACATCAAATTATTCTAGTTCTTGATTTAACATTTTTTTAATTTTTTTATGACCTTTTAAGCATTAATTTTTTTAGAATCAATCTAATGGTGAGTAAAGGTATGCTGAGCATAAAATTTGGCACGGCCTGTGCCAAGTCACAGGGATACCAGCGTGTGACAGTAGCTGCACTGATAAAAGGTGAACCTAAGTGAAGCCCATGAAGCTAGACCATGCCAGACATTATTGTCCTATGGAGGAGTTCCCTTAGGGCCCATTTGTCACTTTACTAGATTAGTTAAAGTCAAGTAAAGCCTTCATTTTTCAGAGAATGGGTCACACCAATACCACTTTAATTCAAAATTTCTTTTATCTTTTTCAAAAAAAGTAAAAAAGCAACCATCTTTCTCCACTAAAACACAAAATGTTCCACTTTTTTATACAAAAAAGTGAAAAAAGATTATATACCAAATAACTAAAAATAAAATATCATCATAATCCCATTATATTTTATTCTCTCTTGATTTGATATTTTACTACACTTTATTTTACATAAAAAATTACCAAACAAATCCAAGCTTAGTCGTCGATGTTACTCGTTACACGACTCGATGCTCGTGGAAGGCATATCGTTTATCATTGTTTTATTTTTGTTTTATCATTGTTTCATCGCTTGGTGATCATCATATGAATGCAAATTCTCTCGTGAGACGGTGAGATGAGTGACATGACTTTATAAGGCCCCAGTCCCACCTGATATAATGCCATGAAAGGCTAGTGAGATTGAAAGATCTTGATGAAATGAGGTATGTGTTAAAAGCCAATCTCATCCTAGCTCCTTGATCTTAACAGTTCACATTAGCAATAGATGATATAGAAATACTCCATTTCAATTGTCAAGTGGAATTAGATCATCAGCCAATCTTCCTAAATACTAAGAAGTTTCACAATCTTTTGAGTTTTTATCTCAACTCATTATCTTCTGAAAATAAAATAATAATAATACTGCAGTGTTTTAAAACAGTCGAAATATTTGTGGCAGTGTGCTTGGCTGCTTTATGATTACCATAATGATTTCAGTACAAGCCTTGTGAACCTGCACCCGTTGTACAGGGGTGCACCTGCAGTGTTCCTGCATTTTTGCATAAGTAACAAAATAACAACACCAAGGGATGGACTTGGGGAGGACTTGGGGAAGACTTGGGGTTGCCATGAAATGGGAGCAGACACTGGCTAGAAGAACACGTGTAGTGCTGAACCGGTGATGATGCATGTGGGTCAGCAAGCCACGGGTGCAGACTAAAGTTAAAGATGCTGTTCCATTTAACAAACAATTGACGTACATCGTGGCCTGAAGTGGAGTCCAGAGAATGCTTGTTTGCAAGTCGTAAAGTAATTCTAACCGTCAAGGGGAAGTTTTAAGTGCATCTATCCCTCACCATAGGGTGAGAGGCACTTTTTCTTTTTGCACATGAAGACAAGGGAGTGTATCTCACCCTATGTACTTGAAAACTCACTTTTGTACTTGAAAATCCTCATTTATGAAAGTGATGGTGAGGGATAGATGCACTTAAAACTTCCCCAACTGCCAAAGATTTATCTTTAAAATGTCTGGTTAGTCAAACAAGTGGGACATTTAAAGTTTCAGTCAATTATTGACTTCTCATCTCATTTTATCTTACTTTACTTGATGAGGACAACTGCATCTTTCCTTTGCCAAAAATTATACTTCACCTTTACATAACCATAATCTTTTTCATTAATTCAGAAATTACTTTATTTTACCCTTTTGGTAACTAACTCAAACATCCCTATCACTTTCTCACACGCTTCCTATGAGTGGGATATATGTAACTCAATTGTAGGGCGCACCTATTGATAATTAAAACCATTAAAAATGAATGTCATCCCCCATTACGTTTTCAAACTTTTATTTTAGCATGAGCTAGTCTCAATGTAAAATTGAACACATGACCGATTACATGATTAAAATAATCTTATGCATTATTAACCATGTGAATTAATCATGTGCTCCATCTTACTACAAGATCAACTTTTATCAAAAAAAAAAAAAAAAATCTGAGGACTTCCCATTGGATGAGATGACGTGGTCATTTTTTAACCTGTATAAATTATCGATATATGGCCCCACAGTGATTGCCCAACATCCCACGGATGGGAAGTGTGAGAGAGAGAGTAATAAAGAGATCCAGACTCGGAGTGTAAATGATCCCCAACCGTTTTGGTGTATATCGGAGTCATCTGAGTAATATAAATTGTCCTCTCTGTGCCACTGCATGTCATTGTACGTATGGATGTAATTTTACGGACGACTTACGCCCGATATGCATGGAAATGTTGGCCCAGTCCAAATCAAATCATGGCCCACATTCTTGTCATGACTCATGTGGAAGGTGAAAACTCCTATCACAATTTAATTCGAGCTGTGGCCCTACCTTAAATATGACTCACGTGTTGCAATTTTACAATTGTACCCTTCCCTACGCGGGATTGGTAATCAATAAAACAGTGGGCCCTCTCCAGTGTGACGCAATTTCAATAGGACTCTGCCTTCAACCATTCCTTTGTCTGCTTTCCACCCACTTGTCCTTTTGGCATTTTTAATCTTCTCTTTGCTTTTCAGGTCATTTCATGCTGTCCTTTCTTCATCTATCATTATTAGCCTTTGGAGGAGAGAGAGAGAGGAGAAGTGGGGTGTCAACCACCACCAATCCCCATTTGCTTTTTTCTCAAAAATTCATAAGATTAGATAAAGATATCTGCCGAATGGCCCCCATAATCGACATCATCAATGTGCACATCATGCTGATCCAACAAAAATATGCAACATCTACAGGTGGTTTGACACGGGGGGTTGTCCCACAACCATTCTATGTATGTCTCATCTCAATTGTCGGAGTCCAACAATAGCATCAAGTTCATCCAGGATTTCTAGCCCAAATTGCAACCCATGATAAGACTCAATTGTTAGACTTGTTGTCAGAGAGTTTTGCAAAACAAATGCCCACTCAAGGTGTTCACCTTCAATCATGGGAACCATGCAGAGAAATTAAGTTTTTGTGAAGGGAATTTCATTTGATTATGTTTGGTTTCATGGAGAAAAGTAAGGACACACTCGGTGTTTAGACCAATATAGATTCACTTTCGACCATTGAAATTGATCTAATGCCATTATAGTATGCACTAGCTATGGATCAATCTACAGCTGTTGGAATTCTCAATCGGCTTTAGATTTGCCAAATCACGTTTATATGATATATGAGATAATAATATTGCTTTGATTGTGATGAAAACGATGACGGCCAAGATGACAGACAACGATGAGATAATAATGCTTTGACGATGACAAAGATGATGACAAGACAACAATCATGATTCTAAGGAGGAACAATGTTTTTGGGTGAATAATTGTGCTTGTGAGCCTATAGTAGCCAAATCAGTCTACTGGGGTGCCTATAGATCAAAAGATGCTCTTTTTGGGTAAAAAAAAAGTTGAATTCTTGCTCTGCCCAAAACATTAAAAGACCGGTATCCTTAGCATAATTTAAAGAGGATTTAATCGAAAAAAACACTTAATGCACATGTATTACGCAATCAAACACTTTAGTAAGTGAGACACCAATTAGAGTAATTGGGTCCAAATTTATTTATTTTTTTTACCTATTTGGCACATCGTCGGCGCTAACCTTATTTACACTAAAAGTTATAATTTTTTGGGAAAAAAATTTTTAAGTCAGAGTCGATGATGACCTTAATGATGTAAAATAAAGTTATCACCGACGCAAGTTTTCTATTTTTTGACCAAAAGTTGTAACTTTTTTTAGGCGTTTTCGGGAAAGAATTCTAAGTCAGGGTCGGTGATGACCTTAGCAGTGTAAAATAAGATAATCACTAACGAAGGTTTTATATTTTTTTGACCAAAAGTTGTAACTTTTTTCAAGCGTTCTCTAAAAAAAATTTTAAGATAAGGTCGGTGATGACCATAGCAGTTTAAAATACGTGATACAGCATCGGTGATGATACTATATAAATCTAAAAAAAAAAATCATAAGGAAGGGGACCAATACATTTACATCAAAAGGCCCCTATGTCCTTCAAATACAACGTTTATGAATTTAAATGTAAAAAATATAAATATTTCATACATTCAATCGACATTCAATCAATCCATCAACATCTCATATACATATACTTAAATTCCCTGCACATCTCTTAAGTTTAAAGTTACAAATTGACAGCATCCACAACATAATAATACTTCAATTACAAGTAATATTATGATCGATATCGAAGAACACATATAACACAATAAATATAGGGGGAGGTTCACTGCAAGCCAGACGACAGACCGAAATGAGAGGGAAGTTAGGATAAAGCACTCAAACATAACCACTCTTACAAAAAATGACAGTTTGAATAACGTTAGCCATAAATCGAAAGGAAATTCAATTGATTAGTAGTTGTGTGGAAGAGAATATACCAAACCACGTTCGATAGCAATGGAAATGTGATGCTCTTGCTCGCACAAAAGTTGGGCTGGTTGTGCATTTGAGGTACTAGCCTCGTTGTAGGGCAATCGTTTTTGCTTGTCTTCTCTTTAGACATCTGCGCATATCCAAATTATACATGATAGCATTGAATGTAATGAAGGCAAGCATACATAAAAGATGTTTACAAGACAGAAATAATGAACACTAAAAATTTCATGCTTAAATGGAATAGTGAACACTAAAAAATGTACATTTCATAACAATCTAATATTAGAGATAGATTACGTCCACTTGAAGTAAGAGTAAACAGCTTTGTTTAACATTACAATAGTTAAAGTTCATGTAGGGTAAATTATTGATTTTGCAATGAAGTATAAGATGTATTATCAGTTATTTGCAACCAACTACATTTGTTAATATTCTTAATATTACTTATTAATTGTATTGTATAAAAAAATATGCACTAAAAAATTGGTGCGTCTCCAGTTTTTACTCTCTTTACAATTTTCGTATTACAAATTTAGTTAGTTGCTTACCCGTGCTCAGCACGGATTTCTCTTTGCTAGTAAAGTATGAGACCAACCAATATCATTCTAGTTAAATTACCCTAATATTTTTATTTTATAACCTTCATCTTTGTATATGAACCATTCCTTTGATAAATGGTCTGATTAAAAAAGAGTTTCATTATTGATGCCATGGTGATTCCCTGATAACAGTTTCAGACGTGATTCAACTAAAATATGGTTTCATAAAGAAACTAGTGACCATTTTTGGAACACGAAATGACCTAGTTTTGGGTCACTTGACTAAGACATGTTTTCCATATGGATTTCATGCATTTGGGCTGCATCAATGAGGCAGGTTTTGGCAACAGACAAAAAGACCAATCCAATAAAAGGAAACTAATCAAACCATAATCTTAATTTAATTACAGATCCAATTAAACACCAAAAAATAGAATGAGTCTGTTATCTTAAAGCTTTGAGACCAAAATCAACTAAATCCATTTCACAAAACAAGAAAAATGAGCAAGGAGAACAAAATTCATTCTAATTGCCAAAGACGGTAACTGCTCCAGAACCATCGTCCTTCTCAACTCAAAATCTCCAAATTCGGAATCATACAAACCCTAGTTCATTCAAACGAACAATCTATAAATCCCACAACGACGTTGAAGCTCATGTACCGTGCACTTCGATATCGTATGCGGGATGGCGGAAGAAGCAAAAGGAAGGAAAATACAAAAACTTAGAGAAAGACTAAAAAATGGAAGGAGATAGATACCTCTGCTGTCAAGATAGAAAAACTGATCGGAAGCAAAGAGATGCAGTTGAGGAGGAAGTTTGAAGCCTAGTGCAAGTGGAAATAGCAGCTACCACGGAGGAGCACTCGTCCAAGGTCGGTCTTAGCGGTAGTCTGGGAGAGAGAAGAAAAGAATTAGAAGAAACAGGGTTTTCGAGCCCTAATAGGATTCTCGGACAAGGTCGGCACCAACCTTATTCAGTGTAAATAAGGTCGGCGCCGACGATGTGCCAAATAGGTATAAAAAAAAATGAAAATTGGGCCCAATTGCTCTAATTGGTGCACCACCTACTAAAGTGTCTGATTGCGTAACACGTGTAGATAAAGTGATTTTTCCGCAGTTAAATCTTCTAATTTAAAAATTGATAAATGTGATGTTGCTTTAAAAGAAGAGTTGTTATTTAAACCTAGAAAAACCTTAACCAAAGGTTTTATTAGGATTTTGAGTGTTGACTAAATTCATGACTTAGACCAAACTCTGGGTCTTTTGGATTGTATTTTTTTATTTAGAAAAGGACTCTGAAGATAGAAGATTGGAAGGACTCAGAAGAAGAAAGTCTGAAAAAACTAGAAGAGGAAAGCTGGAGAAAAAGAGAGCTGAAATTCCAGATCAACCGGAATGGAGTCCGTTCGAGTGACCACTTCATTCGCTCGAGCGGACAGAGTCAAAATGGCCCAGCGTTGAGACAAAACCTCATCCGCTCAAGCGGATGGTGGGTCCGCTCGAGCGGACAAAGCGACAGAGCCCTAAGAAAATTAGAAACTATTTTTCTAATTGTGCTCAAACTGCTTGTTTTAGTCCCAATCATCTTAGACAACCTTAGGGCTATTTAAAGAACTCAAGAGATATTCCAAATAGACACAACACTTCACCTCTCAAAGTTCTGAGTTAGAGATTAATATTGAGAGAATTCTTCTCTAGAGATTTTTATGAAGTTGTGCTGTCAAGTTCTGTAGAGTCAATTCTTCTACATCCTTGTAGAAGATTATATTCTTTCGAGAAGACTTGAGGAGTCAAGCCCCGGATTGAATCTGTTGCATTCAACGGTGTGAAGTTGTTGAAGCGTAAAGCGACACAAGGTAACTTCATTCCTTGGGTAGGGGATATCTGGGGAAGAGATCTGAGTTTCTTGTAATTGCGAGATTCATAGTGTTTGATTTGATAGAGTTCGGATCGGTGGTTTTTCACCGGTTAGGGTTTTTCACCAGTTAGGGTTTTCCACCTTAAATTTGGTGTCCTTGTAGTGTGTGCTTGTTGATTTTATTTCCGCTGCATATTGTTAATTTCTGCACACTTTTGGGTTGATTGTTTGAGTAGACCAATCTAGAAATCGCGGAGCCATTAAAAATATTACTTTCAAGTTTCACTTGTTGTAACATTAAAATCTACCACCACCGCCCAGTACTCTTGATTAACTGGTGTTGGGCACTTTAATATCACACATATATATGTCTGGATCGTTTAGTAAAAGTATCCCTCCTAGACCAGCTAGCCCACATAGTAGGAACAAAAATTCTACCACCACAAAAACAAAGGCTCCTACAAAATTCAAAATACTTATAAGTTGGTAAGATCTATGGTAGTTTCACCGTTTCAGATTAGATTCTTCAGTAACAATACTACAAAATCTAAAAAGGATGTACGCCAAAAAATCTAAAGAAAGAGTAAGAAATAGTTGTTTTGGTTCATTGCCGGATGAGCTATGTTGAGAGATTTGTCCTGCCTGGGTTGTGGGCTACACTTAATTTTCCTTCGATGTTTTCTTAGGGTACGTTTGCGTGATGAGAAGATTCTACGATAAAGAGAAAAATGAACACGATTCTCATTGATAAAGTGAACTTCAATTTAGTATGGGAGAGGCAAAAATGAAGGATTCTGTTCTTTAATGAAAACATAAATTTATAGTGTGAAATTCTCTCATTGCACAAACAAATAAAAAAAAAAAGACAATTAGTTGCGGAAAGAAAAAACGATTTGGTGGTGGTTTCTTTCCTCCACTATTGCTTACCTTTTGAGGCAAGATTTTTTTCCGTTGCAAAAAGGTGCTACCGCTATTGTCTAATTAACAACTGTCTATGATTAAATTATGAAAAATTCGGTGTGAAATATAAACTGATGCAAAATAGGACCTTTAGTGGTAAAAAAAAAACGCCGCTAATGGTCACCCCGCCGGCTGTAAAAGGTCACTTTTTTTTTTAGTCCTTAAGCTATTAAATTTTCCGTAGAAAGAATAAATTAAATTAGTATCAAAGTGAAATTAAAGATTAAGATTTACTAAAAGAAAAGTCTGCAGTGTGGGGGTGCCATCATGGTTATGATCTATGATTCTCCTTAACCTGCACCCACATTATGTGTTGTACTCCTGCAAAGTAGATACTTTGTGGCTTAGTAACAAAATAACACAAACCGTAAAAGATCTACCAAAAAAGACAAAAACAAAAAACACAAACCTTAAAGAAACAAGAATTATAATAATATTTAATAATAATATATAGATAACACAAAGGGATAGACTCGGGGAGACTTGGGCTTGACTTGGAGGGTTCATTGCTTTTACTTATCAAAAATGCTACCTGTCCCGGGTTCTGGACAGAACCCGGGACAGACTCCCCTTTATGCCCGTTGGATCCCAAGGGGTTGTGGGATCCAACGGACATAAGGGGGAGTCTGTCCCGGGTTCTGTCCAGAACCCGGGACAGGTAGCAGGGCTCTCTACTTATTTTATTTATAGAGATGTCGTGATCAAAAAGGAGAAAACGGATGCAATGAACGAGGAGCAGCCACTGACTATTCCATGATTCCACTAAAAAGTATTTGTAACTTGGGGATTAGGATTATGAAGGCGATTAATTCAGCAGAAACTCAAAAATATGGAAACTTTCATTTTTATGAACACTATACAAACTTACCCTTAAGAATCCTCTCATGGCTAAGAGTAAGGGCGCAATTAGAATAAAATTGCCTCGTTATTTCAATAAAAGTGCGATTTTCATAAATCACAATTTAAAAGATGGGAATAATGAGTGCACCAAGATGAATTTAATAAAAAAAAATTCCCACATTATTAATGATGTAGATAGTCAACATATGATTTTTTTTTTTTCTGCCATGTGGCTGATTTTTTTTCTTAAAACAGAGGGGGATTCGAACAATCAACCAATGTCCCCAACTAAATATGCCTTAGCCCGGCCTCACACAGGCCAGTGAAAAAAATATGTTTCAGAGTTTTGCTCTAGTAGAGTAGAGTAGAGTAGAGTAGAACTGGTGTAGAGAGAAACAATGTGGAAAGAAAAAATCAGTATGGATTTAGCAGCAGCTTTGTCCCATGGCCATCATATGATTCACGTGTTGTGAATTTCCCATTCTACCCTTTCTTACGTTCTTACAGAAAAACACTAGGTTGTGATCCAGGTCTTGCCGGCTCTTGCTCAGTCACTTTAAACTTTAATGGGACTCTCCTTTTCCACCCTTTTGTCCTTTTGCATTTGGACAGAGGTATCTCAAGGGAATTGATAGAGAAACCCCTATCTCTATCTGCCTTTTCAGCTCATTTTAAAATTATTCTGCTCCTTTCTTTATCCATGCTTTTTTTTTTTTTTCGCTTACAAAAGGCGATAGAGGACAAGTGGGGTGTGTGTAAACTATCAATCCCCTATCTACTTTATCCCTAAATCATATACACCAAAGATATTTGGTAAATGAATCCTCACTACCTACATCATTAATATGGACATGCTACTGACCAGAATTAAAATATGCAAATCTTCAGCTGGCCCCCCAACAAACATCTGTATATATCTCATCTTGATTCTCAGAGCCCAAACAACAGCATCAAGATAATTTTCGATAAAAAAAAGGGACTCTTACCCCATTGGTATGAGACATCATTAATTACCTGGCTGCTTCCTCATCCAAGAGCAGTTTTATCTCACCCGAACTCTGCTTCCCTAACAAGGAGGCCGGGTGACGTCCCAGCCTAGCCCCTAAGATGGGTAACAAAAAAAATTTTCATTTTGGATTGATGGGCCAATTTGCGAGCCATGGTAAGACCTCACATATCACCTCATCTGTTTAGGAGTCTTGAGTCAGTCTTTAGAGTTCATCACCGTCACATACCAGTCTTGTTTAGTCTGTTGATGATGATAATGGCCATCTAGTTCAAATCTGGCATGATTTATATTTTTTTAGAAACTTTCAATCATACAACTTGAAAAGAATGACGAGATCAGATGAAATTGATAAATACATTAAGGAATTCTAATATGTTCATTAGCGTCAACCAGTCACGATTTTGAATTCCAAGGAGAACAACTCGATACTAGAAAAAATATGCGTGTTACCAACAGTACGCTGACTGAGTTCCACTGGAGAGGAGTGTGGAGGAGTGGGCTCCACCCGAGAGGGAGTATTGAAAAAATATTTATGTTACATCTACTTAATGACTAGAGATTTTGAAAGGAATGGTTTGCTAAGGGAGTTTAATATACATAACTAACGGATACGATGTTTCATTTTTATTGAAGAGGGAAAAGAGTCGATAGGCCACGATTATGATACCAATTTAGAGATGTCAAACGCGACACGACACGGCACAACGACTTCGCGGCATGGGTTGTGCTGGCATGGCACGGCACGGGCTGTGCCTGAGTCGTGCTGGGCTATGCTATGCCTCCATGCTTATCATGCCATGGGCTTCGTGTGGTTCTTACCTTTAGGGATTAAAAAAATAATAGTTTTACACTAAAAAAAATTAAAAGACACACATAAAGAAGAGTATGCACACAAATTTAAGATGGTTCGGTCAAGTTCGACTTACTCCATTGAGAAGAGAACCATCTGGATCGATCCTAATTGAAGATTCTTCAATAGGATTACCTTTGAAATTTTTACAATTTCTTTGGATAATAAAAAAAAAAAAGACTATGTTTTATTATATTTACACTAGAAATTTAAATATCTTGTGTCGTGCCTTGTCGTGTTGCCTGATGGGCCGTATCGTTGACCGGGCTGCACCGTTCCACGTCACGTTGATTGTCATGTTGGGTCGTGTCGTGCCGTGCTGGTCCGGCCCATTTGACATCTCTAGATACCCGGCCATGTGAACTTTGCATGTTTGGTAACAGGTAAGAAATCTATAGATCTGATGATTCTTCACTACCATTGAAACAATGATTCCTCACCGACGATTTGTAGAGTTGATGATTTCACATTGATATTGGTGTATATCAATACATATACCGAGAAAAATAAAGTTAAGTATGCAAATCCATTTAAGTAAGGATTTTCAAATCTTATGGGGGTGGTCGGATCTGAAAATTCTAACAAATGAGATTTCTATTTGTCCAAATTCTCAGAAATTTACAATTATCAAACATGGACTTACCATAACTTTAGGAAATCGAAAATCTTTCCCCAAAGATTTGAGTTGCTTATAGTTTTATTTAGAAAAAAAAAAGACCTCAATTTATGCAAATGAAACACACAAAAGGATTTCTCAAATTCAAAAATACACCTTATTGATCATTAGCAATGACGATAATGATCTAATTCTAATTAATCTCTAACCATTCTCTAGCATTTTAAATCTTCGAACGAAACACATAACCCTCCCCTTGGACTTAGACCAGCATAAGTAGATGAACAACACATGCCACAGTGGCCTATATATGTTTCACTAAAACTCTCAAAATACACACCACTCAAAGCTTCAAGAAAGCTGTACAGGAAATGTGAAATCCTTCCAGTTACGATAGACCAAAAGTCTTATTGGAGTAGACAATACCGTTGGGTCAACTTTACCATCGCTTTTACTTTACTGCTTGCTAAATAAAAAGTATGCCAACACCACACAGAACTTAATTTTATCCTTGGAGCGGTTTTGATTTGCAATCATTGAATTAAGTTATATGGCAGCTGGTAATTAAGTTAAAAAATAAAATCATGTATCATGAAAGCAGTTTTGGTTCGCTATCATGCATAGTTGTTATATTCATATCAATCAATATATAATTAAGTTATAAATGAACCAATCAATATGGAATTAAGCTATATTGATTGCTGGGTTCAAATTGTAGGGGTGGTAAAATTGGAACACTAAAATTAGTCTCTTATACGTATGCAATAATTGTAAAATTGTACCATATGATTTATTTATCATATTCATGTTTTTGACAAACTTCTTTTAGGACCTGTTTGTTTCATGTAATTTCTAGGGTCATATTTCTATATAAATAGTTAAAAATGAAGAGCCAAAGGTGAATATCCAAAAATTAAATTAAATTAACCTCCCCTTTATAGTGGAAAACTTAATCAAAGGAAGATGAAAAATGAATGCTCAGTCATTACTTTCGTTTCTCAAATCCAAGTTAAATGAAGGCCCGCATCTAAATTGCTAAATATCCCCTTTATGGTGGAAACTTTATTAAGAGAATATGGAAAATGAATGCCAGTCATTACACTAGTAACTTTAATCCAAGTAAAATGAAGGCCGTGATCTAAATTGCGAACACCCCCCCAAACTCTAAACTTTAACTTAATCAAGGGAAGATGAAAAATAAATGCCCAGTGATTACCCTAGTAACTTAAATCCAAGCTGCCCCACCTCCATTTCTTTGATAATCCTTAGATGGAGCTCATTTGAGCATGAATTCCCATGAATATATTCTATGTAAACAAATATGGCCCTTAACATATATCTAAACACTTATAGAATGATTCCTCCTGGCCCACTGATGGTAAACCCCATAATTTGAACGGCTTAGATTTGCACCCATGCTTCCGTCCAACCAATCAAAAGAGAAAATCGGGTCTCAATGTAGGTAGAGTTGTGGAACTTCCACTTTTTTTACTTTCATTGTGCACAAACACCAGTAGACCATAGCTCTAAAACTCAACCACTCTGAGACATCACACGCAAGTTAGACTGAGTTTTGACAGTCAGTCAAACTCACTTGATAGAGTGCCTTCTGACCCGAGTTGACTCAACCGAGTCAGGTGAGTCCAGAACTATGGCATAGACACCCCTCTCATCATCATATACATTTTACCATTCAAACTACCCTCAAATACACACTAGACACTCGCACACAACAGAAACCAAAGTCCAGATTTTGTAGTCACACGTACACAGTACACTAGACAAATTTCCTTTCCCATTCCACTGCAAGCATGGCCCTTTGGGCTACTCGACGAGGCTGATAAGAAATGTACGGTAGTCACCCGACGTATCCTTGTGTATGGCATCCTTCAGTGATTTCTTGTATGCCTGGGCATACTCTTTCTTTACATCTTCCATATCAATGCCAGCCCTTGTCACCACAGTCCTTATAAGTGTTGTGTCTGAGGTTCCTGCACCTTTCATGGCATTGTACAGCACCTGAGAAAATATTCAAATTTCAATGCCAAGTGGAAATGAAGTCTTCAATTTTTACTTTTCGGAAAAAAAAAAAGAAAAGAAAAGAAAAGAGAATCACTGTAAAACTAAAATTTCGTGAAAACTGCTGCACACAAAGGGTGCTGGGGGAGACTGATACCTCAGCGAAGTACTTTGCAGGATTCTTGGCACATCTTAAGAGCGTCAAAAGTCCATCCTCATAAGATCCAGATGTTTCCTTCTCCACTGCCTAAAAGGAATTGATCAATATCAATTTAGTTTATTCATATGGCATGTATGAAGTCTCAGTATACCAACATTAAGGATTGTTCATGGAGTTGAGGCTTGGAAATAAATATATAGTGTGAGACTTATGAACTTGAACTTATACTTCTTGTTAATTCCCCATAATTTATAATGAGAATTCAACATTAATTAAAATAATGATAATAACCTACCATATTTTTAATAAAAACCTACTTTTGAAATAATTTTAGAAAGAGTACCTGACTCTTTCAAGTCTCCATGTTAACTCTATCCTAGTCTTTTTTTTTTTTTCTTTTTTTGGCAATAGAAGAGTCAAGTCCGAGTCATAAGTTTTCCAACATTGCATTTGATGATTCCGGCCAGAATATTAAAACAATTAGAGTTGAAAACCCAATGACGCAATCAGAGAGGGAAATTAAGATGGAGATTTATAATGGGGAAAAAACAAAAAAAAAAAAAAAAATTGTCAAGAATAATCAATAATCAGAGTGGAACGATGCAAAAACACAGGGTTAGACTAGAACATAAAATCCCTAACCAACTTGCTACATACCCCATTCTAGTTCTTCTATCTCGTATATACTCACCAAATATAATTTAAGGGTTCCTCGTTATTAATAATAACGAAAGACTCTTTATCAAATTCCAATGACTATTTTTCTGGGTATAAGAAATACTATGACTTAGAATATAAAACTTAATTACACCCATTACAAGAATCTAATCACACAAGAAATAGAAAATCTAATCAGTTAATAACACTAGCAAAATATAATCCAAATCTAACCTTATCATAATCTAAGATGAACTCATCAGTTCCATATCCAACATTATTTAGAGAAATATTAGATACCTTTTCAAGCGAGTGGCCGTACAGCTTCTGGTAAGCAGCATCAACGGCAGCCAAATGAGGTCTATTTCGTTTCGTGAAAATATCAATGAAAGTCTTATCATTTGTTCCCCATATCTTCTCCCCATCTTGGTAGAGCTGTTTCGCATCCTCCTCTGCCATTTTCAGATCAACATTCTTTCCCTCATCTCGTGACTGGTAGTCTAAACATGCAATCAATAGCTGCAAGGCCACAACCCCATCTCTGTCATTACTCGATCTAACTCACAAGTGTGAAGTATCTAATCCGAAAATGATATATATATATATATATATATATAGAGAGAGAGAGAGAGAGAGAGAGAGAGAGAGAGAGGACCTCTTTGTGATGGCCGTAGAAGCGGAGATTGCTAGAATTAATTTCCTGTAAAAGTTGAGGACTGAATTTGGTCCGATAAGCTTGTTGAATATTGCACAGTTGTGATGGGGTCCGAGAACATATGACTTCAGTGACAGCTGCTTTATCAAAAGAGGTCACTTGTAGTGCTTGCCAAACTATAGTTGCATCACGTTCTGATTCCTCAAGCATCCACAGCGAAACAGCTCTCTGTTATGTACATAACACAAGACATCATCTGTATTGGAATTTAGATAGATGGGTTCTTTCAATAGCTTAAGATTTAAGTTCAAAATTTGGATATATATGAGACTATGAATCTGAACTGGATTGATAGACCTTAATGTCGCTGCTAAAAGTCCTGCTGAGGGTTCCTGTGGGGTTGGCAGTAAGGTCCAGACCAGCTTTCTCTTTGAAGTCTCCCATCTTGCTAAGCTCTGAAGAGATGCGGTCAGTTAGATCCTCTCCGTAGTTCTTTTTGTAATGCTTCTGGATCAGTTGAAGATGTGTTGCATCGCGCTTGGTAAGAAGATGCACGAGCCGACCCACGTCGCACCCACGACCTGGAGTCATCTAACAAAACCATCATTATATTATAAAGAAAAGCAGCACATGGGTCGAGACTGGCTTCGGACTATATATGTCAGGACTAGAAACAGATGGGCAAAGTATAGGATGGGCTCGAGTGGAGCCCTGGCTGGCCAGTGCAGGAGGGTTGCAACCAGGATGGAACCTTTGGATAATTAGATATTCAGATATTCATTTTCATTCCTTATTGTAACAAGGAGAAAAGAGTATGAAGCCCTCTTACAATAGAAAAAATAAAGGAAAAAAAAAACGAGGAATTTTTTTGAGCAGAAGGAGTGGAAATCCATGGTGGGGCCCATGTATTAAAAAATGAGCTGCTCAAAATGAATGCACCAATCCTTTCTCTTTTCCAGCATTCCTTTGTATTTTGTTTTTATTCTTTTAATGAATATTCTTGTTACTGATAAAAAAAAATAATAAAAATGACCATGTTGTGCATAAAATTATTCCAAATTTTTACTCTAATAGGGGTTGGCCCCACCATAAGATCAACCATATGATAAATTATTGATCATGCTAATTATCACACGGTAAGTCTTATGGTAGAGTCAAATCATATTGGACTATCAAGAACAATATATGAGTCGAATTATAGACCCAAGTCTGTAAACTTAGGTCCTACATAACCAGAACAAGATAAAACACAATCATCTTGTATTTTAGTATTGAGAAACCATGCCAGGAAGATGATTTAAAAAACCATAAAACATCGACTAGTGGGACAATAGAGAAAGCTTGAAAGAAGAGTGAAAAAGGCCAAAAAGCCTACGTGAGCTGGTTAGGGACAAAAGTGTGAGTAGAGTGCGTGGATTCACCGTATAAAAATAAATTAAAAGAAGCAAGGAGGGGTGTGTGTGTGTAATGGAATGAATGAAAGTGGGTGTACCTTTGAAAGCAGTATAAAGAGTGGTGGCATCTTCCTCAGGCGTAGGAAGATTCACACCACCACTTGGAATGGTCCCTTTCTCCCGCACACTAGGATTTGCCTGCGTTACTGACTGTTGTGGTGGCTGTGGCTCCGTGTTTGGAGGAGCACCACTTACCTTAATCACTTGTTGCTGTGCCTGTGCCTGTGCCTGAAGAGGAGAGACACTTACCTTCTGCTGGGGCTGTTGCTGTGGCTGCTGTGCCTGTGGAGTGACACTAACCTTCTTCTGAGGCTGGCGCTGTTTCTGTGGCCTTTGCCTCGGTTGCGTCGGTGGCTGTGGAGTAGAAACACTTTCCATGGGCTGTTGTTCTTGTGGAGTAGGAACACTAACCTTCTGTTGGGTCTGTCGCCGTCCCTGAGGCGTTTGCTGCGGCCGTCGTCTCTGTGGCTGTGGCTGTGGCTGTTGCTGTTGGTTTGCAGCAGCAGGAGTGTTGTTGTTGTTAGATGGAGCAAACAGTTGGCATACCCCTCCTATCTGCTGCTTCACGTCCTTGTATGCATCCAAAACAGTCTTCTGACTAGCGTCCGCCTGCTGCTTCGCGTCCTTGTAGGCATCCGTGCCGCTGTCCATCTGCTCCTTCACAGAGCCCTTTGCATCCGAAGGTGCATCACCTT
This sequence comes from Camphora micrantha, assembly GCA_003546025.1. Taxonomy (NCBI): domain Eukaryota; kingdom Viridiplantae; phylum Streptophyta; class Magnoliopsida; order Laurales; family Lauraceae; genus Camphora; species Camphora micrantha. Next base: position 85,263,908 of record QPKB01000001.1, read on the forward strand.
CTGCAGTGTCGGTTGCAATATTTGGATTCTCTGTTGAGCCCTTATTGATGTTGGTTTCAATGGACGGCTGATCATCACCATCCAAGTCCTCTTCATTCTCAACATCATCCAAGTCCTCGACACCATCATCTACTTCATAATCGTCATCGAGTTGATCATCCTCCACTTCCTCAGCGATCTCTGCCTCTGTTTCCCCAACATCATCTTTTTTATCATCACCAACAACAATGACAGCTGATACAACATCTTTAGCCATGGGATATTGCTACAAGTGAATGACCCCAGTTCTATGAGTGCAATAGAGAAAAAGAAACAATAGCAACTAGACACTTATTAACTCTCTTATGTATTCACTCCCAACTAGACACTAATTGCAGCAATATATGGTGCTCTTATACTGAATTCAACTAATGAAAGCATGCCATGCGGCATGTGTTTATTGGGGACACTTGGCATCTCCTTGATTTGCCAAGAAAAAGGGCGATTGACTCGAGTCATACTTTATTAAACCACAAAGAAGTTCATAATAGGAAAAATATCCAACGTGAAACATACAGTGCACTGTCGTTTATTTCTTTCAATTTTTAACTGGGTGGCCTTTGAGCGATCCCATCATTCTGCCTCCTTGCATCCGGTGTGGGGCCCAACAAGCACCATCAGTTGAAGAAAAAATCAAAGCATGTGTGGCCCAGTGGCGTCATCATTTGATGGTCATGGCTGATGGTGATTCACGTGCATGTTGCTTTTCATGTTTAGCCAAATTGGTTTTCTATTGGGTGAGGGTCTAATCCACATTAGTTTGGGCTCTGGCACTTTCTACTTAGGCCCAACAGACCCCATTTTACATTTTTCTTCTAGTTTACTCTCATTACCTTTTAGATATTAAGTGTCCATCCATGAGTAGATTGGTGGCCATTCTTTGCAATGAGATGTGTAACTGTCCATGGTTTACTTTTAGCTGCGGAAAAGAAAAAATTAGAAACTCCACTTCAAGAAAATTCACTTTTAGCAGCGGAAAAAATCCGAATCAGATTCAATTAGATAAGACTTAGTGACTTTTCAAGCTCATTAATTTGGGCCGGTTCCATGAATCGTAACAAGTTTTTAAAATATGGTCCATGGTTTACTCTCTTTTTTTTCATGGTTTTGTTCACATACCACATGAAAAGTAAAACTAGATCTCCTTTTTCCTTTTCTTTTTTGTTCCTTTTTGCCACTGCTGCTATGAAGAAACCAAATGATCAGTGATTTACATTACAAAAATTAAGGACCAACCAAAATATAAGGAAACTTCGAAGAACATCTGGGCCTCATTATACAAGGCCCAGCCCACTGAAACCCACATTATTGCCTTTCCAATACGTAGCATTAGCAAAAGATCCAGAGAAGTACCCAAAAACTTAGTCATCCGTGTTAATGCTTTTACCCTGAAGCTAGGCCTACCATTTAAGCAATGTTTATTTTGCAAGTGGTTAAGTAAAATTTATGGTAATGTAATTTTAACCGACAAAAACTTAACTTTACCATATTTGGTTGGTCAAAATAGGTAGGAATAATGTAAAGTTTCACTAAAAAAGATTATTTTCACTTTACCAACCCCCAAAAAGGGTTACCTCAAAAGTCAAGTAAACTGATTTCTTTACTACTTGTTGACTTCTTATCTCACTTTTCATTGTTTTACTTTATGAAAACAAATGCCTCTTTACTTAAGCGGAAAGTATACTTTCCTTCTAGCTAACCACAACCTTTTTTAATTGATTAAACATTTACATTATCTTACTTTACCAATAAATAAAACATGCATCCTGATTGTATTGCCTTATGTTGTTTTCTGCATTTAATGCGGTTTTTGGCCCAATCCAAAATTTGGGTGGCTTTGGTTCCTCGAATTTATGGCAATATGTTTGTCCATTGTTACAATGCAGCTGCGCTGCATCTTACTATGGTGCAAAGCCCTTTTTGGTTGCATGTTGGCCCACCTTTTCCAAGTTCAAGCCGTTCATCCACTTCAACACCCATTATATGTTGTTGCATCTAAACTTTCAAAGAAACTCTCAATGGACAACCCGTTAGAATGATCCCACATAGGAACTCCCTCCATTTTGATTCCAGCAAAAGAAAAGTAAAGCAAGTTCCATCACGTGTTTAAGATCAAGACAAATCCAATGGTGGGTATCTTATAATTTTTAATAATAATTTACAAGATGATCCTTACTTAGGTTGTGAAGACTGATGACAGCTTGGATTTTCAAAAGGTGGCCTTACAATGCGTTGAAGAAGGGCGTTGCATCATAGTATGAAAAGGCTGCACTAAGAGCCTGTTTCTTTACTAAAATTCATGGGGTTTTTGGGACATCAAATTCCTTGTTTCTTGTTAAGAGTTTTTGAATTCCAGCACATAAAACGTCTCAATTGGCCTTTGAGAATTCCTCTTTGCATTTTGGTGGAATTCTCAAAAGAATATCCATGAATTCCACCTTATATGAAAATTCAGAAATTACCCACATATGAATTCCTTCAATTCCAATAAATGAACCAGCCGTGCTACAGACGCCGGATTTGTGCCCGGGGTCTGGCACGACTCCCACTGAGAGCCATCGGATCCAACGGCTCCCATCGGAGTCGGGGCATACCCTGGGCACAAAAACCCGGGGTCCGTAGACTATTTGTAAATGAACGTGCCCTTAGTTAGGCCCAAACTAATAATGATGCGGATACCCTGTGAATTCAATATTTCTCAACATTGATTGATAAATAGAACTTCAGTCTTCAATAATGACAGCTTTATGATTTTAATATTACTGCCCAGGGTGAATTATTGATGCTGCCATCATTTTCGAAAATCTTGTCGTCGTGATAGTAACGGCTGAACATCTAATGTGGAGAGATTTTCAAAACTTCGGATTCCTCCCAGGATGTTACCAGGAAGATCTCACAATAAAAGTTAAAATAGCATAATAAAGAGAAAAGTAAATTCAAAATTATACAAAAGTCTCTTCAGAATGTTTGAGTAAAACATAGTTACATTTTAGTAAATCTCACAGAAACAATGCAAAATTTTATCATAATCTTTTGAGTTTTTGTCTCAACTCATTATTTTCTGGCAAGAAAATAGCTTTGTTATAGAAAAAAATTGGAAATATTTGTGATGGTGGTTACCACTTACCATCATGGTTTCAGAATGGGTCTTGTGAACCTGCACCCATAGTTCAGGATGTTATCCTGCAATATTCATGCATTGTGTTGTGCCTCGACAATATGAAAACATGGACTTGGAGACTTGGGCTAGCTTGACTTGGATGATTGATTGCTTTCACCTTTTTTTTATGAAAGGAAGAAAAGGAATGCCATTAAATAGGAGCAACGACTAGAAAAACGTAAATAGATGAGCCAATGATAAGACATGTGGGGCATGCCATGTGATGGGTGTCTTGTGCGGGTACATAAAAAACTGTCGATCCGTGAATGATACAGATTTTTAACATAACCGACAGTAAATGAATCGGTGACGGATTGAAAATCTTGTAATGTGTAAAAGATCATTGACGGATTTCACCTTCAATCCGCGTATTTAATTTGATCCGATCTGTTGACATTAAATATAAATAAAAAAAGCTTAAGGGGTCTAAATATAAATTAAGAGGTTTAAATATAAAAAAAGAAAAGACTATAGAGGTCAAAATGTAGTTTACTTTTATATATAAGTATAACAAATAAAGTCATATACCAAATTTCACCCTAGCCTAGAATGCATGCTTTTCAAATTTTCTTTAACATTATATTAAACGGATTGAACGAATTAATCCGATTTGGTTCTCTACGGATAGGATCGAATCAGTTTTTAACAGCCACGGATTGGTGACAGATTTCAAATCCATCAATCCATAGGTAATGGATTGGTGACGGATTTGACCTAATCCGCATCATTCCGATTTATTTTCTGGCAAGCAAATAGTTTTGTTATAAAAAAAAAAAAAAAAAAAAAAGAAAATATTTGTGATGGTGGTTACCACTTACCATCATGGTTTCAGAATGGCTCTTGTGAACCTGCGCCCATAGTTCAGGATGTTATCCTGCAATATTCATGCATTGTGTTGTCCCTCAACAATATAAAAACATGGCTCTTGGAGACTTGGCCGGGCTTGACTTGGATGATTGATTGCTTTCACCTTTTTTTTTTTTGAAAGGAAGAAAAGGAATGCCATGAAATAGGAGCAACGACTAGAAAAACGTAAATTGTGGGGGCATGCCATGTGATGGGTGCCCCAGCTAAAGCTGCTGCTTCATTAAACAAACAATATAGTACTATATCTTGTCCTGGAGAGTAAATGATTAACAGCTGTTTTGGTGTGTATCCAGTCATCTTGAGTCATATAACATATAACCTGTCCTGTCCCTGTCTTTGGGCAGCTACCCATCACTGCATGTCATTGTATGGATGCAATATCAGTGACGACTCACTCACTGATGCATGGTTACGTGGGATACGTGGGTCGAGTCCAAATCAAATTATGGCCTACTTTATGTGGGCATTCTTTCTCTTTAAAACTTTCTATAGAAAAAACTAAATAAAATTTAGTCGCAGGAGAAGCCACGTTATCTTCTAAGAGCCTTTTTGTGAATGTGTATTTTCAAAAATACATGTGTGCCTTTTCAATAAAAAATATATATTTTTTGGGTCTATTTGTGAATGTGTCTTTTTAAAAATATAAATATGCTTTTTCAATAAAGTGTGTCTCTTAGACCCCATTGTGTGGATGTGACCCAATTCAAAGAAATGTCCTCAAACTTTATAAATTAAAGTTATTTTTAACGTTTTTATATAGTATTCAAAATGAGCAAAAATGCATACGAATCTTTTGTTTTTAAGATGAAACGTGTATGCTGACGTTGATTAAAGAAAGAAATGTTTGATTTTCATAATATTTTGGTTGATTTTAATTTTTTTAATTATTTTGTTATAAATTAATTTTATATGAAAGTGATATTAGTTTTTAATATATTATTTAGGTCACATGAGGCTTAACCTGTGCATCGCACATAGGCATGCTCCATCTATATCTCCGCTTTCTCTATGATCTATGAAGACATAAAGAACCCCCCTCAGCTTTAAGCTCTCCCCTCATATGATCCTAACCCTTCAATTTTGAGTCTTGAAAGTTTCCATAGCCATTCAATTTTGTTGTGTCAAAATCCAACAATGAATATTGATATTTGGAACAGTGCGAAAGTAGAACCAGCACCAATTTGATAGAGGTTTGTGTGAGCATGTTAAACTGATTAAATGTGGGTCTCAAATAAAAATTACAAAAACTTATAAAAGACGTTGAAGAAGTGAGTTATATAGAAATTTTCAAAATGCATATCTATTTTAACAAAATAGGAAGATCCGAATTATGAGACAATATCTAAACAACTAAAATGCTCAGAGGGCTTATGTTTCATTATTTAAAGCTCTACTCTTGAAAAAGGTGTTTTGGATATAAATGCAGCCCTTCCTATTGTTTCTATTAGGCTCGCTATATTTTTAAAAGAGGATTTTATCAAAATAAAATACTTTAGATGATCGGTAGATCAGAAAGGTCACTTTATCCAACATCACACCAAATTAGCATTTTTGCCCAAAAAAAGAGTCGTCGACCCTCATTAAAACTAGTGAGGGTCGATGACGTCAACCCTCCCTAATATAAATCATTCCTAGAAATCACCCCTCAAACATGCAATGAGAGTTAAAATCCCTTGATTGCAAGTTCAGAGGCTTGATTCAGGACACTAATGCATTAGAAAGTAGAAATGGACAAATGGTTGATGAAGCCACGAGTTAAGCTCCAATTTAATGTGAAAACAAGCAAAACCATCCAGTTCTTCATCAAAGCAACTACAAAGTAATGATGTGGGAATTACCATTTACCATGTCTATGTTTTGCCTGTTGGTTTATTCGATACCAAATGATAGTCTGATATGATAAGTTCTATGCAAATTTTTTCAACTGCAAAGATATGGAAATTGATGATTAAACAAAAGCTTCTATTGTGAGGCAAGCAAGCGGGGTCACCAAATCATAAATCAAGTGTTCAATATTAAAGAAGTTCATGCTGAACTGATGATTTCAGCAAATCCTAGCATGATACATGGCTACACTGTTTCTCATCTGCCCCAAATATGTCAGCCATCAAAACTAAAATGGAACAGAAAGGTTGGACAAAAAAAGTATCCTAACTAATGTAATTTCCAATTTGCATGTTGCTTCTACCAAAAAAAAAAAAACCATGTTGCTCTACATACACAGAAGTGATAAACTCAAAATGATGTTATCAAGAGTCACCAGCAAAAACTCTTTTTTTCAATTGGCAAGTACTCTTTTTTAACCTTGAACGAGCTATCTGTAATGCCCTGCCTTGGAGTAAAATGATCTACAGAGTAGACACTTTCATATATTTCTAACACTAGCACCAAAAGACAGAGTCCCGTTCGATCTTGTAAACCAAGTGCAGGTAACTTTCTTTGTGTGTTAATGAGCGTTCACATGCTAGACGACCCAAGTTACCTGTGAGTGAATCTTATTGGTTCTTGGCCATAATCAATTGAGTAAATAAAGTTTTGAGTAAATAAAGTTAGTGGAAATTAAATTTACAGGTAAACAAATTCTTGAACAACCAAGTTTCAAAGATCCATAAAGAGACCGAGTTTCGAGTTTCGAAGACATGCTATCTTCTATACTAAATATGTTTTACATTTAGATGAGTCAGGAGGTGGAGAATGCAGATCAAAAGCATCTCCCATACACAGTGTCCATAATCAGTTCGCCTGTAACTCTATTAACCTTTAATTAGCTATGGCAAAGAACAACACTTACACAGGCAGTGAATAATAGGCAATTCAGGCTATCCAAACCGATAAACCCTCATTTAAGTGTAAATTAGGAAGACCCAAACAAGCCAATTGGGAATACAATCCAATCTGTCCTAATTTTCAAATAGCTTGCAAAATGATGTACATCTAAACGACCCAAATTTACCCATCACCTGTCTCACAAAAATCCTAAACTCCCACACTGCATAACTGATCTCATGATATCCAACCATAACATCAAGAAGAACGCAATTAGCAACATGATATACTTAGGGAGGGTCGTCATCAACCCTCACCAGTTTTAGCGAGGGTCGATGTCGCCCCCGAAAATACAAGTTTTTTTTTTTTTTTTCTGGAGAGAAGGCTGGTTTGGTGTAAAGTTTGCTTCAAATGACATTTTTTAGTCTATTGGTCATCTAAAGTATATTTTTTTGTGGTAAAATACTCTTTTTAAAAATACTAGAGACATTATTTTTTCTATACAGTCGCCATTAGCCATCAATCTCAATGCATGGTGATCAACGTAGAGCCATTTCTACCGAAGATCTCCGTAATATCGCAAAACTTAGTTGCGATATCACAACTTTTATTGAAATACGATATATTGCTGAAAATTCACATTTTTCTTTTTGTATTACGATGTCCATTTCCAATAACCCCATAAATTTTTGAGATATCATAAAAATGAAGCACTAAAGAAAACTTGTAGAGAAATATCTAGACTATAGTCACACAGGCATGGCATGAGAATTGACTGCTAATGGTGACCGTATAAGAAAAGCCCCAGCGTAGATTGGTGAAGTAGTGATGATCCAAGTGATGATCCAAGTGGGTCATGTCAAAGTTAAAGTCGTTGCTTCATTAAATAATACACCTGTAGCTTGGCCTGGAGTGTGAATTATTACCAGCTGTTTTGGTGCATGTCCTAGTCATCTTTGTGGAAAAAACAAAAGTCGTCGTCTCTCGTCTTTGGATGTCATTGTATTTGTTTAGGTGGGTGCTATTTCACTGACGACTCAGTCTCTATGCATGGATATGTTGGTCGAGTCCAAATCAGATCATGGCCCACTTATACGAAAGTAGAAACGAAGCTGTAATTTGCCTTAGATATTTTATAACCAAATACAATAGTTAAAACGACCCATGGGGACCAGCATACATGGTTGAACATATAGCGGCACAAAAAATTCAGTATCACCGTAAAACCAGATTGCAACCAATCGAACCGGGCGGTTCGTATCGATTTTATGTGGATCGGTTAGGTCAACGATTTAAAAGTCATAGAAACCGCCTTCTATCGGTCGGTTATCGGTTTGAACCCACGGTTAACCATCTAAACCGAACCGACCAGATGCATTAACTAGAGTGTTGAGTTTTGACTATTTTAGCCTTAAGGTTTCGTGCTTTCATAGTTTCATACTTTCATTCAACAACTCACATGAAAATTATGGAGTTGCTACTGGAGTGCTCGGAGTTTGGAGTAAAATTGTTGTTTCTTTGGGTATCTGCTTTAATTTGATTAGGGATATGTAATGACTTTAAATGTTTATTATGTTTTACGTTGGATTTGCTTTGGGATATGATAATTTTAAATATTTCTGTTTGGCTAAGACTTAGTGAGTACTTGTACTACTACTATTTGCAGGTATTTTGATGATTTCTTTCACTAATTGAACTACCATTTTTTTGTTAACCGAATCGAACCAGTTCCTTTCAATTCGGTTTGAGCACATGAGCGGTTCGATTCGATTTTTAAAATAGAAAATCGATGAATTTAATTTGGTTGATGATTTTTCTTCTATACCGATCCAAACTGCCCATATACACCCCTAGTCACTTGAACAAGACATGGGCAATTACCCATGTTTCATTAAATCCTCATAAATGACATCATTCAAAACTTAGAAACCATAAAGTGAACTGCGAAAAATTTATTAGACAGTCCTAAATAGTGGGGGTGAGGCATCATGCATAGTTAATATGGATTTTAATCAGATCAGCCTATACATTGTGCTATAATAATAAGTGAAATGTTAGTTGTAAAGGTGAGTCTTAGATTTTGCTTATGGCTGAAATACATCAACCATCCCATCCGTATTGTGAGCTCATCCTAGTAAGAGCTGCTGTGGTTAAATTAGATAATTTTGCTTTCATGCTTTCTTAAGCTGTAAGATTTTTCGTAGCAGCACAACAATACACGAACATTTTTTTTTTTGAAGGAAATTGTTAAATATGGCTTTAAGTTTTTACCTTAATTCAAAAAAGAACATAAGTTTTGAAACTTTTCAAATTAACTCCTAAGCTTTCCAATAAATTTTCAATCAAAAACATCCGGCCATTTAAAGGTATTTTCTAGTGAACTTTTCCCTCAATATTTTAAAAATACCCAAATTACCCTTCATTTAAAGACATGAAATGATTTTCGTAGCCACTACATGCAACCAATCATTGTGAAAATAATAGGTATCCTTGATCACCATGAGGACACCAACGAGAAAAATGTGGAGAATATAGAAAAAGTTAAAAGAGAGTTTTATTACAATAAAAGGTTATTTGGGAAAAAAAAAAAGAATATAAGTTATCAAAAATAACTTTAAATAGATGAATGTCCTTAATCGAAAATTTATTGAAAAACTTAGAAACTAGTTTGAAAAGTTCTATGATTTGTGTCCTTTTTTGAAATAAGGCCAAAACTTAAAGACTTTTTTTAAATTCTCTTCTCTTTTTTTTTTTTTAACAACAAAGGGAGACTTCCTAAGAATACAATGATAGTTCCACAAGTTTATACCAACCTCTTAAAACTGAATAAAATGATTTGAATCACACACATAACACTATTTACATCAACTACTGGACATACAAAGAAAAAAAATCAGAGAATCCACTACAAGGAATTCCATGACTTCAAAGACACCAACACACAATGAGTAAAACTTAACCAAAAGAAAAAACACAACATGAAAAAGATTCAAAGAGAGTAGAGCAAACACAAGTGTCTATCGTTACAGGACCCAACAAGATATAAGGCGACTGGTTAATGATTGGGGCCCACTAGAGAAAGAAGGAAGGTCCGGTAATGGCCCGACGTCTCCGAGTGTACTTCATCTCCCAACGCCTTCCTGTATTTCTTCATATATTCTGCTTTTATATACTGCAAATCAATCTCAGCCCTTGACACCACTACCCTTACGAGTGTTGAATCATCAGTTCCCAGGCCTTTCATCGCCTTGCGCAAGATCTGAGGAATTTTGAGAGTTGGATAAAGGATTGGGTACCATGTTTATGGCCACATGGAACATGTGAAAATGCCATACAAATTTCATAGGATGCAAATGGTTGATTGTTAAAATGCTTTTGATGCACGAGTTAAAACAGCCAATGCAGTCTCCTAAACCACGATAATGGAACTTCTATCATCTAGCTACAGTTTGAAATTTAGATGCACAGCAAATCATAATGATGGCTCTTTCTGCAGAAAGTACACATAAGTTTACATTGCAGAGTGAATTGAAACAGTGCAGTTCAATGTCTGGAAATACCTTAGCAAAGTATTTAGCAGGATTCTCAGCACATCTTATGATTGTGAGAAGTGCAAACTCAAAGTCTCCGGATGTCTCGCTTTTCACTACCTGTACAAAGACAATTTTCTCAGGAACCACCAACAACAAAATAAAACAGAATGTTGGCGTTGCCAACCATAGGATAAAAATGAGAAAAATTGAAAACTATAACACTAAGGAGGGATTACTGGACCCCAAATAGATCAGATATGAGGCTTTGAAGATTATGATGATGGCCCCAAAGAAGACACGGGCACTGGAATGAGGAGATCACCTTTTTGAGAGAACTCCCATACATATGATGGTAAGCAACAGCAACAGCAGCCAAATGTGCCCAGCTCCGTTCACTGAAAATGCGAATGAAAGTTTTCTCATCTGTTCCCAGCCTTTTCTCCCCAGCTTTAAAGAGATCCTTGGCATCCCTATCTACCATATTTCGATCAACCTCTGGGCCTTCATAACGTGTTGTGCTTACATATGCAAGAAGCAACTGCGAGACAGGAATAACTTCATTATTTTAAGCTTCGATCATACCAAAATGCCCCAGTGATTATATACTAAAGCGCCACTCTTTTGATGAATACAATAGTAAATGCCATCTACTGTGCAAAGGACAATAATACCAAAGATTAGTAAAGGTTATAGCTCTCCATGCACATCTTAGTCATGGCAGGTACATACACTGATATATAGAAAAATGTCGACAGTGATCACCTTGACCTCATTAGTAGAAGGTGAGTGAGAGCACACGAGTGGTAAGCCTTTGATATCATTAATATCCCTATAGCTTATGTGAATTTGAGCCTTTGATCCAGTTGCGACAGCCCCAGGAGTGGAACTTTAAGATCAAGGGTTCATACTCTTCTCTTTTTTTTTTTTGATCCGTAGTTCAAACTCAATTGTAAATGCATGTTTGGAAAATGGGCAAACAGATGATAATTATGCTATGCAGGGCCACATGGCTCAGGATTGTTTGGCAAAAGGCAGAAAGCATGATTATGTTAAAACATGCCCGCACATTTTAGAATATTTTAAAGCCTAATTTAATGGAAAAGTTCCTTAACTCATTTTAAATGTGAAAAAATAAACCAATTGACGGAAGTTCATCTATCAAATATGGTCTTAGTGATTAAAAAAGCAAGTAATTAATTAAAGAAAAATAAAAAAACTTGTGGGCTACCAACAACCAATTGACGAAAGTCCATATACCAAATATGACCTTAGTGATTAAAAAGAACAAGTAATTAATTAAAGGAAAAAAAAAAAAAAACTAGTGGGCATTGACAAGGTTGATAGCCTTACGAAGACAGATTTGTGCGTTGTGTGGAGGGAGGGAAGTGAAATAACCTTTTTGTGATCACCAGATGCTTGATAGTTGATGTCATTCTCAAGGTGAACGCCGAACCTTGCATAGTATGCTTGTTTAAATACTTGTATCTGGGATGACGTCCGGGAACATATCACTTCAGTAGCAGCTTTCAGATCAACAATATCCCCACTTAATGCATTTCTCACTATGGTTGCATCGCGTCCCGCTGGATCATGAATCCAGAGCAAAACTGCTTTCTATGATATGTGGGAAATCGTGAGGATGTGTGTGACACAAGCAAAACCAGATTCATTCACAGTTTACATTTTGAATTTAAGACCTGACCAGAATTAACATGGAGAGGACGGCAGTCACTACCGACTTATTGCCATTATAATGATACCTTAAGGTTCCCACTAAGCTCTGAAGACAGACGCTTGGTGAGTTCTTCTGAATACATTGTTCTGTATTCTTGCTGTATGAGAGCACGCTGCGTTACATCACGATGGGCAAGAATATTGACTACTTGTGCAGTGTCACAGCCTAATCCTGAGTAGTGATCATAAAAGAGCAGTTGGTTTTAAAGAGAAATATTAATAACACTTTCTCTACTGCTAAAAAAAAAAAAAAAGAGTTGTGTGTGTGTGTGTGTGGTGAGGGGGTGGTTGGTGTCAAAATTTTAAGTCTGCACAATGTAGCCCATTCAGTTCTAACCTCATTTGTCGCTGGCCCTTTATACAACATGAAGGACCATAGCTGAGGATGAGCATGAAGATCCCCTTTTATCTTTTTTTTTTTTTTTTTTCCTATCCCTGGGAGCCTGCTCACAGGGATCTAGGACTTTTGCAGTATAACTGTCAAAAATTCCCACAATACAAAGAATGGGTGAAAGGAAGATCATGGTCAATTAGTGAATTATATACACACATCCAGATTTAACAAAACCATCTCCTTCATTCTTTTCTTCCTTTATTTTACTTTTCTTTATATGTTAAGATTTGTGATTTACAAGCACCATCACCAGAACATCCCCAAACAGAACCATAGGTCCTTCAAAAACCTACACCACTTGATGTGGATACTCCAGTACTCCATTAGGACGAGACTAATGGATCTTCCCTTTAACAACAACTTGAACAATACACTTTAACTGTTCATAAGTCTATACCCACTGAATGTTTAAGACTAATGCACTGAATGTTACGGAACTTTTTGTGTTGAGGTAGTAGGTTTTTTTTTTTTTTTTTTTTGAGTGGCAAGGTAGTGTTTTTTTTGTTAAAAGGACATTTAAAAGGTTACAAAATTTTCTTCCATGCAAGATGCATGCCCCGCCTCATGAGGGGAGTGGCAAAATATTTTGTCCAGGTTATCAACATGTAGGCCTCACCGATGTACACACTGCACATTCACGAGTGCTTGCATGGAAAGCATGGCCCGTGATACCAGCAAATCAAACAATTAATCCAAGCCATCATCATCATTATCTTAGAGTTAACCCATCAATCAAGATTCGAGGGTCAGCTTAAAGATTTCTACTATTTAAATGCGGAAAAGGCTAAATCATCTTAACTTCTAACCTTCTAACGTGCAAAAAGCTCTCTATGTGTGCATGATGAGGAAGTCTCAAGTTGCTAACACTTACACACAAAATGCCTAGGCGTTAAAGGTGCAGCAAACTATCTACTTTACCCCCCACCCCCCCTCAGGCGGGACCATGGTTCAAAATCGCGGTATCGGTCGCGGTATCGGCAGAGACAAAAAAACCGATATCATATCGGTATCGGTCGCGGTTATCGGTCCGTCACGGTTGTCGCGGCGTGAAATTTTTTTTTTTATCCAAAAAAATTTATAAAAAATATCTAAAAAATCCAGACTATTAGAAAATGCTATAAAATAATATTCTTTTCCATTAGTAACAACAATAAATCAAAATATCGGCCATCTTAAGTCATATGTCCTGTTTGTATCGCTGACTCGCTGTCTTATTATGGTAAAATCTAAAAAAAATGATATATTATAATTCAAATATGGAAAAATCCGAAAATAAAAGAATTAAAAAAAATCCAAAATCATGTGTATGAGTAGGTATATCATCTATACACTATTAATAAGCCATTAGTATTTAGTATCATAAATACTCCAACAGTTATTTTCTAAAAACAATAGAAGATTTAAAAAAAAAAAAACATTTTCCTACACCCAAAATCATATATATATATATAAGTAGATCTAGTATGAAAGTGTGTAGATCTATGAGAAGAACACAACCCAAACCAAAAAATGACATGTCAATGATCTTTTCATTCATTTCTATGCTTTATCTATAAAAAAAAAAAAGAACACAAAATAGTAAAAATAAGGGAGTTAAGTTGATTTTCTCTTATCAAATAAAATGATTTCTTGAAGAAAGAGTGGTGGAAATATGGAAGAGAAGGAGCCAAAAAGGAGGGGCTGCTCTAAGGAGGTGGGGGGAAAGGAAGCAGATGAGGGAATGGGGGAAAAGAAAAAAATATATGGTTTATTCCACTCGGCCGATATATCCTCTAAACCAATATTTTCAAAATATCGGCCAAGATGGTCCAATATTTTGGGGATATTTTGGTGTTCCGATACCGATTCTGGTATCGCACCAAAATATCGGACCGGTTTGGACCGATACTGGTTTATATCAGTCCATATGAACCGGTGTCGACCAATATTTTATACCACGGGCAGGACACCGCCCATACTCGAAGCACACACCGGCACAAGGCATGACATGGGGCCATTTTGCCTTGCGCATATGCATCTGCACACAAAATGTGACATGGGGCTGTTTTGCACGGTGCGCCCAAGACGTGTTGTCTCTATTACTATCTCAAGTTGCAAACCAATGTACCCAAAATGCCTATACATTAAAGGTGTGGAAAATTAACTACGTAATAGAAAGGAATGTAAAGAATGGCGTCTTACCTCAACGGTAAGATATGGCAGTCCTCACCGGGGTGACCACGTTTCGTTTCAAACCTGGCCACCCCCTTCCTTTCATATGCAAGTAAGTCCCTATTACCTCGCATGTATGAGTTTGTACTCCTTGCATATGCGAGTTCCTCTTACCTCGCATGTGCAAGTCTCTCGGGGACAGGCCCCTTTGCTTGAATACCAAAAAAAAAAAAAAAAGGAAATGTAAACTCCTTGAAAGAAAACATTTCACTATGAGATACTAAAATCCTACAACATGCATTATCATATCAATTATACTACCTTGGGTGACTGTTGCTTCTTCACTTGGCCTATTCAAAACGTCCTTTCTGTAACTCCATAGTCTAAAATGTCTTTCCTCACTGTACAATTATTGGAATTTGCTAGTCTCCCCTTTTTTTCTAGTTCCCTGAACATGTAACCTCTCAATAAACCTCTTATCAAAGCTATAAACTTATCAAATACAATGTTGTGCAAAGTAAAGTGTGTCTAAAACATTCTCCTCACTAAAGTAATCTTATAAACGCCCAATGATGTTCTCACCCCCAAAAAAAGATGCCCTTTCCTATTACACAAAAAATCTCATGTAGGGCCAAACTCCCAAAAAAAAAAAAAAAAAAGGAGAGAGGGGTTGGGGTTGGGGGAAGTCATAAAAGGGGGAAAACAAGGAATTCAGTACTTTTGACAAATCTGTTGGCCTTCAATAGAAGGTCTGATTTTCATGGAAAAAAAAAACACATGTCCTTGATGTTAATTACAACCGTAAGAGACTAACCCCACTCATCAAACATGAAGAAAATAAGAAGAAACCTCATATATATATATATATATATAAATATATATAGAAACGGAGTTACAGAGAGAGATTCCAATATCCAAAACCTGCTTGAGAAAAAAAAAAAAAAAAAAGATTTATCTCCAATACATGAACCCAATAATAGAATCCAACAAGAACCCAAAACCAATGAAAGAACAAACAGATAGTTAGAACAAGAACAATGAGAAGATGAAGAAGAAGATGATACCTTTGAAAGCTTTGTGGAGGTCAATGGCATCTTGTCGGGGTGAAGTGAGCACCGGTGGAACGCTCAGAGTCGACATTCTCTCTCTCTCTCTCTCTCTTTCTCTCCGTCTCTCTCCCTCTGGCTCTTTATTTCTCTCTATGTCTATAAGAAGAAGAGGAGGTGGTTAGAGTAGTGGGCCTAGATAATAATGTGCGTCCACCACATGCCAATATGTGCATCACCAGTCCCTCTAGCCCCGATTCCGGATCCTAGGTAGGTTCATACTTTTTTGAGAAATCCTGAATGGGGTGGATTTTAATAGAAGAGCAACCTATAGAAAATCATGGATGCTTGTTAAAGGAAAAAAAAAAAAAGCACTCTTTGCTCATAGGGCTTGCCAAATTTTAGCATTGTGAGAATTACAGTTTGCAAGATCATTATTGGAGTAATATTTGAAGACATCCCATCTATTAGAATCCCAGAGCTTTTAAACGTCAGCCTCATTATTAGTTGCACTCCCTTCGTGTCATTCAGAAGACCTAGACTCTTTTTCAGTAGTACAAACAAAGGGACAACAAAGATTTGGCTAATGATCTTCTTTTTGGCCTAATTGATAATTGGGTCATAGCGATGAATGCCTAAAAGAGGATCCTTAATTGAATCTTTTTGAAGTCGTGGGCTCATCTTGTTTGAAAACAATAATAATTGTTGAATTGTAAAAAAAATTTTACTTTTTATGCAACGTGTAAGTGGCCTCATCTTTTTAAAATTGATTAAAAATCAAAGCATTATTATTATTTTTTAGAAACATCTGGTTGGTGTTATATCAAAGCATTATATCAAAGCATTAAGTTGGAATTTGAGTTCTTGTTACCTAACACTAACACTAATTTGAAATTTTCTTTTAGCTGGACAAGGTCTTTAACCTTATCTTAGCCAAAGTAAATGCCGTACCGTGTCCGTATCAATAAAATAATCCTAGGCTGCTTTATAGTATTTTGAAACTGTGAGAGACGCACATTGCAGTCAAATAATGAATGCAACGCGGTTTCAGACGAGCTACCCAGCAAAATAAAAGAAGCGTGCACGGCGGGACATGGCAATTTCATGGTCATCTAAGCCCACGTTCCTCTGTTTGACGATTTTGGTAGCAAAACTGCCACGGTTGACTTTTTCAAACATGGTCATCGGTAAAAGGAAAACTTCACTGGTTGACTCTTTCCGCCTATCTCTACCTTGGCACCATGGGCTCAACCAGCTGCTTGAATCATTAGGTCATAGGTTCGAGACATGACAACCACAAAATAAAAATATGACTCTTCTAAATCTTCTAGTTTCAATGAATGACCAGGTTAATTATAGGAGAAATCCAGCCAAGTCATCTCATTTTAGTAAGTTATTTTCATTTAAAATTATTTAATAAGTAAATCTAATTTTAAATAATTAATGTTAATTTTTAAGTAATTATATACGAGATTTTTAATCATCAATTTACAAATGATGACTAGAATATAATTTGAAACTTATATTTTATTTTTGACATTTCAATATTTGGACTGATAAATTACGTAAAATGTAATTTTACTTTTTTTTTTTCAATTATAGTATTTTAGTTACACTTACAAATTTATTGATTTGATTTGATTATCATAAATGCATGTAAATAAATGTATGTAATGTTTTTATAAGTATTTAACCCATTTTCAAATATTTTGTTTAAAAACGCCTTGACTCTCTGAAGTTACTATATTGACTCTATCCAACTTTTTTTTTCTTTTTGCATTCAATAAGTCGAGTCCAAATCACAAACTTTCCAATCTTGATTCTATGTATTTGTTTGGATAAGAATACATATGAATTAATTATATAAGGTGGTTAAAATGAATGTTTAAAAGTCAATTACCAAAAATGAACATCTAAAGCATGTTTCATCTTGATCAAAGGCAAATACGAAATCATTTTATCATCATTATCAATGTAGACCTTAATCGTGGTTGGGTTGGCTAGACATCATCATCTTAATTGTAAAAACTTTGTTGATCACATTAGAAAGACTATTTCACGAGCAACAACTGACCCATCTAGAGTCTAGAGAAGGAACTGTTGCTGAAGAAGGCAAAAGAAAAAATAAAAATAAAAAATTGCAAACGCCGTTGCCGGGGATCGAACCCGGGTCACCCGCGTGACAGGCGGGAATACTCACCACTATACTACAACGACCAGTTGCCAAATTTGTGATTCAGATTTTTAATATACTATATGTTTTGGTCACTGCCCATAGGGATTTCCATCATTGAACCTACATAGAGATAGCGGAGGCCGTTTAAGATGAATCTCATCACCTCCAAGGTAATATCCTTCATTCTCGGCTCAATATGAGTGGATCCCACCGTAAGATTAAACACATGAATGAAAATGCCACTTGGGGGGATGAGATTCCTTTTAAACGGTCCGGATTATCTCTATGTGGGGCCCCAGGGGATCAGGACTCAGGGTACATAAAAACTAGTTATATTCAGTAAATGGACATGTGATTAAGCTACCAGACGTTGTACCCCTCCTCAGATACTCATTTGTGAAAAAGATATAATTTCCATGCCATTTTTAAGGTTTTGACAGAGAACTGATGGAAGGAGTAGAATCAATGGTGCAGAGACGTTTTGTCATTCCCTAAAAACTTCCAGATTCATGGCCATCATCATAATCATTGCAGCCTTATTCATCAATTAACATGGGTCAGCTTAATAAGTCTAACTTGTAATAGAAAAGGACATGCAAAATTAACAACACAAACACACAAGAATTTGTATTGTTTATCACTCTCTAATTATCCAATTCAATGATTGTCCTACCAGAGTGGATTGTGCTGTTCAAGCTCTGCTGCATTCAGAATTGGGAGAATTGGACTCACAATATGGTCATGAAAGCCTTGTCCCAGCTCCCAACTATGTCAGGAAAGACACAGATTACATGTGCATCATAATTTCCCATTTAACTCACGAGGAAAGAGATGCAGGGTGGAATAGAACACAAACACAAACTTTTGACAATGATATAGACCAGGTCTAGGTAAATCTATAACTGGCTAGTTGTTGGGACCCACAAGGGAAAGAAGGAAGCTCCTGTACTGACCCGAGGTCTCTGAGTGTATTGCATCTCCCAAAGTCTTTCCATATTTCTTCCTGTATTCTGCCTTTATATACTGCATATCAATCTCAGTCCTTGACACCACTATTCGTGTAAGCGTTGTATCATTGGTTCCCAGGCCTTTCATAGCCTCATGCAATAGCTGAGAAATACTCAGAGATAAAAATTAAGTAAGACCTTTCATAGCTCAAGTTGCAAGCAGTTGGAATATTAGGCACAGTGGATTTTGAACATTTTCCTATGCATTTGAGATGATGTAGAATTAAATTATCACCAGACTGAGTTTTTGCCTTTTATGGGCGGGGTTTCTTTGTAATATTCTGGCTTTAGAGATTCAATTCAACTGTGAGTAGAGGTCTAGTGAGTGTCAAATTAGACCTGGTGCAAGATCATAGTAGTAGTAAGGATGAGAGGGATACATTGATCAAAGGTGGGTCCGAGTGGAGCTGATATAGTGATCTAAATTATTAATTTGATGGGCTCCACTTCTGATCGTGTATAGTAGAACTCTTGAGAGACATGCATGACATAATGTTTTAGAATGATTATTTCATGGCCAATAGCACAGATGGCCAGCTCCAATTCGATTTAAATTGGATAAGTTGGTTTCCTATTTATACTAGGAACCAGTTTCCTATTTGACTAAATTTTTTTTTCTGAACGGTAACTGAAACTTCTTAATTAATTAAAAGAAGGTTACAAAAAAGGAAAACAAAGAGGAAGAGAGAAGTTCTTCACGGATTTGACTAAATAAATACATGAATATATACTCTAAATCTCATGATAAGAAAGAAGTTCTTCATGGATATTACTGTGTTTCATCTTCTTTAGGGGGCCCGCCTAGATTCAAACATTAGCTTCAGCAATGAAATCCACCAACAAGACTACCAAGGGTGGCCACTCATGATAAAGATTAATTTTACCAATAGAATATTAGCAGTTTAGCACAGTGAGATTGTATGAATATACCTTGGCAAAATATTTAGCAGGATTCACTGCACACTTTAAGATTGTTAGAAGCCCAAACTCTAAGTGCCCAGATGTCTCACTTTTTACTGCCTGTAAACAAATTCATTTAAGAGTCGCTCACAAGCAACTAACATCAAACATCCTCAACACAGGGATGAAAAGGAAGAAAGGGATTGAAAAGAGCAATCATTAGTACAATGAAAACATTTACTAAAACAGAGATAAATTGGAAATTGAAATGAGGACAGTACCTTTTTTAGTGAACTTCCATACATATGATAGTAAGCAATGGATGTGGCAGCTAAATGTGCCCAGCTTCGTTCACTGAAAATGCGAATAAAGGTATTCTCATCTGTCCCCAGTTCTTTCTCCCCAGCTTTGAACAGGTCATTGGCATCCTTCTCTATTGTATCTCTATCAACCTCTGGGCCTTCGTAGCGCACTGTACTTACATATGCAAGCAGCAGCTGCATCATAAGAAAACTTCATCATTCTCAACTTAAATCAATACCAAAACAACCCAGTGCATGCTAGATGCAGTTCCTTGAAGGATGACATACTAAATTTCATCTGAAGAGCACAAGAGAAATCACACTAAAAAAAGAACTTCATATACTCTGTTCACACCTTGACCATGGATACATGCCTAGAGAGACTAGAGAGATGTTTGCCACAATTAACTCGAAGGCGTGTGAAACATAAAATAGGATGAAAACAATGAGCTACATTGAGTGGAATTCATCCTAACATTATTGAGGACTACATCCCAATTTACACAAAAGAATGGATTTATCATCATCTCTCTTAACCTCTCAACAAACCTCCTGCCTCTAATAAACAAACCTTTAGTTGAAAAGACAATATGCTAATAAGAGTAAGCCTTGTGATACGAAAGTTTTAAATTGGTAGTGATGAAGCCACTACAAACAACCCGTTTGTATATCGCTTAACATCAACCAAATCTTTCTAGAGATGACAAATTGCCTACAAGAGATCAGCTCACTGTTCTGGCATATAAGTTCAACAATAAGTTCTACCATAAAACATATAAAGTGATAACTGATGCAAAGTGTAGGCATGTTGTCATATGTTTGTCGATAGACCAGCTAAAAGGAGATAGGTTGCATCATATTGGTGGTCATGTATAAAAACCCTGAGACACTTCTATACGAGCTTTATTTTGATGATGACTTTAAATAGGATTGGGTGAGAAAGTAGAACTCATGAAGTGAACCCTAATTAGATGAAGGCCTACATAATGACAATGATAATGATATGAGGAAAGACTTCCATTAACAACTCTGCGTCAGCCACATGGAGTTGAGCACTCGCTTGTCTGTGATGGATTTGAGTAAGCAACTTCAAGTTCAGAGGTTCAAAATCCATACTTGAGGGATATTTCATATTTGGGTAAATTGGTGACATCTTAATAAAAAAGAAACATAGATAAGGAAGATTTGTCTGAAAACATGGAAAATTTTCGACTTGGACATGTGATGTGCCCATTTTTCAATTAACACTGATTTGCACCAAGAACTTCCAATGCCACCTTACCCTTTGTGACTGGCATGCATCGAAGTGGGCACACAAAGGGATTCTCAAATTCGATATCGGTGGCCAATTCGTACTCGAATACACATGATATAAGAGAGAGATGACCTTTTTGTGATCACCAGAAGCTCGAAATTCGATATCTTGCTCAAGATGAACGCCAAACTTTGCATAATAAGCTTGTTTAAATACTTGTATCTGGGATGAGGTTCGGGAGCATATCACTTCAGTAGCAGCCTTCATATCAACGACGTCCCCACTTAATGCCTCTCTCACAATGGTTGCATCGCGTCCTGCTGGATCATGCAGCCAAAGCAGAACAGCTTTCTACACCATAGCAATTACGGCATGTGATGCCCCCCAATAAATCAATGCAATCTTTTCTTTAGTAACAATTTTAGAGTATGAACTAGTGATACCTTAAGGTTACCACTAAGTTCTGAAGAAAGCCGCTTGGAAATCTCTTCTGAGTACATAGTTCTGTATTCTTGTTGGATAAAAGCACGCTGTGATACATCACGATGGGAAAGAACATTGACAACCTGTTCAGTGTCACAGCCTAATCCTGAACATAAATCAGGAAAAATCAGTTGGTCTTAAACAGAATACCCATAGTTTTTTTTTTCTTTTTTTGTGTGAAAACATAGCTTCGATTGGCACTGGAAAGAGGGATAATTGAGCTCTGATCCAAAACAACCAAATTATATAGTTTGGCTGGCTGAAATAATCATTGCTCGCTTTTCATTTTGGCCATTTATAAAAAAAACACACCTTAACTAATCAGTGGAAGGATAAAAGAAATGGATGCATTTACAATTTACAATCCTAAACTCAGCTGTTGGGCTAAGTTGTCTCCAAGATACAATGAAGCCTAGCTAAAATTAAAGTTGATACGTGGTTGCTAGCTCGAAAATAACCTTGAACCCAGCACGTCGTTAAGGAACCAATACCAAAACCTAAATCATCCTATCCTACAAAATAAAGGCCTCCTCATTATAGCTTCAAGCGCTTAGTTGCGACAACAAAGCTTCACCTTGCGCAGGACATGCAGGAAAAAGACTTAACTCATTCATTCAAACCCAATTTTGGGCTAACATCAGAAAAGGATTTGATGAATTCATTGAACCCTTCAGATGGCATTAAGCCAAAAACCAAGCACCTCTTCAAACTTTTTCATAAACATAACATCTCTTCGAAAACTACAAAATCATATGTCTTCATATAAGCAAATGAAGTAGCAAGAACTCAAAGCTATTCATAGAAATCGAATCACAATTGTATAGATATTTAATGACATGTAGCTAGAGAAGAACCTTTGAAAGCTTTGTAGAGCTCGATGGCGTCTTGTCGAGCCGAAAATGGCATCGGTGGAACCATCAGACTCGACATGTTCCCAACAGCACCAACAAATTAAGCAGCTTTGTCAACAATAAATACTCGCGGCTAAATTAGATATAAGTTTTCTTGGATAACCATTCCTATCAAAACAAAACAAAGATTACATCTCTGCATGGAATACATTCGTTTTCCAAATTGGTGATCTCTAGGTGTGGTCCATCAGGGAATCTTTATTTATTCTTTCATTGACTGACTTCTGGGAAGCTGAAGCTGGTATTAAGAAAGCAGATTAGTAAGAGAGACAATCCACAGCTGTGATTGTAACACATATGAAGAAGCCTGCATAATCAAATCACAGCCGTTAAATGAATAGTTTAAAGCCGGAGAAAGAAAAGATAGCACCACCTAGCTTTGCATCTGATGCGATTCTCAAAGGCGCAGATAGCACGGTGGGGCCCTTCGGCCTTGGACTTGGACCCACCATACCATCAAGTGGGGTGTGTAAAAGGCATGCAAATATGCTCCCCTTTATTAATATTAATATGAGGGGACACTTTTGTAAATCGAATCCCTTCACACATAAACCTCCCATGAATTCTCACCAATCTTAATTTCGCATTGTTTCAAACATTAATCACTGTTGAATTTTATCAAATAGATTAGATCAAACTATAGAAAATAAACTTTGAAAACTAAAGTTATTGACTAGGATCATTTGATGAGCTTGGTATCTCGTATTCTCTTGATTTACATGAGAACATTTACCTTATTTTTGTGTCCATTGGCATGCATCAAAGTGAGGCAAAAAAAATAAGTGGACACTTATATATTAAGGGAAAATGCCTCTGCATTTTCTAGCATTCCCTGTTAATTAAGTATGTTATTCAAATATGATTTATGCTCTCCCATGGATGAATGGGTTCCATGAACTGTCGAACAGCCTTGTGGATCCGGCCTAGGGCCTGGGGAGGTGGGGGTTCATAGGATTTTGTTATAACCCATGTAATGCAAGATTTCAAGTTCATTAGTTTATCCTAACCTTTTCAGATGCAGTCTTCAAGTTTAAGCTTTTCTAATGCTAACATTAAAATTGTGCCTTTCGGTTTTGTTTTTTTTTTTTTTTTTTTTTTTAATTTCCTCTGTTATTTGTGGCCCCATGCATCACTGGATTTTGGTTTTGATCAGATGGCCTTATAAATTCAATATTTTTATGGGCTTATAAATTCATTTTCTATGCAAGAGGAATTGCATGATTTTTTTCCTTTTCTTTCCTCTTTGTTTTGTTTCTGAGTATGAGTGAGAGAGGGAGAGCGCGCTCGCGCTTCGGCTGAGGTGCTGAGCCAAGCCCGAGCCTACATGTCCAGCAAGCGCCACATGAAGATCATTTGGGTTAAGCTTGTTCCAGTGTAGCTTTGCACTTGAACTTTTAAAATCTAGTGAAATACGGGCTAAGCCCTAAGTATACTTGTATATGAAATATATTTTTTACATTTTACAATGTTCACTTGAATTGCTTGGGCTTTAGTTAGTTTGACGGCTTGAGTCTTGCTCAGTTTTTTAATGTATGACAAGCTTATATATTATTTTGCCATACGATAAGTTTGTCTATGACTTCTATAAGATAATAATTTTTCTTGTATAATCGAACACAAACATACCAAATGTTCTATTCATAACCCTCATCATGCAATATTGCACCTCTGTATTAAGGATCTCAACCTTCATATTTTTCCTCCATTAAGGGCATGTTTCGGTAATGTCCTCGTAGAGAAATTCTCTTTGATTTTTCTCGATTCCAGAAAAAAAAAAAAAAAATCAAATTTGGATGAATAGAGGAAAAGTAAGAGAGGATTCTCTAAATCCTCTCAACCCATCAAAAATCCTCTTCTCACATATGCAAAGAAGTACCTGGGTTATAAGAAGTAACTACAACATTTCCTATACTTGAAATGTAGTGACTACTCTCCATTTTTTCCCCAAGAGGATAGCTAAATCTGTTTACTAGTGTTTCCTAAACCTGTTTACCAAATGTACTGAGAATCCTTAAAGCGAAAATGGCCACTGAATTTAGCACTTCTTCTTTTCTATTCAACTGTCATTATGTAAAAAGATATACGTGCATGTCAGTCTCCCTATATTCGCCACTAATTTAGGTTTCCCTTTTTTATTCAAATCCAAATTAATTATGTTAAAAGACTAAAAGCGTCCTTTCCATTTGAATCAGTTTCTTCGATGTTCTTTATATCAACTTTGCATCTTTTTGCATCAAAAGTGACTTCTATGGAATTATGGAAGAGGGAGCAATCGTGCCCATAATAGTTATGGAGGATCATAGAGAGAGCAATTCGCTATTGAGCTTCTTAGGCTCACCTAGATACATGCTAATTACATGAAAAATGGTTATAAACGATATCGATATATATATATATATACATATATATAGAGAGAGAGAAAGGAAGTTTGATCATTCTAGAACTTGATTTAAAGCCTAAAAGTTAAAGAATATTTGGCTATGGATGATATTTGTGATACTTTATATATATATATATATATATATATATATTTGAGAGTTTCAAAAGGAAACCTAGTTCCACCATGAGTAAGATGAATTTTATTCAAAAAAAAAAAAAAAAAAAAAACCACCCACACGCATTAGTTCCACCATGAACATTCTTCTTTGGTAGGAAAGTTAAATGGCCACTAGTAACCTAGTAAACCAATGGGCTCAACCAAAAGCCTCTACGGGTTTCATTTTAGGCCCAAAAATCGAATTTGAGTCCACGATCCAAGTCTATAGCTTGGGTTGATTAATAACTTTAACTAGGTTTAAGTCAAACTCCGGATTCCACTTTATCACGTACATAATGGGAGATTTTCTCCTATGAGGAGAGTGCATATATTTTTTATGTCCAGCTCGTAGGCCCCATTTAAATACAAGTCTACCAATGAAAGAAGAGCAGATGAAAATATCTTTTACCATATAAGAGGGATCTAATAAATCAGCCCTACCAAGTTATCATAATCCTTAATTTAAAAGCCTTAAAATTTAATAGTATCCTAACGTAGATTTTTTTTTTTTTACATTCAATCCAACGGAAAGTGAAGGTTTCGGTGAATATAAAATTGAGCCTGATGCCAGGTCATGTAATGAAAAGAGGATCAAATGGGTTGCATTGAAGAAACCTAAGGGTTAGAATTCATCAAGGATCAAGCCACGTTAGAGTTGGACCCGGGTCCTATACATTAGACCCATGCACAAAACGTTATGTGGCCAGTTTAAAATTATACAACAAAGTTCAAACCCCTCTCCCTCTCTAGTCTCTACCCAAAGCCTATTTATAGCATTTCCATGCACATCTCCCTTCCTGTCTTCTCTTTCTTTCCTGTAGTTACACTGCAGAGAAGACTCTCAGTCTCTTCTTCTATACGCATCCCATTTTATGGTCTCTACCGTTACGACCCATCCATATATCGGACAGCGCCGCTCCATCTTCCTCCCTCCGAAACCGTTACGTTACAAGGAGCTCCTCCACGCACACAATTCCCTCATCCGTACGCAACTTCGCTCATCTCCGCCGTCACCTATGGAGTCGACCGGGGCGAAGGTCGCCGGCGCTCCGGCGCTGGTCCTGACGTCCGGCGCGAGCGTCCGCGTCAATGCCCTGCTCTCGCTCCGCTCGCTGCGCGCGGCGGCGGCGCTGCTGCAAGGGCTTTTCCTCCTCCTGACCTTGCCGTTCCTGCGGAGGAAACCGCCGAGCTACTGCAGCTCAAAGGAGAAGGAGAAGGCGATTAAGCGGATGAGTACGGCGGCGGAGGTGGGGCCCGGGGATCTAGAGGTCGCTGCGAGGCGAGCAATGGCAATCGGGAGGGTGGGCCAGGGATCGGACGGTCGGATGTCGTTGAGAGAGTTTTCGTTGTTCGCGACGTCGAGAGGAGATACCTTGTTCACTCAGTCGTGGACGCCATCTTCTGTCAAGATCAGGTCAAAATTACAAACTTTTTACGGCTTTTTTACTTTTAAAACATGAAATTATTTTATCATAGTTGTTTGTATTAGAATACATAGAAATTGAATACAAATTTCCAATAAAATGACGATAGAAATTAAAGGTAAATTAAAAAGTGAAAGTAAAATACAACGCTATTTTAAGAGAGAATTTTTTATGCTTATGTATTCAATTCCTTCTTTGCAACTTTGTGAAAACTGACATAGAATGCGAATGACTAACTGAGTTATTGGCTGCAACCCATGAGTTAGTGGGTCCCATCATTATTAGTGTGGTCTTCTCTCACATATATCCAATGGACTGGATTGAAGTGATATCTATGGTCATAACAGTAAATGGTTGAAGATCATTTTAGTTGCTTAGGGGAAGATCAGAACCGTTCATTGGGTGTAATTTTTACTGAGATCAGGATCAAACAAAGAAAGTTTCATATTTTCTTATCGATTGTTTGAATTGACTGGATTAGATCAGGTGGGCCGTTGAATGGATGGTTAAGAGAGTTATTCCTAAGGTTTCCAGCTCTGTACATGTGGGGCCCATGATATAGTGATAAAAGGAACCATATTGAACTGATAGCTCCAAAGCATATGGAGGATGCTTAGAAGAAAACCCAGTAGTTTTGATTATCTAGACCATCAATTCTTTACCCTTTTCTTTTTCTCCCAATGTTCCTTTGTTCCTTTTGGAACTTAGCCATTTATATAGCAGATCCCGAATTAATAGGATAAGGCTTCAATGATAATTAATTATCATTATTAGAAGATTCCGCCGGTCATATTTGGCTGATTATGTCAATGGAATAGATCACAGCCTTATATGTATTCAATTGGGCTAGTTAGCTAATTACACATGCGATGAAGTGATAGGGTCACCTTGTTCCCGGACAAAAGGCTGCTAAGAGCTTGTTGTGATTAACCATTGATTTTCTCAATTGTGCTGCAACATAAAATATCCGGTTATGTTTCCAAGGTTGGAGTTCTTAGCATATACTCTATATCCATTTCTGTCTGCACTGCCATCGACATTTTCACTTGTACTTTAATTTTGTAATGCCTTCTATTTTCTCAATTGTGCCATCGACTGTTTGTTTGTTTATTCATTTTTATCTATATCAATATCATTCCTAGAGGGATTACAACATCCAAGGAACCTTGGCCTTGTTGCTTTGGTTATTTCTCCATCCACCATCGTTTTGCTATATGGGGTTCCTTGTCTTTTATCTCTGCACCATCACTATCTAGGATTAACAAATTATGGCCAAGATGCTATTCTGGTCTTTCTCCTTTTATTCTCTGCATGGGTTCTCCTCTTCTATAATAGTACAAGATATGACATGACCCGTGCTCAAGATAATAATTTAAATCTAGCTAATTTCGAATCGTGAAGCATACTTACTCCCGTGAACTTCAATCACATAAAATTCACAAGAGATATCAAATACATATTAGGCGGAATATAAACACATATACATTGCTCATGTATAAAACAAAAACTCATTTACATTATTTACAAAACAAATCACTTACATATTTAAATACAATGCAAGGATTAAAAGCGTGAAATGTTTCCAACCATTCCAACTCAAAGTTTTCCTTTCAATTATCTTTTTAATATCATTCTCATATGATATTGCTTCATTTCCATTCAACTAATCCTCGTGGAGGAACCTGATCAGTCGTCTCCGCTGGCGCTGTGGTCTCAGAAGGACCAGCATGGGCAATTGTGCCTGTAATACCATCAATAACACTAAGAATTTGACAATTCAGCAATGTATAAACAGATACATGATTTATCACGCTAATACATAATTTCATTTGTCTAATCCAAAGTTAGACCAATACAATTAGCATTTAATTCAAATCAATATGAGTCTTTCATAATTGACAAAACTACAATAGCATTTCATTTCAATTCAATTCAATTACCATCTTCCTAATAAGGAAAGATTACCATCTTCCATACGGAAGGATTCATATATTGTGGGATTTATCAGTGTCCGGGTCAGGAACAACTGACATCACCACGGAGCTTCGAAACACTCCCAAATAATCTGCTGCAGCAGTAATAGCTCTAATGAACTTATAGAAATCACTATGTAGTGTTAGACTAAAAAACAACATGGTTTAACATTTTATTTTGTTCAATAACAAACAAATAAATATAATTAAATAAACAATCCATTTTAATTCAAAATATTATTCATTTTGGATATTGATCCATTCAATATACAATTTCAATTAAATAATACCAACCATTTAGGTGTAATCGTTAGTTGTTTAATGTACATGTTATTTTCGATGGACATTACAATATATGTGAATTTTGTATATTAAAGTCCCCTTAATTAACACCTATGAATGTAAAACAACGTTAATAGCCTTGATTAAATTAATAGGCTCTTTTCTTACAATCCAGAATTAAAATCTTAATTTATATTAATTCCGATTAATCCATGTTTCACTATAGTTTCAACCCCAGGAATAATTTTCCTAGAATAATCCAAATATACTTTATGTATATTTGATTGACCACTTAATCAAACAAACTTCATTGTTGATTAACTAAACACAATTTAGTTACCATCTCTAATCACTAATTTTCTTAATTAAAAGAAGGAAATCGAATTTCAATCGAGAAAATAACCTGATAAATTTATTTTAGGTTCGCTCGAGCGGACGGTTCATAGAAAGTTGGTCGCTCGGCGACCAACATCACTCTCTCAAGCGACGACAGACTGTATCAAACGGTACCTTGCTCGCTCGAGCGGATCTCCATACACTAGAGCGAACGCTCACAGATGACAGTTCGCTCGAGCGGACTCCTTGTTCGCTCGAGCGAACACTTCAAAATTCCACTTTGGAATTCTGAACCATTCTCCCTTTCATCACAAATCCATTCATAACCTGCAATCTATGATGCACAGATATTTCAAAATGGGCAACGTATCGTATCCGATACTTTACATTTTATATGTAAAATCCGTGTCCCCGCCATGTCTATGACGTGTCCCTGCCGTATCTGGGCATCATAGCCTGCAATAACAAATATGGTCCTCCTGTCCTCTCCTCAATCATCATTATACAGAAAACAACACTTCTATTCCATCATTTAAACATCATATAATCAATTCATTCATTCAAATAACATTCATATCTATAAATAACATGATTCATGAAACTAGTTCTCAACAAATCAAATGAAAACTTCATCAATTAGCACTTAATCATTAATAAACTGATTATACTTGCCTTATAGTTGGGGTAAATACAAAAACCCCTTGTTGTTAG
Source organism: Camphora micrantha (assembly GCA_003546025.1). NCBI lineage: Eukaryota > Viridiplantae > Streptophyta > Magnoliopsida > Laurales > Lauraceae > Camphora > Camphora micrantha. The sequence goes on from QPKB01000001.1 coordinate 85,293,894, forward strand.
CTGAGTTTGAGATCAAATCTCCAATTTGAAAACCCCTTTTTAAACCCAACATCAAGAAAACCCCAAAAACAGATTTCTCATAAACCCATGAGTTAAAACTACTACAAAGTAGTTCACAAGAACTCAAAAGTTCCATAACTTAAAAGCTTCACTTACCTGTTATCTAAAGAAGAGAAAAACTGAATTTTCCTCTTAATCTCTAACTTCAAAGATGAAGAAAATGAAGCAAACAAACTACCCTTCTCCAAAAATCCTTTGCACAACACCTCTCTTTAACGATTAACAAGCCAAAAACAAAGAAAAATGAAGAAAGGAAGAAACCGAAGCTATTTCAGTTGTTCTGGAACGCTTCACCGACTGAAATGAAAAACAGGTTCTTTTAGAACCTTTATATAATAGGTCTTTTACATTTAAACTCCACTTCTTTATACTATTTCCAATTTGAGTCAATCGAAAGCTCATTTGACTCATCAAAAATCAAATGAAATCGCGTATATTACAAAAGTTGTTGTACTCGTTGAAATACACTTGATGGTATCAAGATTTACCGTATCTGATGAAACGCGCATAAATCTGTATTTATGGAAAAATCATTGACTTCACTAATTTTGGTCTAAAATCAACTCTATTAAACCAATCTCTTCCAAACTTGTCATTGTGATTAATCCACTCTTTGAAAACTAATTTGACCCATATTAGTCGTTAATCACCATTAAGTTGATTAATCATGCTTAAATCACATTAATCTCGATTAATTAGAGTTAATCTTGATTAACTTGGGCGAGGGTGTAACAAGATAACGATATAAAACTGTTAGTTCTTATGAAGCGTGGTGTTTGTATTCCAAGACTAACCTTCTGTTACAATTACCAGATCTTGATTGGTGATGATAGGATTCAATATAAACCAATGTTATCAGTAAATTTTATTGATAGGGATATACTCCTTCCTGCCTGTACCAAAGTTCTGTTTTGGGCAAGGGGAGGTTTTTCATTAAAAACATCATTATCAAAGGTTTGTCCCAACTACCTTGCCCCAACTATTTAAGGATTGGCTATATAAATTCAGTTACTATCTAAAATATTTTGGTTGTGACAAAAGTTCTATGCTGCTGTCAATCTACCCAAGGCAACCATCTTTTATACAAGCTTCGGACCAGCAGTAAAAATTGGCAGAGCGATTTTTCATTTAGTCAGATCGAGTTAAAAAAATGGGAAAGCACTCCAATAAAAAGAAATCTTTCAGTTCCCCTTTTGCAATGCCATCTGGAAATCACATTTGCTTTCTCTGAAATGTAAAATGTCCAATCTGTTTTCTGTATTGTGGACATCATCTCATGTTAAAAAAATTTATCAGCAATAATCATCTGATGTACACTTCCTGTTCTACACTTATTCCTAACCTGAACAGAATTTAACTTGGTGTTTCACACTTTTCACTGCCCTCATAATTGAAATCTTTTTTCCACCGTCTATGTTTTAAAACTTTCAAATCTATTTGGCTCATCAAATAAATGATAATATCCTATGATATTAACAAAAATATTATTTCATGAAGGCAGATGGTGTCATGTTTTCTCTGTTAATGTCGTTAATCACGATTCAACATCTGGAATGCAACTTCAGTATCCATCTACAATCTATTGCATACTTTAAGTTAAAAGGCAACAGCCTGTGATTCTGTTTAGGATGAATAGGTTTTCTGCTGCATATTCTGCTACCACATTTGTCAAGAAACAGTTTTACAGCATCTCTTTGATTATCAGATTGTTCTGTGAGAAACTAACAAGAGCACAGTTTAGTCTTAACAACTTGGAGAAAAAAAGGCCTCTGAGAGCTGGAGCTTATCTATTTAAGGGACATTGATATTAATGGAGGAACTGAGTGTTTTGAAAAAGCATGCCAACAGACATAGTTGATTGGTTTTACCATAGCGCAAGTGTTTGTTGGTTACAGTACAGAACGCCGTCAAATAGAATTTAAATTAAAACAGTGGTACCCGATTTGAGGAAGAGCAGGCAGTGTAGTAGATCTGCAGCTGAGGCACGTCTGAGGAGCCAACCTTCAGGTCCGATCGCACGGGCAGCCTGAAGTAGATGGCCCCCCTAAAGGCCAGGATGCGCTCCGCGGACACACGCCCGGTTAAACGTTTTCCGGGCCAGCCACCTCGAGTCAAGCCCGACTCGCATGCTCGCACAGGGCCCATGGCAAGATGCTCCAAAAGTCTTTAGAAAGTATAGGATTGAAAACACATATAAAGCCTCTTCAAAAGTTGAGTTTTAGCAATGTGGGATGCCTTGTTTTTCAACAACCTACATTACCCATAAAAACAAAAGGGCAAAAAAGCAAAAGGACAAAAAACACTTTTTACAATAAACACTTCTAGAATTTTTGAAACACAGAAAAACCCAACAGTGTTCAACTGATAAGAGGAGATTGCAGTTGGTTGGACTGCTTTATTTGTTAGAACCCTCTGTTATCACAGACCTGCTAAAACTTGCACTACCTTGGTTGTCAAACTCCAAAAATTAAAAATAAAGATGATGTAGGAATGTATTTAATCGCTTTTGAAGATTCGTTACTAATATCTGACAAGAAGCACATGTAATCACTTCAATTCTGCCATGAATTTTTTTTAGCACATTTTCAATTATTTTTTTTTTCAGTTCAATAGGAAGAGGTTTTTTTATTCATTAAAAAAATATTAGATTTGAATTTGAACACTCATCGTCACCATCTCATTTTATTCATTTTTCTTTTATTCTATTTTCCATTGGAAAGTTTGTTTTCCCTTCAGGTCAGGTAATTCGGATTATAGACATTAATTAGGGTGCCTATATTTTGATGCAGGGGATTGGTGATTCTTTTACATGGACTTAATGAGCACAGGTAGTCGACTTCTTTCTTTCTTTCTATCGTCTTTTTAGAACTTCTACTGAATTAAATTTGAGAACTTTCAATTATTTTTTTAATGCATTTGTTTCATGTGCAACAGTGGAAGATACGATGATTTTGCGAAGCAATTGAATGCTAATGGGTATAAAGTGTATGGTATGGATTGGATAGGTGAGTTATCACCAAATTTCATGCACCATTCTTCTGCCTCTTGTCTTATTGTACAATTCTGATTAATGCCGTGATCAATATATAACATAACTTGAATGGTATCATTAGATTCCTACTCTTAAATTTTCGATTGGTTTTTTCTTGTTTTCTTTTTCCAATTCTTGTCTCCACAAATTCTCTCTAATCATTACACCTCATATATATTTTCTTCTGACTCTCGTAAATATTCACATACCAACACATAGACCCTTCCCAAGGCCCTCATCATGAGCGCTATAACGAAAGATTGATCCCTAGTTGTTTTTGTTGAGGGGATGTAAGCTAGAGCACACTACTTCATATATCTTGATCTGCTCCAATAGTTTTACATTATGCATTTTTTTTTTAAATGTTGCTTTGTGAACAATTGCTGCATGCATCATACAATTCATTTATGTTTCAAATAATGTTCAAAGAAACTAATACTTCAAATAATGTTCAAAGAAATTAATCTCTGAAAGACTTATTAGGTGTTCGGTTTAAAGAAAATAATCAGTTCCACAAATAAATGAGTTATCAACCTTTGTCCAAGATAACAGACTTTCAAAATAAGGGGAAACAAGGGAAAGAAAATGAATTATAAACCATTGGTTTTAAACAGTAGAATTCAGATTGCCTGTTTATTTGGTGGAGGGACCAGGACCCGGTAGAATGGTCGTTTTCTTCTCTGAAATTTTCCTTTTACTTGAAATTATTTGACTGTTTTTCTTCAAGTAAACACCCCCTATGCCACATCCTCACTTTTAATGTTTCTGAAATGCCAAGTCATGCCAATTTTGCATGCTTTATCTTCAATTACCAGCTTGTGCTTTTGTTTCTTAGGACACGGAGGCAGTGATGGGTTGCATGGCTATGTTCATTCACTTGATGATGCTGTCAGTGACATAGTAAGTACTCATAAAAGCATATTCATCTGGAAATTGTTCCATATATGTTCTATTTACATTTTTCTTATAATGTTACAGAAAGAATTTATTGAGAAAGTACTAGCAGAAAATTCTGGATATCCTTGCTTTTTGTTTGGACACTCAACAGGTGCAGCCATTCTCCTGAAGGTAAGATGTGGTCTTCAATGGGTGTTCTAGCTATATTTTGAATTAATTGCTGGCAATTCAAGGAAGAATCCTTTTCATAAATCAATCATTCATTTGTGCTTCTTTCCTTTTTCATGGATATCTGAAGGCAGTACTAGACCCAAAGATTGAAACCCTTGTAGATGGCATCGTATTGACATCACCAGCAATACGGGTTCAGCCATCTCATCCTATATTTTTGGTAAGGATCTTTTAGTTCATATATTTACCTTGGTGCAATCTGTTTCCAAGCAGAGATACAATGGTTGAATTAGAGAAGTGATACAATTTTGTTCCACAAGATATGGTTCAAGCTTGGCCTTGTTTCATTAATGTGAAACTTTGTCAGATAGGCCTCATCATGGGGTACACCATATCCTAGTGAATACCCTGTTAGATAAATTATATTTGCGGGAATTTTATTTAGTTTAAAAAAATGAAAAAAGATGTTACCAATTGTATGCATTTAATGATGGAAAAAATATATGATCTTCCATCTGCAACATTGACTGAATCATAAGATGACGACTCGTCTATTTTTTTCCATTTCCTCTGCCTTTTAGGACAATTTTTCTTGATGTGCCCTTTTTTATGGCAATAATAACATTCAATTTTTTTCTAGTTGGATTTAGACTTAGATCTATATTTGCCACCTACTGCTGGAGTCGTTTGTTCTTCTTCGTACTACCAAACCCTCATCCGAACCATCATTTTCAGACGTAACATTTTTCTTCAACTCCTTAGAGTTCAAGGCTTCCTCTACATCCTCTTTGGATAAAGTTTCTTTACTATAAATCATGGCATCAACAAAGTGTTCATATTGGAGTGGTAATAAACACAACAGCATAATAGCTTGGTCCTTATCATCAATTTCAACATTGATATTTTACATATCCATAATAGCTTTTGTGAAAGAATCAAGGTAAGTTGAAACAGATGTACCTTCCCACATTTGTAAGGTGAACGTACAACCGCTTCTTCAGATACAAGCGATTCATGAGAGACTTCGTAATGTACAAGTTCTCCAACTTCTGCCATATGCCAGCAGCAATTTTTTCCTTTGCAACCTTTCGCAGTGTACCATCACTCAAAAACAACAGAATCTGACTGTACGCCTTTTCCAGCAACTCATCATTCTCTTCATTTGATAATTTTTCAAATAGACCATTCTTTCCTGCCAAAGCTTTATGCAACCCATTCTGAACCAGCAAAGCATACATCTTTAAACGCCACATACTGAAGTCGTTGTTTTCATTGAATTTCTCAATTTCAAATTTCGCAGCTATTCCGCGAATCTTTCATGGTACATGTGTAGATCTAGTCACCACGAGCACGCTAGAAGAAACGGATTTGAAATCCAACTTTGAATGGCTAAGATATCGCAGAAATAAGTTTCTGCACTCCAATCAGTCAATCTCCTTCATTGATCGTTGAACAACCAATCTTCTTCCACAACTACGTAGATCTTCTCGCAACGAGTTCGTAAGTTTAAATGGATCTCTAATCAGACTCTGGATCTCCAAGATATCGCAAAAACAAACTTTAGGCGTTAATCATTCAAATCTACCTTTGACCATACAGGTGCTGACGTGTCGCTGATGTCAGCGCCTTTCTCTGCAATCTCTGCTTCTGGCTTCACAGGACGGGTCAGGTCGACCTGGACTTGACCCAACCTGGACTGGCCTGGACTGGCGGATGGGCTTCTAAAATAGGTCAAGTCGGACCTGACCTGAAACCAACCCATAACTGCTGCATTGCCAAGCCCACCTTCTTCTTCTTCTTCATTCTGTTTCTGCAACCTGACACAAAGATCAGGAGTAGTCTTCCTCTTCTTTGATGACAACCGCAGAAAACCGGTGACCAGAGACTCTCGGTCCGAACCAAATCCTTTGGGACTTTTGCACGATCCATCAATGTCTCCTCCACCAGAGTTCCAACCAACGAAACAGAATCCTCAGAGATTGGATCCTTTGAGTCTCGCCTCTGTTAACAGCTTTGGGATCCTCCGGAATGATGGGTGCGGCCCACTGCTCTTTCTCCAATAAAGAGGATCCCCTCTCTCGTCACTGACCTCAAACAAAACAGAGTCTTGTCCTTTGTTGCCGATCGACTAGCCCTCTAAAATCCAATTCCTCCGATCATGCGCAACGCTCTAATACTAGTTTGTTGTGTTCTAGGGCCTACGAGAAGAGATTAATTACGCACAAGAAAACAGAGAGATTTACGTGGTTTGGCTTTTGGCCTACATCCACGAGAAGATGAGAGAATTCACTATGCAATCAAAAGAGATATGCATCATAGAGACTCTTAGTCTCTATTTATAATACCATCCTCAAAACCCTGTTACACCCAAATACTACTTCTAATCACAATAAAACAGAGATAATTCAGGGTCCGATTTACCAATTTTATTATTTCTATTTAGCCATACAACCTAACAATTCATGCTTAAGTTGGACTGACAATCCACCGAATTATATCAAGGTGGGATGGCAACACTGCTAAATATTGGAGGAAGACGCCTTTTACTTGTCTATTGACCTGCATCAAATTCCGAAACCATTTCAATATTCGGTTCACACTAACGCCGTGCATTTCATATGGAACTCTCTCTCTCTCTCTCTCTCTCTCTCTCTCAATATTTTTTGATGCAGCTCTCTTCTGACCAGTCTTTATCTCTGTGGCAGGTACTTGCACCAATATTTTCCTTTTTGTTTCCAAAATACCAATTTGGTGCTGCAAACAAGCAAGGATTGCCTGTATCTCGCAACCCAGATGCACTCGTGGCTAAGTACTCTGATCCTCTTGTATACACAGGTTCCATCAGAGTCAGAACAGGCTATGAAGTTCTCCGCATATCTTCCTACTTGCAGAAGAGCATCAACCGTATCAGTGTTCCCTTTTTAGTTATGCATGGCACTGCTGATACTATAACTGATCCAGAAGCTTCTCAGATGCTCTATAAGGATGCATCTTGCACAGACAAATCCATTAAACTATATGAAGGGTTCTTGCATGATCTCCTCATCGAACCTGAACGCGAAGAGATTGTGAAAGATATCCTTGATTGGTTGAATTGTAAGCTAGCTTTTATGATTGACTGAAGGAAGACAAGAAATTGCTAATCGCATGCTGGTTGTGACAAGCATCGCACCGGACTGATGGACAGTTTTTCAAAAGAGTCACAGGAGGTGGATGTCGTGGAACATCAGCTGATTATCTTACTTGGTTATTCAAAGTGATACGTGTTTTATGTTAAGAGGAGCGGTTAAGATGACATTCTAGGGGGAGATGTGGTTGTTGTATGTTGTATCTGTGTGAAGGAATTGGTGCATTGTTGGCTACTACATCCGAGTTAAAAGACTTGTTTTGGCTAAATGGGTTTGGTTTTTTAGGTCATTACAAGTGCGACATAACACAGTGGATAGGGGGTGCAAACTGGTCGGCTTAGTTTGGACTGAGCAATGTGGTAACATATTTATGCTCAACCCGGACCTGACCCACTGATTAATAACTGGACCTGACCTGGAAGTTAAAATGGTGGGCTAGGCCCAACATGTTAGTAATTGGAATTTGAGAATGTCAACCCGATCGAACCCAGCTCAGAAATAGAAAATGTACGTCCGACCCATACTCTGAATTACCAGTTGGGTTCGAGTATTGTAGGTGGGTCGGGTTCGGAATTCCACCCCCTACACCCACAGTATTCAAGCATCACAAGCTGTCTTGGACCTGTCCATTGTGAGACAAAGCCTTAAGGTTGGTAATGGATCGGCTGTGTCAGGTAGGAAAACAAGGATAATATGAGTGGCAATTGGTAACTAGTGCCAACTGAATTCCATTCTGGTCAGTTAGAACCCACAACCCGACTTGATATTTCCAACACAGTTGAAATCAGGCTTGTGTTCAGGTTCAGTTTAAGCAAGTTTTATCCTTGGTGCTATGTCCAGCCTAAGATATTCAGCACAAACAGGCACATTAATCATGCGTTGAACTTTCAGCTTCCGGGCCATACCTGCACCTAAAATCTAAATACTAGGTTTCACAACAAAATGGGCTCCAGTTTGATAAGCTTCAGTTTGGCAGAACCCATAAATGAACACCCATGCATGCAGCCATGTAGGTTTCATACCAGGCTAATTTTTTTAATATTTTTCTGGGTTTTGGTTTTGCATTTGTTTTTATTCTTTAAGCCTTATAAACCAGTATGTTAGGAATTCATTTATTTTATTTAAGGGCACGTCTACGAGGAATTCTCTCTTTAGAAGAATCCTTTGTTCAGCTAGAATCAAGCCATCCTCAAAGGAGGATTCTTTGAGGAGAGTTCCAAGTTCGGCAAAAGAGATAAATCATGTAATCTACACTATGTGATCCAATGGTTATATATTTTTTGCAATTTTCTCAAAATCCATGAAAATTCAAGGGCTGAGCTTCCACCCCGTAACATTCCTTGACACTCTAGAGAATTCAAACCGGTAGGATCTTTCAAATGGGGTCCATAAAAATTAAAAAATATACCTCAAGATCCACGATGGATCTATGGCTGAAATTTGGTCTCCTACATGGTCTTGGTATACTGGAAATGATGCACGGCTCGGATCATCATTTTGGATCCCCAAAAGAAATCAAAAAAATTAAAAAAAGGGACTGCCCATGTAATCCCCCTTTTTTTTTAAATCGTGGCATGTGAATGGTCTGCAGTTTCTTGCCTGTTTTCTAATGACCCATAAGGAATTTGAATGCGAAAATTGAACCACTGACCGTTTTGGACCTCCTGAAGAGTTTGATCGGTCTGGATTATTCAAATGGGGCCCACAAAAACTCAGAAGTTATGATCCTATGTTTGGGACATTTTAACAAATATATTGAAATCTGTGAAGAATCAATGGCTGATTTTTGGTATAGCAGCTGTTTTATGCCTTTTGAACATGATTATTGGATCAGATCTTAATCTTGGGGTTCAGAAAAATAAAACAATCTAAAAAAACGGTGATCCTAAAATGAGACCCAATGGCACTGTTACTCCGCCTTTCCATTAACATGCAGACTTTCATTGTCAGAGGGGGGGGGGGGTACGCAGAGAATCATTTGAAATGATGATGCAAGGATTCTTTTCTCTAGTTTTCTGATGTTTGCCAAATGAATCTTTTCCACGGGAGCTCTGAAAACCGGAGATGATTTATGTAATATTAGACTCCACGGATATCTACTCGAAAAGAGCTTTCCAACGGCAGCTAGATTGCATCGATCAGACACTCGGTTTAAGAGTTATGACCGTTTTAAGTTGCTACCCTTGAAAAATCCGGGAATAATTGTGCACAAATGAAAACTTCTATGTTGGCATGCAATGGGGTGTGTGGGGCCCATGTTGGATGTCCAAGACATGCTTGGACTCTTTCCTTGCTTACTTATTTGACTTTCCTTTGACCTCTCTTCTCAAATTTCATCAATGTAGGTCCCATGTTGATTTCTCTTACAAATTGAAAGAAATAAATTTATCATTAATTACGTGTAAGAAATTAAACTTGAATCATGCGTGGGACCCTACATTTCTAATGATGCACCAAGATGACAAACTATCCAAAAATAGCACATGGTGCCAAAAATAACAAGATATGCATTGATGAAACCAAAAGCCTAATTTTGGGTTGATAAATGTGATGAGAAAAACTAAATTTCACAAAAGTCATGCAATTCAATGAATTTTGACCAATTTTGACCATGTTTTCAAAAACAATCCCAAATGCATGAAATCATGAAATTGAGCGCAATTTTTATGCAATTAAACCTAATTAAGTCCACAAATGCTAATGAAATGATGACCTAATGACCTAGTTTTGTGGACTTATCAGGTGCGTAGATTTTGGAAAAGTCTCATAATCTTGATTTTAGTAGTGTTTCCTTTGAGACTATATTTCCCAATTTGAGTCCTACTTATGCACTAAGTCTTAGACACGAATTTGGAGCTATATTTATGTGTTTCTCTCAACCCTAAAGGTCACCACAGAGACCACCACTACTCTCATTAATCTGAGTCAGAGATATCTTAGAGAGAGTTTATTCTCAAGAGCCATTGAGAGATTGTTCTGAAGGGTTGCTCTAGAAGGTCATTACTGCTTCTACCTTTCTTGTAGAAGATTGATCATCTTGATTGTCAAGGTGCTAAGAGAGCAAGTAAGGAGAACGGGGCACGGTGGATGTCGTGTTAGTGGATTCTTTGCAAGAATAATTACAGTCTTTAGGTTGAGGTACAGACTGAGGTAAAGGAGCTTGTGAGTATATCTTGTAACTGTTCGTGAACTCTTGATTTCTAGTACGTGGTTTTTCTCCCTGGATAGGGTTTCCACGTTAAATATTGTGCCTGCCTTCTTGTGGTGTGTAATTGGTAGATAGCTAGTTCTATATTGTCTGATTAGTTTAATCCCGCTGCATTGTTTGATTAAATTAAAAACTAGTAATCCATTCTAGTAACTCCTAAGGGAATTTTCAATTGGTATCAGAGCGGGTTGCACTATTTTATTGTGTTGATCCAAATATTGCTAGAATGGATATCTACTGCGAAGGCACTTCAACCAATAAGCCTCCTCTGTTGGATGGTAACAATTATGCTTATTGGAAAGTTAGGATGGTTGCTTTCTTGAAAGTCATAGATCTGAACGTTTGGAAATCTGTTGTGAATGGCTATTCCTTACCCACTATTATTGTTGATGGCGTAACTAGACTCAAACCTGATGATAAGTGGACTAAGGAAGAAGAGTTGGCTACCAATTGCAACTCTAGAGCTTTGAATGCTATTTATAATGGAGTCAGTATATTTGAATTTCGTAGAATTTCTACATGCATTACTGCAAAAGAAGCATGGGATATTCTGTAGACTGTGCATGAAGGGACTGACACCGTCAAACAATCGAAACTTCAGAAATTATATACAGCCTTTGAAACCATTAAGATGGAAGAAGATGAAATTTTTGATGAGTTTAATTCAAAGCTGAATACAATTGTGAATGATACTTATACTTTGGGAGAGCCAATTCCTGAAAATAGAGTTGTGAAAAAGATTCTGCGGTCTCTTCCAGAACGGTTTGATGCAAAGCCATAGAAGAGAATAAAAATCTGAATATTCTCAAAGCTGAGGAATTAGTTGGGAACCTTCAGACTTTTGAAGCAAACTTAAAGCCTAATGAAAAATCAAAATCCAAAAATATTGCTTTGAGAGCTTCCAAAGAATCATTCAAAAAAATTGCTAGTGATTCTGATTCTGATTCTGAGGAGATAGATCCCCAAATTGCTGTTCAATTTATGAAGCAATTTCAGTTGTTTATGAAGGGGAAGAAAAGTGATCTAAAAGTCCCTAAAAACTTTGTAAAGAATAAATCTTCTAAAGGGACTCAATGCTTTCAGTGTCATGGTTATGGACACATTGCTAGTAACTGTGTTAACAAAAAGCCAAGAAAGAAGCCTCTAAATACAACTTGGGATGAAGAGTCTTCTGAAGAAGAAAAAGAAGAGACAAAAGATCCTGATGATGATCATGTGAATGGCAAGTTTGTGGCATTCATGGCAACTTCAGTTTTTGTTACTCCACCAGTTTCTGATGATGAGACTGATCATGATTTTAGTGAGTCAGAGACAGAACATGATTGGCAAGCTGAATACAATATATTGATTGCAAAGACCATGAAGTTGCTAAAGATGAATGAAAAAATGACTATAAGCTGGAAAGAATCTGAAGAGTAAAATATTTCTTTAAAAGCTGCATTGTCGGAAGCCCTTACAAAAGTGAGTCACTTAGAGGCAGAAAATAATAAATTGACAGATGAATTGACTATTGAAGCACAGAAGAGTGATTTGATGACTCACGATATGAAAACCTTGAAAGCTGAAAATATCGACTTGCAAGGAAGACTCAAGATGGTTCTTTCTAAGTTAGAAACCTGCAAAGCTTCCATCAACAGGATGAATACTGGGTCTAAAAAACTTGATGACATCTTGAGCAGTCAAAAGGCAAAGACTAACATGCATGGCATTGGCTACATTGGCGGAGCATGTACATCAAAAGCCAAAGGTAATAATTATTTTGTTCAACCTTCAGTCGTTACTAATCCTGCTGTTTATGTTGCAAATACAGCTGCCAAAAAGAAGAATGTGCCACGTCCTAAACGAATTCTCACTTGCCGTCACTGTAGAATTAAAGGACACATTCAACGCCATTGCAATAAGCTGTGAAAGTCACCAAATCAAACACAATGGAAAAGGCAGAAGGAAGCGTATCCAATGAAAACCAAAATTGTTTGGGTCAAGAAAGAAGATCTTGCATCTGTTCTTGTACACACTTTGCTAAACTGTCTGAATATGCAAGTGTGTGTACCAAAGCTTCATCACCCCTAATCTACAAGATCAAGCCGCCATCCCCAATGCTGATACGAAGATCAATTTGAGGGGGAGCTGTAGTATCCAGATTGACAGAAGCTGCTTGCAGAATCTTGTTTGTCAATTATGGACAAAAAGGGGGAGAATATTGAAGCTAGGGGGAGCATGGGGGTGAATAGAATAAAAAGTTCAGCTATGAGTTAGAGACAATGATAATGCAGTTTTTGTGATTTTTTTTATTGTGTTGATTTTTTTCTTCAATGTATTTTGGGTTTCATTTTGGGTAAGATCACATTGTATTGTCTTAGAGAGTTTTGTCCATGAATTGCCTAAGGGGGAGATTGTTAGGTTTCTTAGTGTTGGCTAAATTCATTGGTTGGACAAAACTCTGGCTCTCTTGAGTTGTAATTCTTTTTATAAATAGTCTCTGAAGATAGAAGATTGGAAGGACTCAAAAAGCTAAAGAAAACATCCTGATGCTGAATTTCCGGATCAACCAGAACAGGGTCCGCTCGAGCGAACATCTCATCCGCTCGAGTGAAGTCAAGATTGAAAGCCCAGATGCCCGACAGAAGAAATCTTTCTCTGAGACAAAACCTCATTCGCTCGAGCGAATGGTGGGTTCGCTCGAGCAAACTGGTGCGCAGATTTTGGAAAAGTCTCATAATCCTGATTTTAGTATTGTTTCATTTGAGATTATGTTTCCCAATTCGAGTCCTACTTGTGCACTAAGTCTTAGGCACGAATTTGAGGCTATATATATGGTGTTTCTCTCAACCCTAGAAGTCACCACAGAGACCACCACTACTCTCATTAATCTGAGTCAGAGATATCTTAGAGAGAGTTTATTCTCAAGAGCCATTGAGAGATTGTTCTGAAGGGCTGCTCTAGAAGGTCATTGTTGCTTTTATCTTTCTTGTAGAAGATTGATCATCTTGATTGTCAAGGTGCTAGGAGATCAAGTAATTGTCTTTGCAAGAATAACTACAGTCTTTAGGTCGAGGTACAGACTGAGGTAAAGGAGCTTGTAAGTATATCTTGTAACTGTTCGTGAACTCTTGATTTCTAGTTTGTGGTTTTTCTTTCTCGATAGAGTTTCCACGTTAAATATTGCTCCTGCCTTCTTGTGGTGTGTGATTGGCAGATAGCTAGTTCTATATTGTCTGATTAGTTTAATTCCGTTGCATTGTTTGATTAAATTAAGAACTAGTAATCCATTCTAGTAACTCCTAAGGGAATTTTCACTCCCTCTCCCTCCCCCCCCCCTTCTCTCTCTCGCTCTGCACTGTGCCCTCCTGATGAGAACGGCGTAATCTCCCGCCCCAAGATCCTGGGGTTCATCGGAGTCCAGACTGGATTCGCATCTGCAGATTGGCGTGCTGCGCTTCTGAGCACGTGGTTCCCTTCCGACACCGACGGCCTATTACAGTGAGATCTCGCCTTCTGGTTTAGGGCTTTGAATTGGGTTTTGTGAATTATTGCATGTTTGTTTTAGTTGTAATTTGGAAGGTTTTGTGGATGATGATGATTTGCTATTTTGGAATCCCAGTGTTTGGGTTTGGATCTGTAGTTGATTTGGATTGGGATCAAAATGATGGATTTAGAATTGAGTCTGGGGAATGTCTGCATTTGGGTCAGTTTCAAATGCCAATTGTTATAGGACTTGTTACTCAGTTGAGTTTTGCTCAATAATATTTGTTTATTTTAATTTAGGACATGGATCAATAGAAATCATTGATATGTCAGTGGTTAGACATCTCCCTCTCCACCAAAAAAGACCACCAGATATCAAATGCATGCCTTGGAATATATAATTGCTTTATGGGTGTATGTGATACATGCTTGAGTATGACCTTGAAGCAAATTGTGTTTGAATAAATCCATCTTGTATTACTTTCTATCATCGCAATGTTGTCCAATTTCATCAACTTTTATTTGAAAAAAAACTTGCACACTTCATCTTGTAGATTAGGGCAAGCTACTGGATTAGCCATTAATTTGTTGGAGAGGGCTGATTTTTGGTTGAAGGACATGTTGTTGTTTTCTTTTTTTTTTTTTTTTTTTCGAAATATGAATTTTGGTATATATTTTTTTATTATTGATATTTTGAACATTATTGTTGTGTTGAATATTGTGTTCTTCACTTATTGTTTTATTACAAATTTGGGTACATATTGTTTGTGAATGGGTTATTGTAAAATTTTTTGAGTTATTGTTGTTGTGTTGAATAAAAATTTTTATTTCGAATATGTATAAATTTTATTTTAGGAATTTATTTTATAAATGAATATTTTTAATACAATATTTGATTAAATTGATAGGCAAGCTTAGACTCTTTGGAAAAAATATAATATGAACAATAAATTAATACTCATCCATATAAATAAATATTTCAAACTTAATTTGTCCATATAAATAACTATTTTAAATTAATTATTTATATGTGAAAAATTCACTATTCACAAACTTTAGAGAAAATTAGCAAAACTTGAAATCAAACAATAATAATAATATTAATAATAATAATAATTCCGACTTTAAAAGATAATCAAAACCCTTTGGCTATTAACAAAACGCTTAAATTAGCAAACCCCCCAAATTATTTATCTTTAACAAACTACTAAATTAATTATTAAATTAATTCGATAACACTCTTCCAAAATAAAAATTACAAATAATTGTTACTTGTGCGTAATTCAGTCCAATATTTGTCACTTGCTCGTAAAGTTGAAACGTAGGTTTAAATTAAAATGTTAACTTAAAACTTAACACATTAGCCTCCGAGCCCCCAAACCGAGCAAACGGGCTCCGGTGCCCGTGAAATTGAACGGGCATGAGCCCATAGTCATTCTTGAATTGCTGGAACTAACGGCTCGAGATTCCGACTCCCGGATTGCTCGTAAAATTGAAACGTAGTTTTAACTTAAAACGTTAACTTAAAACTTAGAAAATTAGCCTCCGAGCGTCCAAACAGAGCAAACGGGCTCCGGTGCCCATGAAACTGGATGGGCATGAGCCCATACTCATTCCTGACTTGCCGGAACTAACAGCTCGAGATTCCGATTCCCGGATTGCTCGTAAAGTTGAAATGTAGGTTTAACTTAAAACATTAACTTAAAACTTAAAAAATTAGCCTCCGAACGCCCAAACCAAGCAAACGGGCTCCAGTGCCTGTGAAACTGGATGGGCATAAGCCCATAGTCATTTCTGACTTGTTGGAACTGACGTCTCAAAATTCCGACTCCCGGATTGCTCGTAAAGTTAAAACGTAGGCTTAACTTAAAACGTTAACTTAAATCTTAAAAAATTAGCCTCCGACCGCCCAAACTGAGCAAACGGGCTCCGGTGCTCGTAAAACTGGACGGGCACAAGCCTATACTCATTCCTGACTTGCTAGAACTGACGGCTCGAGATTCCAACTCCCGGATTGCTCGTAAAGTTGAAACGTATGTTTAACTTAAAACTTAAAAAATTAGCCTCCGAGAGCCCAAACCGAGCAAACGGGCTCCGGTGCCCGTGAAACTGGACGGGCATAAGCCCATACTCATTCCTGACTTGCCAGAACTGACGGCTCAAGATTCTGACTCGCGGATTACTCGTAAAGTTGAAACGTATGTTTAAGTTAAAACATGAACTTAAGACTCATGAAATTAGCCTCCGAGCGCCCAAACCGAGCAAACGGACTCCGTTGCCTTTGAAACTGGAAGGGCACGAGCCCCTAGTCATTCCTGACTTGCCAAAACTAACGGCTCGAAATTTCGACTCCCGGATTGCTCGTAAAGTTGAAACGTATGTTTAACTTTTAAAATTTTAATTTTAATACTTAATTTTGTTTATATTTACTGTATATTGCCAGTTTTTATAATTAACTATTAATAGTTATTTATCTTTTTGTCTTCAAGTTTGAGAGCATCGGATCAATCACAGCACCTTGCATAGACAATATGTTTATTTTTGTTTTTTGTTTTTGCGGGAATTGTAATGAATATAATTTGTTGAAACTTTTGTAATGTTTTGAATATCATTAATATAAGACTTTGTTTTGTTATTAGTAATTTTAACTGATTGTAGTAGTTGTATATAATATATTCATGGACATGTATAAAAAGCAGGAACAAAATTGGGAAATTAACGAAACATAAAAAATGGTATTAAAAAATTAAAAAATTATTAGTGACCACCATTTCGAGGCGGTCGCAAAAAGTATTTAAAATTAAAAAAAAAACTATTAGCGGCCGCTTTTTGTAGCTTGGCGGTTGCCTATGATGCTCATATACGGACACAGGTACGGACACGGACACGAGGAATGGGGACTCAACACGCCAACTTAAAAAATTGGGGACACGGATACGGATACAGTATCACCTAACATACGATACAGACACGAGGTATGACACAGATACGGATATGGACACAAACATCATGTGACAATAATTATTCATAACAAGTATATTGAAATATAATTCAAATTTATAAGCCTAGAAGCTCATTAATATAAGCACACATCAATTACTAAAAAAAAGTATAGATCAAATAAAAGTTGATATTGCATACCTTGATTTTCAGCAAGTCTTGATTTATGAAGAAATTTTAGAGCTCCCTTGCTTGTTTGCTTATATGAGTAGATTTGTATTACAGTTCTAAAGTATACTATTTTCAAAGAAAAGTAGTTAAGCATAAAATATAAAATATTAGATACGGCAATCCATAAATTTTAAGTCATAACTCATAACTTCTAAGTTCTATCCATAAGCACAATATTGAGTATCTACATCCTAATACATGAATTAAAAACACAACACAAGTTCATATAATATTAACAAAGTCCACTCACAAGTAACAACTAACAAGCTAAAAGTTATCTCAACAAAGTCTAACAAGTAACAAGTGTACCAACATAAAGAAAATTATCATCCAAATTCAAGTCCACCTAAAAAATCATCATCAGAATCAAATATTTGTTCAAATTGGGCTCCCTCCTTCTCTTTTCCACGCATGTGTGAGGATGACGTGCCAACATCATTTTCACATAATGGCTGTTGAGTTTTCTCTTCCATGTCTTCTTCAATCCCCAAAATGATTTCTTCATCATCATCCAATGTTAAGCAATTGTTGCCGGGTTCTTGATGGAATTCATCTCCAACTCCCACATCCCAATATTGAGATGGTCCATTTCTGATATGCAAAATAATAAATCAAGTTTTAGTGTTTTATGAATTGAGTAATCATAAGAACTAAATATTTTTAATTCAAACAAAGAAATATAGTAGGTGTGACTTAAATGTGTTGAGCATTATTATGCAATAAAAATTACTTACTTGTATTCTTTCTTCTTTCTTGAAAGTAAGCGGAGATTACTATGCACATATACCAAATCTTCTGCCCTTCCAGTTGTAAGCTTGTTTCTTTTGATAGTATGAATTTGAAAATATGTACTCCAATTTCTCTCACAACAAGATGATGAAACAGGTTGAGAGAGAAGCTTTGATGCTAACTCTGATAACATTGGAGCACTAAATCCATGCATTCCCCACCATACATGAGGATCAGAAGTATTCATATCCTCCATCACATGTAGGTTACTAAAATAACCCGAAGGTGTGCGAAACTTCTCAAATTCCACATTAACCTCTCTAACTTTCTCTGGTGGAAATAGACGATCAAAACATGTAACTCGGTTACATGATACTTCAGCATCCTTGTTTAATTTGGAGCAACACGTTTGACTCCTCCACCTCCTCCGATAAGCCATGCATAACTATAGTATTTAGGATTGAGTGAGAGTGCAGCACAATGTAGAGGAGTAAGACTCTTATTCCACCTCGAAACAAGTATTCCATACAATAAATCAAAAAAATCCG
The DNA here is from genome assembly GCA_003546025.1 of Camphora micrantha. Taxonomy (NCBI): domain Eukaryota; kingdom Viridiplantae; phylum Streptophyta; class Magnoliopsida; order Laurales; family Lauraceae; genus Camphora; species Camphora micrantha. Next base: position 85,312,302 of record QPKB01000001.1, read on the forward strand.
ATTGACCAACTAACAAGTCTTTCTTTTCATGTTGACATACTCTAACTTTTACATCTTCAATCATTGTGTCCTACATTTCATATACCAAGTGTAAAATTGGTGTATCTGTGTCTGCAATTCTTAACATGTTAATTATGGGCTCCGTAAAATCCAAAAGGAAATCAACTCATTCCCACCATTCATCATTTAAAACACATTCTTTTATGAATTGAGCTTTCTTCTCATCTTCTTTTTTCAAGTATTTCCAATCTCGATCAATGAACATTTTTTGTAAAGCATCCTTTACTTTTTTTTTAATTCGCCTGATCATTACAATTGTAGATGCAAAGCGTGTTTCAGCCACTCCTAATAATTTTAACTTTGAAAATGAATTGAAAATTGAAAAAGCCATATTGTGGTTGACAATAAAATTTCTAATATCTTTTACCGCTCATTCAATTTCAACTATCCACCCTAATTGTGCAAACCTCCCTTCATTCTGTGGTGTATTTTTGGGTTGACAAATATTCTTCAATGCCAAATTCAGAGTATGAACTACGCATGGAGTCCAAAATATGTGAGGATATTTACCCTCAACGATTTTTCCAGCCGCCTTGCAAACTGCAGCATTGTCTGTTAAAATTTGCACTACCTTGGATGGACCCACATCTTCTACAACTTGCAAAAATAACTCTGACATATACTTTGCATCTTTGTAAATTCCCGACGCATCTATTGCTTTCAAAAACATTGCTCCATGAGATGAAATAGCCATAAAATTAATCAATGGCCTCCTTTGAATATCAGTCCAACCATCATACACAATAGAAACTCCTGTAACATCCCATGATCTTTTAAATGTATTCATCATGTTTTCTATGTTGCTCCTCTCTTGCACCAATAATGAATAGCGCAATCGATTATATGATGGTGGAATATAACCCGCTAAACGCGAGTTGGCAATGGATGTAATGTAATCAATGAAGTATGGATCCTCAGAAAACCTAAATGGAATGGCACCCGAATAAAACATTCTTGCACACTTTTTATCAAGTTCATCAATTGTATTCAACTTGAATGACTGCTCAATCGATCCGCCTTCTTTTTTTGCCATCATCCATTGGAGGTAATGGGATATTTAATGGTGCTCTTCTCTGTTGCTCTTTCATGACTTGAGCATCAAATTACTCTTTTTCCAATTTCTCTTTAAGTCTTAGGTCTACTTTTGAGCAACTTTGGATTCTCACTCCACTTATCTTCAAAGCTTTTATCCTAGAGTATGACCCATTGAATAACTTCTTACAGAAATTACATATCCAAGTTCTATTACCACCACCTGTTGACACCAAAAATGTCACTATGTCCCTTCAACACCAAAAGCTACATGGAGCCACATCCTGCCATAAATAGGAAGGCGCCACTTCAAGCACCAGATCTTGTTAGAATCAAACAAAAACTACAAGATCCTTCAAAGCAGCCAAAAGAAGGGTACACATGAAGTTTCGGGCCATTTCGACATCATTTGGCCTAACTTCACTCCTCCGACAGCCAGGCAGGAGCTCCCGGCAGCGACAGTGTCGAAGACTTCAAAACTTCGATCAGAGCCTACGGATGGTCTCAAAATACCTCCAAAAGGTCCCCTGCCAAATTTCAAGTCAAACGGACGACGTTTGACCCTTCATCAACTCTCAGGAAGCAAAAACAGGCCTACCGGCAGCGGAGCACCCCGGAATCATGGCATCCAAATTGGAGCTAATGGATCATCCCAAAATGACTCCAATAGGTCCCCTGTCAAGTTTTAGGTCAGACGGACATCGTTTGGCCTAGTTTCAAAGCTCGGCATTATCCTCGAGGTGAAATCAAGGCGAGCGTTTGCGGGACCCCAAAAGGCTTCAAAACTCAAACCAAAGCCTATGGTTGGTCTTACTTACTACTCAGGAGGCTCCCTGTCAAATTTCAAGTCAATCGGACATCGGTTGACCACAAGTCAAAGCTCGGCATTTCTCTCATGACGAAATTAAGGCAAGCGTTTGCGGGACCCCAAAAGGCTTCAAAACTCAAACCAAAGCCTACGGTTGGTCCTATCTACTACTCAAGAAGCTCCACGTCAAATTTCAGGTCATTCCGACATCGTTTGACCTAGTTTCAATGCTTGACAAAAAATCGGCAAAACCGCACAACAAAGTCTTCGGCTTTCCAAAAAATAGGAAACTTTGTGCTCCGATTTGCGTGGCTTCTCGTCGGGTTTTCTTCAAGAGAATCAGGCCAATAAATGAGGGGAAATGTCAGCAAAAATACAAAAGAAAAAAGAATGAAAAAAGATCGAAAAACGGCGAAGAAACGGCGACCGGACGGCGACCAAAAAACGGGCCCAAGGCCCATGGTCGCCGGCGACCATGGAAATTCCGGCGACCCAAAATTTCGCCTGAAGACCCTTTTTCGGGTCCTTTTTGCGTTTCGAGTTGATTGGCCCCTGTGATTTTTCCAAAATCTGATTTTTCGTGCATGAAATCCGTCGATCTTCGTCAAACATCACGGATTCGCCGCCGAATTTATTGGATGGTCATTAGATGCCTCGAAATCGCCAACCGGCCGACAAAGAAAGCACACTTTCTGCCCGCCCGATCGTGAAATCGACAAGACAGATGTTGCCGTCACTTTGACATTAATCAATGTCTAAAATTGCATCGCCATCCGACATCAAACAACATGTGGATCCACCAGCGGTCATCGCAAGAAGAATTCCAAAAGACGCGGCGCGGCCCGCGACTCTTCGAGCGACTTGGCGACCAATTAATGAGGTTAAATGACCCGCTTTATGACAAGTTAATGCGGTCATTAACTCATTATTTTGGACGGCCCAATCAAAAGCAAGCAAATGGGAGTTACAAGTCAGAGGATTTATGGCATTAAAGCTATGAAACTCCTCCCATGATGGGGATTGAAGGCAATTAAAGGCTCATTATTCTCCATCGGCCAATCAAATTCAAGGAAAAAGGAGTTACAAAACAAGTAATTTAAAAACTTGTAACTCCTCCCATTATGAGCATTAATGCATTCAATACTCATAAACCCTCCTAAATGGCTACCAAAGGCCTATAAATAGGAGGGTATTCCAAAGGGAAAGGGATGGAAAATCTCTAGCCCGGATCTAGCTCTCGCTCTCCCCCCGACGAAGACAAAAAATCCAAAGGCCCTGCAACTCTGCTGCAAAGACCACCAAAAGGTGACTGAAGCACCCTTGGGGGGCCACCCCCCCAAGGACCTCCCTTATTCTACCAACATGGCTAAAACGTGGCTTTTCAGCCCGTTTACTTAGCTTTTTATCGGATATAAGACCTTCTCTTGGTCTTTGTCCTTTAAAAATCTGAGGTTAGAAAGCCGAGCCACGAATCCAAGCATCGTGTTCTCATCTGCATGGACGATGGAGGAGCCCATACATGACTCGCGACCGTCGATCTGAACGTGTCCCCACAATCGAATGAGAAGTCAGATTCCTTTTCTTGATTTCTGTTGTACTTTATTTTTCTTTTAGAGACAAAAATCACAATTCTTGTCTTTCATAATGGATGAGACTTGTAAATCGCCTTTTACGGCAAAATCGCCTTTCACGGCAACAAATGAAATCGCCTTTCACGGCATTCAAAAAAAAAAAAAAAACCCTTTTGTCTCTTTTCTTAAAATATGCGTGCAATAGAAACTAGAAAAAGTTTCATTTCCCCTTTCTACTTGTGAAGGTGAATCTTTGGATCACCATTACTAAATTCCAAGTAGAAAAGTGAAATTGGCATACCCGTACAAAAAAAAGAGAAAGATGTTGTTACCCTTTACCTTTTCTTCTCCTCCCCTCCGCCGTACCCCGAAAGACCCGGGGCGGAGGCAGCGGGAGAGAGGGAAGAATCGGGTCCATCAAGCTGGCACACCCGGTGGGACACGTTCATTTGAGAACATGAACTTAGATTCTTTGGCACCTTTCTAGTTGGTGGCCGATGTTGAATCTTGCATAAAAAAAAAAAACATGAGATGGGATTTTTTTTTGTTTTGGAAATTTCTTTCTTTAAGTCTATTTCCAATCTTTCTCCTTCTCAAAGAAAAAAAATCTTGTCTTGTTCTTTGAATTCAGATCTGAGAAATCTCGATCTCCTCCCTTTTGGACTCAGTGCCCGCAGAAATGTTTGAGCACGTTTTCAGATTGGGAAAGGGACCGTTTGCTCTCTTTGATGAGTTCGAAAAAAAAAATCTGATTTCAAACTTGTCAGGTTTTCAAAAAAAAATTTCCTCTTTCTTTTGGATCCAAATTTGAGAAATTTTGGTTTTCTTTTCCTTTCTGACTTAGGGCTCGCAGAAATTGTTTGAGCCCCTGTTCAGACTGGGAACGGACCATTCGCTCTCTCTAATGAGTCCATAAAAAAAAAAAAAGGGGAAGCATTTGAGAACACGAAAGTTTTACCGATTGCGTTCTTTAATCGACTTTGATCCAAGAAAAGCCTTGTCCAGAGTTTGGAGACAGCTAGGCTGTTCTAGGTAAGGGTCCTCCAAACGGGTTCATTAAGTAATCCTACCCTTACCTGGGGGCTGATCTATTAACATTGGTTTCATAAGAACGAATCGTGAGAACTCGATGTATTCTCAAAGCCTAAAAAAAAATATTTGTCGTTTTTTGGTTCAAATTTGAGAAATCTTGATCTCTTCCTTTCCAAACTCTGTGCTCGCAGAAATGTTGAGCACGTGTTTGGATTGGAACATCATTTGCTCTCCTTGATGAATCCGATACTGACTTTCAAAAAAAATCTTCAAAAAAAACTTCTGTCACGTTTGGGTTCAAAGTCGAGAAATCTTGACCTCTTCCACCTCGGATTACTGTGCTCGCAGAAATGTTGAGCACGTGTTTGGGTTGGAACGTCATTTGCTCTCTTTGATGAATCTGATCCTGACTTTTCTAAAAAAAAAAAAAAAACTTCCGTCATTGTTAGGTCCAGATTCGAAAAATTCTGGTTATTTCCTTTTCGGATTCTGTGCTCGCAGAAATGTTGAGCACGTTTTCGGATCGGAGTGCCATTTGCTCTCTTTTATGAACCCAACCTTGACCTTTCAAAAAATCCCATCTCATGTCCATTTCAAGGATACGATTTACAACATCTGTGCCTAGCGGTGCTAGTACGCCCTCTTGGGTCTACTGTATTCGCGACCGACACATTTGTACTTCCAACCTTATATCATTTTACCTCGAGTGAGCTTCGCTCCTCGGTAATCTGAATTAAGGTTCACAATTGCTTCTAGCAGTCACTGGAACGCTCACTCTGAGCCTTTCATACTCGCGTTTAGAACAATTATATAATCTATGGCTTTTTGCCTTCTTCATTTTGCTTGGGCCGGGCCTTGTCCCCTTGAGCAAATTGAAAAGAAAAAACCATAGTTTATTTCCATTTATGATCACCACATTCTTGTGATTACTAATGGATCCGGTCTTGTTTCAGAAAGGTTTTTCAAAAACTAACATGGCAGCTTCGCTGACAATCACCTTCGACGAGAACAAGTACCAGCTGATGCTTCAAGAGAAGCAAAACAAATGCGCTCCTAAGCGTCTCGCTAGCGGCCGAAGTGTCACTTCCTTCGGTAACACACAAGACACCGGGTCGACCTCCTCTCCCCGGTCCATCGTCTTCGGGTCGTTGGGACCTTTCCCACTTCCCGCAGAAGAAGCAACTCCTGCCAAGAAGCAGAGAACCGCCCCTGGGCGCGTCACTACCATGACACCAAGGGCAACCGATAAGAAGACTGAAGCCCGCGACAATCCCGCGAAACCTCAGCCTATAAGAAACCAGGTCTACCTCAAGACTTGGTCCCCAAGACCTTCTCCAAAACAAAGAAGATCCCAAAGATCTGCAAGGCCAGCATACCTGGCCCCGCTCAAGGAGAACCGGTTCTACCCTCTCTCGTATGTTAGGATTTTTGTATTGCTAATTTGATGGAAAGCACTTTCATCGTCAGTCATCTGATCACACACTCGTTCAGTTTAGACTGGACTTAGTAAACCGGACCTCAGACTTGAAAATGCTATTGTTTTTCAAAAACTTCATCCTGCATGTTTTTAGAACTCAAATTGTATTTTCGAAAACCTAAGTTCTTCGTGCATGATTTTGAAAAATCAAGTTTGGAATCGAGGTTCTTGTTTTGCATACAAACTCCATTTTTAGAATCCTTTTTGTATGCATAAATCATATTGGCTAAGAGTTCATTTTTCAATAAATCATCTTCTCAAAATTTCATCTGAACTCTGCTCAGGCCTGTGTAGCCGGTCGACCGCACCTCCCACCCGGTCGACCGCGCACACTAAAAACAGGATCTGAAAAATCTGTCATTTTTCTGTCAGATCCTGTGTGGCCGGTCGACCGCGCAGTTGGGCCAGTCGACCGGGCTTATAGCCGTTTGAACAGTAACACTATTCACTGTTCACTGTTCACTAGCCGTTTGAACAGTAACACTATTCACTGTTCACTGTTCACTAGCCGTTTGAACAGTAACACTGTTCACCGGCCAACTAGCCGTTGGGCTGTTTTTTGTATAAAACTCCTTTTTTTTCCCTTCTTTCAAATGGCTGTTGAGTTGCAATTTTTGAACCATTTTGAAGCCTAAAGAAGAGAAACAAGCTAGGATTGCTAGAGGCTATTTGGAAATCAAATGTTTGAGATTTAAAGAGGTATATCTTTTAAGTTAACTTTGATTTTCATTCCATTTTAAAGTCATGCATGATCAAATCTTTGTAATTTCATATTTGCATGATTTCTAGTCTTAGTTGAGATGTTTTGTAAACACAATATAACCTTGGAATTTTAGTTTGGTTTGCAAACATCCTCATCTCAATTACATGTGCTTTTAAACTTTAAAACCTCATACAACTTGTGTAACATATCTTTCCAAGTTGTTTGAATTCTACATGTGATTGGTTTATAACTTCAATCATCATTTTCAGTGTTTAGATTTTTAAATGCATCAAGCATACATTTGTGAGCTTTCTTTTAGAAAATGATTGAAGTAGACATTCATACACTTTGAGCACACACCTTTGCTATTTGTTTGTGTATGTTTTGTTCTTGATTTAAATCTTCATATCAGCCTATTTAAGGGGCAATTAAATTGAGCTTAAATTGTATCTCTTTGAGTGTTTATGTAGACACTTCTTTGAGAAGAAATCTTCATCTTGTAGAGGTTATTGCTTAGCCTTTGAAAAGCATCTTGTAAAGGTTATTGCTTAGCCTAGAAAAGCACATTGATAGGTTGTTGTTTAACCTAGAAAAACATCATTGTAAGGGTTATTCCTTAGCCTTTTGAAAAGCATAAATAGTGGAAATCCGGTGGGGTGTTGGAACACAAACCGATAGTGGATGTAGGCATTGAGGCCGAACCACTATAAATCTTTGTGTGAGATTGTATGCTTGTGGTGATTTCTCTTATTAGCTTCCGCATCTTGTTTGGTAAATCATCATTTGTGACTAGTCGTTTTCATTAAAGTTAAAATTGGCCTTGATTAGTCATCTAGTGTAGATCACCCTATTCACCCCCCCTCTAGGGTTAGGATCCCGAACTTACATCGTACACGAAAGAGGAGAAACCAGCCCTCCACCAAACAAAATCCACCCAGCACGAGCCGGCTTATTCCTATAAGCCCAAGATCAAGTCGTGCATCATCAGGCCTCAGCGAGAATCTGTCAAGGCCTGTATTCCTGCAACTCGGCCCTTCATCTCAACAGGGGCCGAGCTCGCCAAATTTAAAGCTTCCCTGCGACAGGCTAAGGACCGCATCCAGATCCTGTCCTTGCCAAATTATAAAGAAGACAAGCTCGGCTGCTGCGCGCGAGGGACCACCTCCTTCGTGGCTAGAGCACAGCCCGAGCTAACTGAAGCTCAAATCGCTCGTCGTATGCGTCGCCGCGCGGCGTATCGACAAAAGAGACTAGAGAAGCAAAGAGCCCAGCACTCCACGCTCCAGGTCTCTCAAAAATGGGTTGAAAAAGAAGCACCCAACCAAGTTGCTACTGTCCATATGGTTGGCAAAACCAGAAGGCGCCAGAAGTCAGCAACAAAACTCCATGTCAAGCGACCGGTGACTCGCAGCGTCTCCCGGGCGCGAAAACATAGAGAAGATTCTCCCACTCCTTCAAGTCAAGGACACCGGAGCGATCACTCTTCGAGCTCTTCATCCAAAAGAATGAGCTCCAGCTCAGTCACCAAGACGATATTCTCATTCGACTCTCGAAAGATGAACGTCTTAGTCACAAATGCTGAGCAACCTCCGCCGCAAGATGACGTAGCCGCACGCATCCAGCAGCTGGAGCAGGGACAGCAGAGGATAGAAGCTCTCATGGAGAACTTACTTCTTACCCTCTAACGTCCACCAAATAATGAAGCTCCTCCAAGTCACTATGAAGAGGAGGTAAATGAGTCACGCGCCCTTACCAAAAAGGACGTTGACGATATCCTCGCCAAAGCAAAGGAAGAGGATTCACTAAAGGAACACGGAATCAAGCCGCCATATCCCTTATGGATGGACTCGGTACTGTTTCCTACCAAATTCAAACAGCCCACTCTCCAAACATATACGGGGAAGGGCTCGGCCAGACAACATGTCATCCATTTCAAGATCCTGACGGGAGCCATCGCGGATCAAGACGCCCTCAAGATCTGTCTCTTCGCAAGTACCCTAAAAAGTACGGCCTTCGATTGGTACTCCACCCTTCAGGAGGACTCTATCCAAAACTGGGCCATGATGGAGACACACTTCCTAACTCACTTCAAAGGTGAGGATCATCCTGTGACTATGGCTCAACTCTGCAGCCTAAAACAGGGAGAGAATGAGTCGACATACGACTACATTCACAAGTGGAAGGCAATGGCGTACAAATGCTCAGACGTACTGCCACAAGCGTCGCTGGTCGACATCTGCCGTAACAACATGAGAGCAAAGATACGCTCCATGATTATCGGCAACAAATCAAAGAATCTGGGAGAACTCCTAGAAGCATCAATGGAGGCTGAGACGGTGATCAAAGACCTCAGCAGTCAGAAATCATCAAAGAAGGAGCCAACCGCCATTGCAACCTCGAAGCAAAAGAAAAAGGAGGTTCTCAATGTGCAAACCAAGTCAGCTCCGCAGCCACCAAAGAAAGCTGAAAACAAAGGTGCAGGTAAGAGACCTGAACTCTCTGATGCCTTCAAAGAACGAGTAGAAAAGAAATACCCGTTCGATGAAGATGTCGAAGAAATCTTCGAGGCTCTCTTGGCAAACGGGAAGCTCACCCTGCCTGAACCCAAAAGACCAGGAGATGTTGGCAAAACCAACGATCCCCGGTACTGTCCATACCACCAGATGATCTCGCATCCTCTCAACCAATGCTTCGTTGTGAGAGAAAGGATCAACGAGATGTGGAAAAACGGAGTCATCACCTTTGACAAAAACTATGGGTCTGCCTCCGTCAACATGGTGTCATATGGACAAACACAAAAGTCACCAAAGAAGAAGGTCACTACTTCCTTCAAGGTGATAAAAATGGCTCAAACATCCCAAGAGCTAGTCCCTTGCCCAACACCAGGTGGACAGCCCATATGGGTACATCCCGATCTCCTGGAAGATGAAAACTGGGAGATCGTCAAAACAAAGCCGACCGCTCAACAGCGAAGGCAAGCCAGGAGACAACTCCGCAAGCTTAAACAGCAGGAGAAAGCTCAGCCAAAACAAGAAGTTTCTGAAAAGACAGAAACTTCCCCTACCCCTTCACTGGGGGCAGCAGAAAAGTCTCCTTCCGAGACTTCGAGGCCGGCAAGGAAATTCACCCTTCGTGATTTCATGCCATCACTACTAAAGACTGAAGACATACAGGGGGCATCATACTCTTGCAATTCAGTAGTTGGATTCCCCATGGATGGGTACAAGTCCAGTGACACCGCCAGTGACACCGATGAATGGGAGGAATCCCTCGAAACAGGAGAATATCTCTCCGACGAGGAATGGATCCCCGAATCCCACCTCATGCCGGTAATCTGGTATAACCCTTTACAACCACAGGGATCTTGGTCTGATGATGAAGGAGACCAAGAGGTTGTTCAGGAAAATGCTGTTGACACAGCACTTGCCAATGCTCTGGTAGAACCCGATCACGAGGAACTTCAATGAGTAGATGAAGAAGAAGATCTGACTCCTATGCCTGATGATCTCGAAGAATATGCAAGGATCTTGCAGCGTCTTGCCATAGAGCAAGGACAAGATCACATCAATCAGCTTCATCGCAATCCAGAACCGGTGGTCCCGGAAAATGCTCCATGCAATGCAATCACTGAGGATGGTAAGGTTGACGCGGAAGCATCTTCAGCAATTGAAAAGGATCAGCCCCTCAATCCCGAGGGTGGACTTCCGAATGAAGAACCGTCTCCAAAAGCTCTCGAAGTTGGTAAAGGTACCCGCTCTGACCGGGATTACCACAAAAACTACAATCTAACTTCTTCTTCTTATGTAAATCTTTCGGGACAGAATGTAAGCGCCCCAAGTGGCAACATTAATGAAAATGCAGGCCCTAAGGAGGCTTTCAAGTATGACTTGATTGAGCACTTTAGACACATACCTGCACGTCTGCACATCCTAGACTTATTACGAATGTCTCCCCAAACTCGTGATAGTCTCATTTCAGAACTGCAAAGACTGAATGTGGATGTCGACAAGCATGCCCCACAAGTCCTACAAATTGAAATGGACTATAGGGTTAAAAAATCAAATACCTCCTCAAAAGGAGAAAAGAAGAAGACTGAGGGATCTTGCAATGATTGCCTCTCAGTTCAAAAAGCAGCAAGTGCAACTATCGCCTTCACCAAGGAAGACCTCCTACTAGGCGAAACAAAGCACAACCGGCCCCTATATTTTACAGGGTACATCAAAGAGATGCCGATACACAGAGTACAGATCGATCCGGGTTCTGCCCTCAACCTCATCTCTGTTTCGGCACTCGAAGAGCTGGGCATCCCGCCTAGCAAGCTGAGTCACACATCCGTATCTATCTTTGGATACGATGGAAGCACTCAGAGGCCTATCGGCAAGATTAGGTTCAAGTTGCAAATCGGTGATCTTATCTCTGAAGTCACTGTATATGCAATAAAGACCCCCTCATGCTACAACATCCTTCTCGGACGCCCTTGGATACACGAGAGTGGTGTTGTTCCTTCAACTCTTCATCAGTGCATCAAGTTTGTTGGCAACGACGGCTTGGTACATCGGGTATTTGCGGACAAAAAGCCTTTCAAAGGCAAAGAAGTCCATTTCGCAGACTCGCAGATGTACAAAGATGAAAACGAAGAAAAGGAGAAAGAAACAACATCCTTTGCCGAAAGTCTCCAGAAAGATAAAGGCAAGGCTCCCCAGCAACCACCGGAAGAAAATCAACCATCCGGCAAAAGCAAGGAGATCAACCAATCTCCTTTTGTTGTCTCCCTCAAGTCTTCAAAGCCGCTGGTGATCACTACCAAGGCGAAGAAGACCAAACAAAAGCCTGGGGGCAAGTTCGTCATCTCCTTTGTGTCTATTATGCAAGACACAGATTCGGATCCAGAGACAGAAGACGACACGTCGTCAAGCCAAGCTGATACTCAGCAAGCTCAACCTGCTCTCACTCCATTGGAGGCACCTGCTGGCATAGGCGATCCAGCATCAGCTTCCTTCGTTGTTCCGACAACCTCACCAAAAGAAAAGCCGATCTTTTTCCACAGGTCGGCGGCTTCTTCATCAAACTCTTCGCTTGAGCCTTTCCAAAAAGAAGATGCAGAGCATCGCTACTCTCCAGTCGAAAAAGAATGTCTTGCAGTGATGTTTGCTGTACAAAAGCTACGTCACTATCTGCTGTCCAACACAGTATACCTGATCTCGAGGATCAATCTCCTGAAGGTCCTTGTCACAAAAGCAGGTTCCCTCAATGCCCGACTGGCAAAATGGTCTATCCTCCTGTCACAATTTGATATTAGGTATGTACCACAAAAAGCAATCAAAGGTCAAGCTCTGGCAGACTTTCTTGCAGAGCATCCGTTGCCTGAAGATTCTCCACTCAGGGATGATCTCCCAGACGAGTCAGTCTACAACGTGGAGGCTTCCTTATCAAATGCTTCCTGGGATATGTACTTCGACGGTGCAACTAGGATAAGTGAAAAAGGAAATCAAATATCAGGGATTAGCATCCTCTTTGTTAGTCCCGACAAATACATGATTCCACACGCCTTCTCGCTACTGGAACCATGTTCAAACAATGCAGCTGAGTCATGGTTTAAAATCGCGGTTCGCGGTCATCGCGTCGCGGTTCGCGTTTATCGCGGTTCGCGGTCATCGCGTCGCGGTTCGCGGTCGTCGCGGTCCATCGCTGAGCGAATTTTTATTTGACAAAAAAAAAATCAGAAAAAATATCCAAAAAATTCAAAATATTATAAAATGATAGAAAACAATGTTTATTTTCATTAGTGTACACTTTAAAGCAAAATAACGGTCCCCTCAAGTTATAACATCCTGTATCATGGCTGTATCGCTGTATATACTGAAATAAGCTGAAATGTCATAAATTTTACATAATGTAACCATAATTTTGGACAAACTAATAATGTTAAACATTTAAAATCTATAATCTAGCAATAATACTAATAGAGTTAGTCCATGTGCAATACTCAACTCAATAACTCAATCATCAAGGTGTACTCGCCTTCAAGTTTCAAGTTTAAAGTAACATTTTACCACATCAAAATGAATTAACTTGCTAACCTAAAGTAGTGGAGTTTGGACAATAGTAACTTACCTTGGCTTGATTTTTAGGACAATAAAAGTATTTAACTTAATAAAAGACTTAGATAGATATATTTTATACAAACTTTCAAACAAAAAAAATTTGGATTTAAATAAAAAAATTTGAAAAAAAAAATACAAAAGTGCTAAAATCTACAATATAGTGCTCCAAGACACTAGATCTAACAATCCTCAAGCATTTCTAAGCTATTTTGAGGTCCAATCTTGAAAAAAAAAAAAACTTAAAAGGCACAAAAATCTTGCCAAATAATATCTCTCGACTTCTTTATTCTTTCCGGCGGAGAAATCCACCAAATTCTTGATAGAGTCTTGAGTTTTGGAGCTCGGAGAGGTCACATATAGTGAGAGGAAAGCTGAGGCTCGGTTTGGAGAAGAAAAAAAAAATGAAAAATGAGTGAAAACACAACTCAAAAAAAAAAAAAAAAAAAAAAAAAAAAAAAAAAAAAAAAAAAAAAAAAAAAAAACTTTCGGCCGATATTTTCAAAATAACGGCCGATATTTTCAAAATAACGGCCGATATTTTCAAAATAACGGTAACGGCCGATAATTTGAAAATAACGGCCATAACGGGCGTTATTTTGGCGATATTTTGCCCATAACGCTATCGTTAGCGTTATGAGCAAAATATCGTCGCGGTCGCGGCCGTTACCGTTACATAACGGCCGTTATGTAACGGTAACGGCCGTTATTTTAAACCATGAGCTGAGTACCAAGCCCTGATTGTAGGATTGGAACTCGCCCTCGAATCCGACATCACAGTGCTAGAAGCCTTCGGGGATTCTCAACTGATCGTCAACCAGATGAATCAGAAATTTGAAATCAGGAAGCCCGATCTGTTGCCTTACTACAATAGGGCGCAATCACTTCGGCAAAAATTTGACATCTGTCATATCACCCACATTCGTAGAGGCGAAAACATCCGTGCAGATGCCCTAGCTAGACTCGCCGCCTCTATGGCTGTCCAAGAAGGAGAACACATGCAAATTACAGTGTGTGAGAGAAGGATTCTCCCTCCCCTCAATACACACCGAGCAGTTGCTGAGTGTCACCAACTGGTTGGAAGTCGGATCTCCATCCTCAGACCTCCGATCGGCGACAGGAGGGATCCGTTCATTGATTATATTATGTTCGGAATCCTGCCTGAAGATCCTAAAGAACGGGTAAGTGTTCAAAGACGAACCCCAAACTTTCATCTGGACATTCCTTCAAAGATGCTCTACAGAAAATCCTACAATGGAGTACTTCTACGCTGCTTATCACAACAAGAAGCTAAAGAAACTCTCAAAGAGGTGCATGCTGGTCTTTATGGAGCTCATCAGGCTGGTCCAAAGCTCTACGATCAGATAAAAAGGTTAGGTTATTATTGGCCTACTATGGTAGCTGACGCAATGCAATTTGCTAAACGCTGCCAACAATGCCAAGTTCATGGAGACTATGTCCACATGCCTCCAGAATGGCTACATCCTACAACAATTTCATGGCCTTTCGAAGCCTGGGGTATGGACATCGCAGGTCCTGTCTCCCCTCCGTCAAGCAAAGGTCATCGCTTCATCTTCGCCGCTACGGATTATTTCTCCAAGTGGTCAGAAGCTTTTGCGCTCAATGAAATGAAGACCTCATCAGTCCTTCAGTTCTTGCGCACCAACATCATTTGTCGCTTCGGCATACCCAAAAGATTCGTCCATGATAACGGACCACAATTCCGTGATCATAGATTCTACAGGTTCTGCGACAAATACAAAATCCAAAGTTGTCCTTCAACTCCGTACAATCCGGCGGCGAATGGACTGGCAGAGGCCTTCAACAAGACACTCTGCAAAATTCTCAAGAAAATGGTCTCTAGCCACAAAAGGGACTGGGGCGACAAACTATCCGAAGCTTTGTGGGCCTACCGAACCACCGTTCGAGGACCGACCCATAGCACGCCATTCTCCTTGGTCTATGGGTGCGAGATTGTTGTCCCTTTGGAGGTACAAATTCCTTCCTTAAGGGTATCTCTACAAAATGACATGACGCAAGAAAGCAATGTCAAATTAAGACTCCAAGAGCTGGACAATCTCGATGAGAGACGGCTCGAGGCACTCCAAAGACGAAAACAATTTGTCTAAGAAAGTACCAGTAGATGACGTTTTTTTTGTCTCTAATCGACTCTGTGGGAACATACTTGTAAGTAATTAACGACAAAATATTTTGTCATTAAAGGAAGAAATTAGAGTCAAAAATATTTTGTCATAAATATAAGAAATAGAGACGAAATAATTTTATCGCGTTTAATATAAAGGAAGACGAAAAAATTTTGTCTAAAAAGCTACCAGTAGAGACAAAAACAAATTTACGAATTAACAAAATGAAAATATCCATTCATCATTTCAAATAATTTCATCCTAATACAATAAAATGTTGAATATCCACAATTGAATATCCACAAAATATCCAAAATTTTATAGTGTTCCACTTTTTATCAATAAGATCTATCCACTTAGTAGGACTGACATTCTTCGGTGGGTGGTTTCTTGCGTACTCCTCTCCTTTAGCATCCTTCAACTCCCTGAATTGTTTGTGCAGCTTACAAGTACTGTTACTCAATCTCCAACCAAATTTTGTGTTCATTGCCTTTTCTATATCAATAGGGTCTCCTTCTAAATCAAATTGATCCTGCAAAAAATAGATAAGTCATAGATAATTCCTAAAAAAAGAAAAAATTCACGATAAATAATTAAGAGATTCTAACTTATTTTAAATGTTAGCCCCAAGGTTATTTAAATTATAATTCAATTGATTTTGATGAATAAGAAATATTTTGAATTTGATTTATTCAAATTAAGCTTTCAAAATGTTATATCAGAGGTTAATCCGATAAGAATGGGACTACAACAGTAATGCCAAGGGACAGTAACTACAAAGCTAGAGACCTAGCCAATGTTATAAACCCCAATGTTAGTTGAAGATGATTCATAATTTTTTTTTCTTTTTGAAACCCCAATGTTATAAACATCCCAATAAACATTCATCTGATAAGAACACAGTTACACTGTGGATGGATTCTTCTTTAATATTAAGTGTCAAATGCAGTGTTTCTTTATTACCTTAACAAGTTTTGTATTGATCAGACCAAACAAATTCTTTCATATGAAACTGTAATAACATCAGCCCATAGCAGTAAATCACACCACATGAGGATGAAAGAAGAAGAAAAAAAAAAAAACACCCATAAATCTAGTGATAAAAAAAAAGTATTTCAGGGATGGAGAAGAAAAGGAGAGATCTTTGTGAAAAATACCAGCTCCTTTAGCTGCAGCTCCTGGAATAAGAGTGAGAGGCACCATCAAAGGCCTGGCCACCCCAACATATGAAAAAAGCTCAGTCACATTTAAATCCTCAAAACCATCGACCCATCTGCCCAGAACAAACTGAACAACAACAAAAGCCCACAAAACCTTCATGGCTCTTTCTTTCTCTCTCTGTGTTCCTGACTGGTTTCAGCCATTCAGGCTTCAGGAACCAACAAGAGCAGTGGGAAAAGCAGAATCATACAGCCCCAGATGAGCAAAATGAGGATGACCCAAAACAAATCCAGGACAGGGAACGAGTATCAAGCTAAAAGATCTTGGTTTAGAGAAAAAAAAATGAGGTTTTTATTCCTCATGTATAAAACAAAAAATGACTATTTATAGCACTATGTCTAGATGATTTATGAATGGATACTAGTTGGGTACTTTTGCAGCTCATAAGAAAGAGAACCCAAAAATACATATAAATTCGAAGGAAGGGAAGACCGTTGTCGTTTGCTGAGATTTTTTCTTTTCTTTTCTTTCTGAACACACTTGGACTGTTTTCGATCCATGCTGCAAGATGTAAACATAAAATTCAGTCACATCATATTTGAAGCTTCAGTAATTCAGATCATCAATATCATCATTGATAGCAAGAAGATAGGAAGAGTTTCTTATAGCAATAAAATAGTGCAGGAAATTGACCTTTAGTGGTTTGGATTTGTAAGGTGGGTTCTAACAATGTTAAATAATCAGCCACTTCATTATTTGACTTTATCAACAGTACAACATAAGCCTGTATTTGTGTCTGATGAGTAAAGATACAGAAAACCCATGGCCACATCAATGCATTCAGCATGAGAAACATTGAAACAGTGTGCCACAAGAAAACCCATGGCCACTTCCTCATATCGTTGATTCTGAACCAGTGGGAAAACGGTACACTTGATGGGTGCCACAAGAGGGAGGAAACTAGACACATTTAATTGTTCATCCCCACCTTTGCTAGGCCTCATGGAGAAAGAATGCTCAAACAGGCAGTAGATTATCCGTCCAATACCAAAAGATGGTTCGATCACTGATGGAGTAAAAACCCTCTGGTGTTCTTTCTTTTTCTCTTTAGAGATTGATACCATGTTTTTTGTGATTTTCAGTGTAGACATTGAACTCCACCTCCCCATTAGATTCTAGAGCGCCTTTCATTTCCATAGCTTCAGTTTCACTCATAGCCTTCTAAAATAAGAACTCGTTTTGTAAGTGAGCTGGAAATATCTGATGGAATTTTTTTCTACTAGTTCTGCAAGGATAAATAATCATAATTTACCTCCAAAGTTTCAACAACCATCTTTTGGCTCCCCTTTAAGGCAAAACCCAACTCCTTTTTTACTGGAGCTATGATCAGTTTCTGAAAAAATTAACACTGCATGAATCATGTGTGAAATTGCACTCAATGGAAGTATGGAACCATCAATAAAATTCATTGATGCATGAATCATCAGTAAGATTCATTGATGCTTTGTATTCATTACACTTCTTTGTATATATGTCTCTCTCCTAATGGAGTTGGCTCTAGGAATTTCAAGAACTGAGGACCACCCTTCAGCAGCAGCAAGAGGATGTCACAGCTAGCCTAAAGAACTTGGGGGTAAGTAAATTGGCCATCCTTCTATTGGGCCTACTGTTACCTTTTACATTAATTTAGTTTTATCCCTGGACAATTAATATAAGTTGCATGAGTAGTTCAAGAAACAACTGTGTTTACACAGTTCCTATCTCCTAGAAAGTGTGATTTAGTTTGCATATATTGTGTTGGCCCTTTTCATGACTCTGCATTTGGCACTTAAAGATGCTTGTAACCCAGTTCTGTGGTTATCATTTTTTATATCTAGGTATCTCTAGTGACTGCCACTGTTTCAGAGGTTCACGATTATGAAACTTCTGTGTTTGATGGCTCACCACTGGTTTTCAAATTTGGTTACTGTTTCTTACTGGTTTGTTCCTATGGAAATTTGATTCTCTAGCAACTGCATTTTTGTGTTAATTTTTTTTTTTATTCCCACTCTTTGTTTTCAAGTTCCACCACTCCAATGAACTGACAATATAAATTTCAAGCAGCATGTTATGCTTCATGCTACAATTACATCAACATAGTGCCTTTTTCTTTTTTTGCTAAAATGGGATATCACATTACTAAGAATCTGATTCTCATGATAGATGGAAATTTCAAGATAACTTCTTGTTCTCAGTATAAGAATTTTCTACTTAATGCAGTTGCAGGATGTGTCTGATGATGCAAAGGAAATTCAAAATCCCAAGATAGAGGAGCACACTGAAGATGTTCAGGCTCCTGCATCAGACAGTGGTAAGGATGAATAATTAATTTGCAGATTAAGGATTGTGTCCTCTAGAGCGCTGCATGAGACATGATGTTTTAATTATGTTTCTACACCACTCTTTCTGAGTTATCATGTTAGTCTGAGAATTAGTCTTTGAAGCAAATGTGTCGGAAATGATTTCCAGAAGTATGAGCAAAGAATTTTGTACTAAGTAAAAATGTTGGGTGGTAAGTCATGAGTCTAGATATTGACTACAAAGTCATCATGGTGACTTGGTTTCTGTACTTTCATTTGATGACTATTTTCTTTTAGTTATCATATCAGTGTTTGAAATTTTATCATTAAACCAAATTGATTTTGAAAGGATGAAAGAAAAATTTGTACCAAGATAAGTATGTAATGAGTAATGCTGGTCTGTTGATGGTAAAGGTGAGGGGAACACATAAATGTTAGCATGCAATTGTCTAATCAGAACAAATTTGTGATTCTTCCAGACTTGATCATTTACACTCATTTATCTATTTATACTTGTGAGCAGATTTTATGACACCCCCACCCCAACACCAAAACAGAAAAGTAGAAAAAAAAAACTTTCTAAAAGGAACCTTGTACCAGATTACCTTATTTTTTTTTCGCACATAGATAGAATGCAACAGCTGTAAAAACAGGTCTATTGAAGTCAGCCACTGCCCGACGTGACACTGGCAATGCTGCCAGGTATCGATTCGCATTGGTATGAAAACTACCTCTAATTGCAAGGGTTTAAGCTGAAAAAATACATGGAACAGCGCTCAACATGTAAAATAAAAAATTAACTTACCTTGTGATCTGGCACTTTTACATATTCTGCTGAAACAAGAAGTCCCTTGATCACAAGTCCAAGGATTCAAAATCAAGAAGCAAAAGCAATGAAATAGGCCCCACATAACAATACATTCATATTCAACTATTGAAGCAGGAAATGTAATGAAACAGAGCCCGAAAACATACAATAATACTACACTAGTACAGAACAACACAAGTGACCATCACCATTGGAACAATCAAGCTTTTGCAAATTAGTGATCATAAACACTACCTAGAGCTTGATCTCAAATAGTTTTGCTTTCTTGAGCTTCAGGACTATGTCTGCAACAGAACCAATCACAGAAACAACCATTAATTTGACCAATCAACAGATCACTGAATCATTGATAAGCTGATATATATCATATATATACACCTGATAAGCTGCAACTAAAACGTATAAGAACAGTGAGGTGTCCGATATCAACGAGCCAGAAGGGTTCATAGAATCCAGTAAGAACTGTTATTTCCTCCAAGTTTGGGAACTGCGCAGGGCAGAGGAGAGGAGAGGAACACTTAACAACCATTAATTTCCAAATATTGGCCTAGCAGAAAGAGAGAAGAATGTTCTCGTGAAAAGAATCAATAAACAGTTGCCTATTAACCTCTAAATCCACACAAATATTGAGGAGATTCCATGTACAACAGGATAGTAATGGAAGACAGTCAGATCAAACTATTAATGCTATTTCCTCCAACCTTTCATCTGGTAAGTCCTTTTACAGGTGATGAAACTAAAATATATTCTTCGCCAAATGCATTAGTGTAGCAACTATGACTAACCCCCTCACTCTATTATGCAGTGGCAAATAGGCCTGGGCCAGAGCTTAGTAGAACCAAAAATTTGAATAGGCCTGGCTTGACCAGTTCAAAATCCAAGCTTGAAGAAGCTCATGCCCGGACCCTTGACAGTCCTAGAAGCAAAGTTTAGCACCCCAGAGAGTGAAAGGTTTCCACCTGCTAGTAGTAGTGTCCTAGAGGACAAGATCTCAATGGTAGATAATCTTTGGAAAAATAGCATCTTCACCTCCAGCTAATCAAATTATTAATATAAATTTTAAAATAGCAATCCTTGGAGTTAGTCACTTCTCACTATAGCTTCAGTATCTGGACATATTAGGATGAATCAGAAGTTCAGAGGAATCAGAACTAATCATCCTGGTATCCATCTTCATCATAGTTTACCAACAAATCTATGAAGGTCCCTAAATTTTATATACTTAAACAAGAAATTTAAATAAAGAAAATGTAGTCCTTTCAGGCATGAAGAAGTTGAATCCATTCAATGTTACATAGATGTCAACATATAATCAGGGTTTCAAAACTTGGTATATTATTGATTCCCTACTATAACAGCATCAAATCAAATTGCCAGCCAGAGAATTGATACTAGTCCAAAAAGTTTCATAAATGGAACTATTGGGGCCTGTTTGTTTGCACTAACAAGTGTTTTAGGCATTAGAAAAACCCACCCCACTACATTGTCCCAGACTCGCCTGTTAATGAAGACTGACTGTTCAAGAACCAGGACGGTGGTCATGTGTTCTATAATCAGCTGTAGAGAAAATAAAGTGTGGGCAAGATAGAACTTGGTGATCCTCACATGGCAAGTGAAATGTGCATTCTTCGAAGCATCATTACCTTACAACTAGATCTTTCGATGTCAGTAACCGCATGTCACCAGGAAAGAGATCCCCTGGGCTGAAATGGATGATGTCACTTGGCACAATTTCTGTCTGATCAACTTGAACAACAAGTTCTGTTTGAATATATCGGCCAGCACACCTCTGAACTTTGACAGGCGATTTTAGAAGTTCCGACAGCTTCATAGCAGCTTTTGAACTGTTAAATTCCTGATATGCACATGAATCTTATGAAAAACATAGCGGTCATCCAATGCTAGACTAATTAAAATGACAAACTTTTTTGGTTCAAGTAGCAACAATAAAATCCCCAAGCTGTGATTATCCAGACTCTTTATATAGCTGGCCTCACTATAGATCAGGCCTCAAGGATATCCTCCATCATGAGACGGAAATTGTCTGATTGACAGTCTAAAAGTTGTGTAGCCATCAGTCCAAAATTAAAGAGTAGAATTTCTTCTTGAATGAGGTTGAAAATTCTAATTCAAATAAGATCCTTAATGACAGGTGGGTTTTTACCCTTTTTTTGAGATACTCTTAAAAATGTGATTATTTGCCCAATTGGAGATGTGAGGATAATTGATTGTTAGTATGCAAGATTGGAGTCAAGAAATCCCATGTACCATTACATAAATGCAAAAGTTTATGCTCATACATGCACATGATAGACAATGAGAGGACCACGACCAAAACCAGATATGCAGATATGCAGGTTTTTTACTGTGGTAAAAACAAAACCACATAGATCAGCACCAAATATATAGATAAATCAAGAACAACTAAGCCACCTGATTAAAAACTAAAAGCCTGTGTAGCCATGCAATTTTGACACTGATATGCATCTAGAAATATATTGGTAACAAAGACACACAAACAGGACTCACCAAACAATACAGAGACTGCTATTAATTGTGTTTTAATTCTTATATCTTAGTATTGTTAAAAAAAAAAAAAAAAAAAAAAAAAAAACAGCAGCTACTACAACATGAAATTGTTGAGGCTAACCAGCCTATATAAATTATTAAAGTGTAAAATGAAAAGAATGATTGCAGGATTTTCTCAAGAGGGAGGAGATTTTGAATAATATCAGAGCACCACTAGAAGATCTTTTTTTTTTTAAATGAAATGAACCATAATGGAGGGAAAGATATATGATATATTTCAACAGTTATAAAGAAAATTCAAACAAGAAAAAATATGAAATGAAGAAACTTGGCACCCATTGCAAATAGAAAGACCAACATTAAAGCTCAAAACATCCCAAGGAGAAACACAAGCATGAACCCACCACCATGTGAAGATGGTTCCCTTCCCAATTTCTTGGATGGTTTACCACCACAGCAACAGATGCAAGGATGAGGCCCCAATCGATCGGACAAAAGACTTCCAGTACACATGCACTTAAGTGTTACCTCAGCCTTGACATGAATTGGGCTGCTGTATGATACAAGGTTACACTTATGATCCTCTCCCTTGGGAGGAGAGTACTCTGCAGCTGAAGCAGGGGTAGCTGGGTAAGAATCCAGTAGATGTTGGAACTTTGAATAAGATCCCTCTCCACTAGACAAATGTTCCAAGGTTGAGCGCACAGTGTGTTGTTCACCTGGATGGAACATAATAATAGCAAATGATGAAATAAAGGAATTTATGGACATGAAATAATAATAATAATAATAATAAAGCAGCAAACTCTGCAGCTCTGCCTTCATATTATATTGATAGCATCGACAAAAGATAAGGGCTAAAAAGAAAAATAGAACAGTGACAAGATTTTACATGCACTTGCCATCGACTAGAACACACCTCATCTTCTACCAAAAAAAAAAAAAAACTCACCTTTACAAGTTTTCTAGAAAAAGAAAAATAACAGACCCCAACAACTGATTGCATTGAGAGGTTTTATCAGTTTCCTCTTTTTGGCTTTTACCCATGCGTGCAAAAAGCTAGAAGTCATGACACTGAAGATCGTGAAACCTACCTCCTGACGATGATTGCTGAACATATTCGTGGCCCATTTCTTCAGCTTTCTGAATGGGACCAGCGTGTACTGGTGGCGGTGGAAGGTCATCTTCCAGTATAATATTTCCATTTATTAGATCTGAGATCAACCAATCCTTTAGAGTTAATTTCACCACGAATTCATATTACATTTTTAATGCAAACAAGTAGACCCTGAGCAAAAATAAGATTTCACTTCATAATGATATTGTGAAGAAATCCCTATTTCAATTCCGGAATCAACCTGCACTCCGATTGCACATAATTGGTAATGACAAAGAATAAAACAACTGATACTTACATGTGAACTCAAATTACATATCTTCACACGTAAACCCTGATTTCCATTGAGAATGGCCAAATTAGAAGCATCAAGTACTCTGTCAATATCCAAAACTAATGGGCTGTTTTAGGTGAAAGACAAGAACCGTAGAGTAGTGATTAGATTACTGATATATAATCACAAAGCCCTGAGGGGAGCAGGTGTGGGACCATAACAACAGCTCCTATCTTTAGAACATGGAATCTTGTGTATGATTAAAAAGCTATGTTGGTTTCATCCCATATCTTTAGAACCGAGGGAGAGAAGAAAGAGAGAGGTGCGCGGTGTGTGCGGAGTGCAGGAAGAGGGACGGGTGTACCTGGGGCAGGGGAGGCGTCCAGCGGCGCGAGGAGAAAGATGAAGGCTCTGCGGGCGTCCGGGGGCTGCTGCGCGAGCTTGGCAGTGCTGCTGTGGTCATCTGGCGGAGGAAGATGAAGTGGGTCGTGCGCCTGGGAGAGGTCTGGAGAGGGAGGGAAAGATAGAAATGGATGAGAGGAGATGAGAGGAGATGGGTTCTCGAGGGGTGCGAAGGAGATGAGAGGACGACGATGGAGATGGAATCTGCCGTTCTGGTGGGGGCGATTCACGCCTGGGAGAGGTCTGGAGAGTGAGGGGAGAGAAAGAAATGAGTAGAAGGAAAAGAGGGATTGAAGAGGGAAAAGGGGGACTGTGGAGGCGGGAGGGGGAAAATTTTAGTTTACCGTAAGAAAATTTTTACAGAGCCCGGGCTTTTGTTCCCGGGCTCCAGCACGACTCTCGTGGGAGCCGTTGGATGGGGCCCGGGCACAAATTCGGGTAAAAATTATTTTATTTTTCTTAACATTTACCGACATTTAATATAAAACGTCGATAATAAATTTTCCGACGCTAATTTTTATCGGTAAAAAAATAAATTTATCGGTAAAGGTCTCTATTTTAAATTTTTCTAAAAATAAAATTAAACTTTACCGACGTCTTACAAAAAAAAAAAAACGTCACTAAAAGTTCATTTTACCCACTTCATAAAATTCATCTATAATAGAATTCGTCGATAATAGTCTTTGATATTTATTTTCCCTAAAAATGAAGTTAATAATAAAATTGAAATTTGCCGACAGTTTTCAAGGATGGCTGGTAGTGGTGGGGCGGGTAACGGCCCCTGGAAAAATCGAAAACTGGCACGAGCACTGCATTCGAGGGGAGAGTAACTTGTAGGAACTGACGGTACGCAAATAGGACTCCCGGTTAGAGAATTAGAAGCGAAAATATAGGATTTTCCAACACTTAGGCTCGAAAACGGCCCGCCGGGGGTCTGAAACAGGTAACAGCCCCCGGAAAAATCAGAAACAGGCACGAGCACTTCGTTCGAGTATAGAGTAACTTGTAGGAACTGACGGTTCGCAAATAGAACTCCCGATTAGAGAATTAGAAGCGAAACATAGAATTTTCCAACACTTAGGCTCGAAAACGGCCCGGTGGGGGTCCGGAACGGGAAACGAACCCCGGAAAAATCGGAAACCGGCACGAGCACTTCGCTCGAGGGTAGAGTAACTTGTAGGAACTGACGGTTCGCAAATAGAACTCCCGGTTAAAGAATTTTGACTCCCCCCACCTTTTTATCCTACATTAAAAAATGCGGCAGCTTCATATAGGGTATAACAAAATGATCAATGAGTAGACAAAAAGGGGTGTACAACCACATTAAATGATCAAATGATAATATAACATAAAGAGTTGGAATGAAAGGGGAAAAACGATAGGCTCTTTATGCCTATTCTTATTCAGATTCTCTTTGAAAACAAGGAGGTTGATTCCTCCATAGAAAGAACAAAATTAATCTAACACTGAAGGAGACTTATGAAATATTTTTTGTACAAATCTTATGAGGGAAAGTTGGAATTCAAAATATAATTTATCCAATTGATGCAGACACATTAGCAAGGACATCTATTTGATGGGCCACCTCTTCAACAGCGTGTAGGCTACAAATAAATATTTATCTAATATTCTAAATTAATATTGGTTTTCGAAAAGGCCGAACACTCTCATATAAAATTTTCTTTTTCTGTGCCATGCCATTCCAAGAAGTTTGCCCAAGCATAAAATTAATATTGGTAACAATCTTTGATTTTTTAAAAATGAAGTTAATTTATGAATGACATTTGCCGACGTTTTCGTAAAACGTCGGTAAAAGGCAGCCTTTTACCGACGTTGTTTTAAAAAACGTCGGTAAAAGTCTAATTTTTACCGACGAAATTATATACGTCGGTAAAGAATTATCGTTACAGACGAATTTGTAAAAACGTCGCTAAAAGTGCAACTTGTTGTAGTACTTCTTGGATAACAACTTCAATGCTGGCATGCACGAAGGGCTTAAGTGTGAGACAGAAGAGAGGGGCTTTAGTGCGAAATAGAAGAAATGGTTGAAAGAATGTCTTCTTGAGTCACGACTTCAATACTTGTGAGAGAGGAATAGGCTCAAGTGCGAGAGAGAAATGAGGGTTTGTAGACAGTGTCTTCTTGGGTCACGACTTCAATACTTGTGAGAGAGGAATAGGCTCAAGTGCGAGAGAGAAATGAGGTTTTGTAGAGATTGGCTTCTTGGATCATGACTTCAGTGTCCGTGTACGTGAAAATGAGTGATAAGGGTCAAAGTGTGTCTCTTGGGGGCATGGTTTCAGTGCTCCGAAATACAAAACCACGACATTTTAATAAAGAGAAATAATTAGTGATAAAATATTTTTGTCTCCTTAAATACAAGAACACAGAATTTATTATTGGTGACGAAATATTCTTGTCTTCTACAACTTAACCTTACGAGACGGAAAATATATTCGTCGCGCAATCAATCACAATAAGCATTACGCAAGTAGAATTTATTAGTGACGAAATATTTTCATCTCCCACAACTTATTCTTCCGAGACAAATATATATTTGTCGCCCATTTAACAGGAAGATGAAATGGCATGATGGAGTGTTTATTGGTGACGAAATATTTTCGTCTTCCATAACTTATCCTTATTGGTGACGAATTACGTTCATCGCAAAAACAAATTATATTTTGTGACAAAAATGTTCGTCTCCAATGAGCTAAAATAATTCACCCCACAACTTATTCTTCCTAGACAAAAATATATTTGTCGCCCATTTAACAGGAAGATGAAACGGCATGATGGAGTGTTTATTGGTGACGAAATATTTTCGTCTTCCAAAACTTATCCTTATTGGTGATGAATTACGTTCGTCGCCAACACAAATTATATTTTGTGACAAAAATGTTTGTCTCCAATGAGCTCAAATAATTCGCCCCACAACTTATTCTTCCGAGACAAAAATATATTTGTCGCCCATTTAACTGAAAGATGAACGGCATGATGGAGTGTTTATTAGTGACGAAATATTTTCGTCTTCCATAACTTACCCTTATTAGTGACGAATTACGTTCGTCGCAAAAACAAATTATATTTTGTGACAAAAATGTTCGTCTCCAATGAGTTAAAATAATTCACCCCACTGACAACTTATTCTTCCGAGACAAAAATATATTTGTCGCCCATTTAACAGAAGGATGAAACAGTATGATGGAGTGTTAATTTATTGGTGACAAAATATTTTCGTCTTCCATAACTTATCCTTCTCGGTGACGAATTACGTTCGTCGCAAAAACAAATTATGTTTTGTGACAAAAATGTTCGTCTCCAATGAGCTAAAATAATTCGCGCCACCGCAAATGAAATTGGCGCCTTATTTTGGTGACGAAATATTTTTGTCTTCCATAACTTATCCTTATTAGTGACAAATTACGTTCGTCGCAAAAACAAATTATATTTTGTGACAAAAATGTTTGTCTCCAATGAGCTAAAATAATTCGTGCCAACGCAAAAGAAATTGGCGCCTTATTTTGGTGACGAAATATGTTCGTCTTCCATAACTTACCCTTATTG
Organism: Camphora micrantha; assembly: GCA_003546025.1. Lineage (NCBI taxonomy): Eukaryota > Viridiplantae > Streptophyta > Magnoliopsida > Laurales > Lauraceae > Camphora > Camphora micrantha. The sequence goes on from QPKB01000001.1 coordinate 85,339,448, forward strand.
GTGATGAATTACGTTCGTCGCAAAAAAAAAAAAAAAATTTTTGTGACAAAAATGTTCGTCTCCAATGAGCTAAAATAATTGGCGCCAACGCCAATGAAGTTGGCGCCTTATTTTGCCAGACGAAATTTTGATTTCGTCTCCTATACTTTTGAAAAAAATTAAAACAAATGACAAAATTTATATTTCATCCTCTTTGGGTGTTCTTTTAAGACAAAAAAAAATTTCGTCATCAGATTTCGTCACAACAGCCTAGATTTCTTGTAGTGCAAAGGCAAATTTGAACCAAAATGGGAGGGACCCTTCGTCATCGACCAACTCTTCTCTAATGGCGCATACGCACTTCTAAACATGGAAGGTAATAGATGTATGCTGCCCATCAACGGCAAGTTCTTGAAGCGGTACTACCCTTGAAGACTTCCTCCACTGGGTCAGAGCGACGCCTGCAAGGCCAAAGCCTATTTCCAGGTTCCTGCTCGTCAAACCCACTCCTTTTGGAACTTTCAAAACAATGCTTACTTTCATCGTTTCATTGTTCAAAAGAAAATCAAAATCCAAAAATCTAAGTTTAGGAGCCTCTTCCCAAACTTAACCAAAATTTTCGATCCTTGAACCCAAAATTCTTGGTTTGAAACAAAAATCAGGACTTAGGAATTTCCACCCTAATCCGCCTTACCTTTTACCGCCAAAAATGGTTTTAGGTCAAAATTTACGACCCTCGTGTCTAAAAACAAAAATCGGGAAAGCGATGTCAAATCGATACTCGCAAAAACCCATTGGAAGGATGCGAACCCCATTCGATACTTCCAAGACCTCAAAATTGCAAGGAGGCAACACTTCGTTGATACTTGCAAAATTTCAAAAATCGTGGAGACGCAACATTCCAGTTGATATCCACAACCCAAATTTCAAAAGAAAAACAAAGGTTCGAAAAAACCTCAAATTTCAAAAATCGTGGGGAGGCGACATTCCATCGATACCCGCAAAACAAATTTTTTGAAGAAAAAGCAGGGAACCAACGCTTAGTCGATACTTGCGCCCAACTTCGCGAGGAAGCGACATTCCATCGATACTCGCAACCGAATGAGCAAGGAGACGACATTCCATCGATACTTGCAATACCATTCAGCAGGGAGGCGACTCTTAGTCGATACTTGCATTTTTGAAAACCAAAAACCTGGCTTTTACGCCAAAAACCCGGCTTTTACGCCAAAAAACTCGGCTTCCATGCCAAAAACTCAGCTTTTACGCCAAGAAACAGAGAGAATAATTTGTCCTGAAAAATTCAGGGACGACCTCCACTGAAACTACCCCTATCCCAGCTATCCTACAAGCTTAAAGGACGTAGAAAAGAGATTTTATAACATCATTTCTACAAAAATCCTTTTGAAATACAAAAAGACTTGTAAGACTAAGAAAGAGTTTTCAAAAACATTTAATTTGATAAAAACTGGTTTAACTAAGAATTCAATCAAATATAAACACATTTGAAAAACAAATGAATTGATTTAAATAGATATAACTTTGATGAACCTTTTTCAAATCAAATTGATCAATCAACATGCATTTAAACATAATATACCTTTTAAAATCAAAATGCATTGACAACAAATAAACCTAAAATAACTATAGCTAAAAAAAAAGCCAAAAGAAGATACTAAGAGAAGCACAAAGCACTAGACTTAAGACCATTAACACATATGACTATGAGAAAAGAATGGTCCTATCTAATTAGGATCACTTAGTATTTATCTAAAGGTCTAACCTTAGGTATCCATCTAAGGTCTTGGACTTTTAGGTCTATTTTAGAAATCCTACCAACTAAGGGAGAAGGAGATTTGACTTGATATATTTTTAATTTAGACTTATCACCATTATGTTTAGATTTAACTAATTTTAGTTTAGGTTGGTGAATAGTCTTTTGAGGTTGGTGTTTCTTCTTCTTATTTTCTCCCTTTAATTGACTTTTGAATTTTAGATTTAACTTTGCAATTTTATTCAAAAGTTCTTTCATGTGATGACTTAAGGGAGATAGATTGAGAACCTTTTTGTTGATAGATTCTTTTCTAATTGGTTTAACTTGTTTAACCTTTTTAGAATCTATCTTAGGAGACTCCTTTTTAATTGATTTAACTTGTTTGATTTTCTTGGAGTCTTCTTTGATACTTAGTGTCTTACCCTTCATAGAGTTTGATTTTACTTTCTTGACTTCAAAGATGGGTTTAGACACTTGACTTCTTCTTAATTTGCACTCAAACCTAAAATGCCCTTCAATGCCACAATAATTACATTTAGATTTGGGCAAGGGAGTATGAGTGCTAGAGAGTGAGGACTCACCCTTCACAAAAATGTTGGTGAATTTAGGGTCATGTGAAATATTCCTATTGTAACCGAGACCCGTCCTATCTCTTTGAGATTTACCCAATCTAAATAATTTTTCAAATTTCTCTTCACCTTGGGTAAATTTGCACTCATACTTTTGTTTATAGCTTTCAAGTTGAGTGACTTGCTTTTTAAGGGTTGAATTCTCATTTTTAACCATTATGAGTTCATTTTCAAATCCCTTATGTTTGTTTAGTTCTTCATTGGCAAGTTTTAACTCAAGTTTGAGTTTGTTAATATTAGATCCAAGTTCCAAGGATTGTGAATTAATTTGATCATTAGACAAGTTTAATTTGGATTTTAAATAGGTAATGTTTTCATCTTGTCTTTTTAAAGTATCTCTTAGATTTAAGTTATCTTTATTATGCTCATCATAATTTGACTTCACATTACTTAGTTCATGTTGAGCATTAGATAAATCTTTCTTAGAGATATTCAACTTGGATTCTAAAGAGTTAAAGTCTTTGTCTTGCCTTTTTAATTGATCTCATAGTTCTAAGTTTTCCTTATTTAGTTCATCACATCCTATCTTTAAATCATTTAGTTCCTCTTGAACAATAGATAGGTTATGTAGAGAGATCATGAACTTAGATTCTACACAATTTATTAATTCTTCTTTCTCTCTAAGTTCATCTTTTGAAGAGACTAATTCATTGTTTAGTCTTTTAGATTCTTCTTCTAATCTTTTATTTTTCTTATCAAGCTTTAGAGACAATGTATACAATTCATCATAAGCTTGGTGAATATCATCTTCATTTTCATCATTTTCTTCTTCTTTTAAGTCAAATTTAGATTCATTGATTAGTCACCAATTGAAAGTCCGGGATCCTAACTCTAGAGGGGGGGTGAATAGGGTGATCTACACTTAATGACTAATCATGGCCAATTTTAACTTTAATGAAAACAACTAGTCACATATGATGATTTACCAAACAAGATGCGGAAGCTAACAAGAGAGATCACCACAAGCATACAACCATAACACAATGATTTATAGTGGTTCGGCCTCAAAGCCTACATCCACTACCGGTTTGTGTTCCAACACCCCACCGGATTTCCACTATTTATGCTTTTCCAAAAGGCTAAGCAATAACCTTTACAATGATGTTTTTTTAGGCTAAACAACAACCTATCAATGTGCTTTTCTAGGCTAAGCAATAACCTTTACAAGATGCTTTTCAAAGGCTAAGCAATAACCTCTACAATGTGCTTTTCTTAGGCTAAGCAATAACCTTTACAATAAATGATTTCTTCTCAAAGAAGTGTCTATACAAACACTCAAAGAGATACAATTTAAGCTCAATACAAATGCCTCTTAAATAGGCTGATATGAAGATTTAAATCAAGAACAAAACATACACAAACAAATAGCAAAGGTGAGTGCTCAAAGTGTATGAATGTTTACTTCAATCATTTTCTAAAAAGAAGCTCACAAATGAATGCTTGATGCATTTGAAAATCTAAACATTGAAAATAATGATTGAAGTTATAAACCAATCACATGTAGAATTCAAACAACTTGGAAAGATATGTTACACAAGTTGTATGAGGTTTTAAAGTTTAAAAACACATGTAATTGGGATGAGGATGTTTGCAAAGCACACTAGAATTCCAAGGTTATTTTGTGTTTGCAAAACATCTCAACAAATGCTAGAAATCATGCAAATATGGAATTTCAAAGATTAGAACATGCATGAATTAAAATGGAATGAAAATCAAAATTAACTTAAAAGATATACCTCTTTAAATCTCAAACATTTGATTTCCAATTAGCCTCTAGCTATCCTAACTTGTTCCTCTTCTTTAGGCTTCCAAATGGTTCAAAAATTGCATCCCAACAGCCATTGGAAAGAAAGGAAAAGAAAGGAGTTTTATACAAAAAACAGCCCAACGGCTAGTTGGCCCGGTCGACCTCAAGCCCACGCAGTCGACCGGGTCCAACGGTCATATGGCCCAACGGCTATATGCGCGGTCGACCGGCCCAACTGCGCGGTCGACCGGCCACACAGGATTTGACAGAAAATGACAGATTTTTCAGACCCTGTTTTTAGTGTGCGCGGTCGACCGGGTGGGAGGTGCGGTCGACCGGCTACACAGGCCAAGGCTGAGTTCAGATGAAATTTTGAGAAAGTGATTTATTGAAAAATGAACTCTTAGCCAATATGTTTTATGCATACTAAAAGGATTCTAAGAATGAAGTTTGTATGCAAAACAAGAACCTCGAATCCAAACTCGATTTTTCAAAATCATGCACGAAGAACTTAGGTTTTCGAAAATACAATTTGAGTTCTAAAAACATGCAGGATGAAGTCTTTGAAAAACAATAGCTTTTTCAAGTCTGAGGTCCGGGTTTCAAGGTCCAGACTAAGCTGAACTTGTGTGTGATCAGATGACTGAAAGAGATAGTGTTTTCCATCAAATTAGCAATACAAAAATCCTAACAAACCCAAAACCAAAAACCCATATCCAAATGTCATTTCAAAATCCTTGTCTTGAGACGGTACATGACCCCTCTCATTACCGCGAAATCCCTTGGAAGCTCAAAAAAGCAACTCCATCAAAAGAAAAACGCTCAAGACTCTTGGTCAAGCAAGAAGATCTCCTTCAATTCTCTTCGAGGCACACCGACTGCCAGAGCTGCGCACCTTGTCGTTGTACCTCGAGGGGGCATTTGTTGACACCAAAAATGTCACTATGTCCCTTCAACACCAAAAGCTACATGGAGCCACATCCTGCCATAAATAGGAAGGCGCCACTTCAAGCACCAGATCTTGTCAGAATCAAACAAAAACTACAAGATCCTTCAAAGCAGCCAAAAGAAGGGTACACATGAAGTTTCGGGCCATTTCGACATCATTTGGCCTAACTTCACTCCTCCGACAGCCAGGTAGGAGCTCCCTGCAGCGACAGTGTCGAAGACTTCAAAATTTCGATCAGAGCCTACGGATGGTCTCAAAATACCTCCAAAAGGCCCCCTGCCAAATTTCAAGTCAAACGGACGACGTTTGACCCTTCATCAACTCTCAGGAAGCAAAAACAGGCCTACCGGCAGCGGAGCACCCCGGAATCATGGCATCCAAATTGGAGCTAATGGATCATCCCAAAATGACTCCAATAGGTCCCCTGTCAAGTTTTAGGTCAAACGGACATCGTTTGGCCTAGTTTCAAAGCTCGGCATTATCCTCGAGGTGAAATCAAGGCGAGCGTTTGCGGGACCCCAAAAGGCTTCAAAACTCAAACCAAAGCCGATGGTTGGTCTTACTTACTACTCAGGAGGCTCCCTGTCAAATTTCAAGTCAATCGGACATCGGTTGACCACAAGTCAAAGCTCGGCATTTCTCTCATGACGAAATTAAGGCAAGCGTTTGCAGGACCCCAAAAGGCTTCAAAACTCAAACCAAAGCCTACGGTTGGTCCTATCTACTGCTCAAGAAGCTCCACGTCAAATTTCAGGTCATTCCGACATCGTTTGACCTAGTTTCAATGCTTGACAAAAAATCGGCAAAACTGCACAACAAAGTCTTCGGATTTCCAAAAAATAGGAAACTTTGTGCTCCGATTTGCGTGGCTTCTCGTCGGGTTTTCTTCAAGAGAATCAGGCCAATAAATGAGGGGAAATGTCAGCAAAAATACAGAAGAAAAAAGAATGAAAAAAGATCGAAAAACGACGAAGAAACGGCGACCGGACGGCGACCAAAAAACGGGCCCAATGCCCATGGTCGCCGGCGACCATGGGTGCATGGTCGCCGGCAACCATGGAAATTTCGGCGACCCAAAATTTCGCCTGACGACCCTTTTTCGGGTCCTTTTCGCGTTTCGAGTTGATTGGCCCCTATGATTTTTCCAAAATCTGATTTTTCCAAAATCTGATTTTTCGTGCATGAAATCCGTCGATCTTCGTCAAACATCACGGATTCGCCGCCGAAGTCATTGGATGGTCATTAGATGCCTCGAAATCGCCAACCGGCTGACAAAGAAAGCACACTTTCTGCCCGCCCGATCGTGAAATCGACAGGACAGATGTTGCCGGCACTTTGACATTAATCAATGTCTAAAATTGCATCGCCATCCAACATCAAACAACATGTGGATCCACCAGCGGTCATCGCAAGAAGAATTCCAAAAGACGCGGCGCGGCCCGCGACTCTTCGAGCGATTTGGCGACCAATTAATGAGGTTAAATGACCCGCTTTATGACAAGTTAATGCGGTCATTAACTCATTATTTTGGACGGCCCAATCAAAAGCAAGCAAATGGGAGTTACAAGTCAGAGGATTTATGGCATTAAAGCCATGAAACTCCTCCCATGATGGGGATTGAAGGCAATTAAAGGCTCATTATTCTCCATCAGCCAATCAAATTCAAGGAAAAAGGAGTTACAAAATAAGTAATTTAAAAACTTGTAACTCCTCCCATTATAAGCATTAATGCATTCAATGCTCATAAACCCTCCTAAATGGCTACCAAAGGCCTATAAATAGGAGGGTATTCCAAAGGGAAAGGGATGGAAAATCTCTAGCCCGGATCTAGCTCTCGCTCTCCCCCCGACGAAGACAAAAAATCCAGAGGCCCTGCAACTCTGCTGCAAAGACCACCAAAAGGTGACTGAAGCACCCTTGGGGGGCCACCCCCCAAGGACCTCCCTTCTTCTACCAACATGGCTAAAACGTGGCTTTTCAGCCCGTTTACTTAGCTTTTTATCGGATATAAGACCTTCTCTTGGTCTTTGTCCTTTAAAAATCTGAGGTTAGAAAGCCGAGCCAAGAATCCAAGCATCGTGTTCTCATCTGCATGGACGATGGAGGAACCCATACATGACTCGCAACCGTCGATCTGAACGTGTCCCCACAATCGAATGAGAAGTCAGATTCCTTTTCTTGATTTCTGTTGTACTTTATTTTTCTTTTAGAGACAAAAATCACAATTCTTGTCTTTCATAATGGATGAGACTTGTAAATCGCCTTTTACGGCAAAATCGCCTTTTACGGCAAAATCGCCTTTCACGGCAACAAATGAAATCGCCTTTCACGGCATTCAAAAAAAAAATCCTTTTGTCTCTTTTCTTAAAATATGCGTGCAATAGAAACTAGAAAAAGTTTCATTTCCCCTTTCTACTTGTGAAGGTCAATCTTCGGATCACCATTCCTAAATTCCAAGTAGAAAAGTGAAATTGGCATACCCGTACAAAAAAAGAAAGAAAGATGTTGTTACCCTTTACCTTTTCTTCTCCTCCCCTCCGCCGTACCCCGAAAGACCCGGGGCGGAGGCAGCGGGAGAGAGGGAAGAATCGGGTCCATCACCACCCATAGTTTTAGCACCACTAGCACGTGTAACATATCTCCACAGTGGGGCATGAAGTTCTATTTTGTCCCTTTTTATAGTGTTACTAGCTTGAGATTGAACCTCATCACTAGTTTAAGAACTAGTTCTTTGAGCCATTAAAAAGAAACAAGAAACAATAGCTTTACCAGAAGATTTTTGTATAAAGCCTTGATCTTGATGAAGTTAGAAGATGATGTGAATCTTCTTTAAGGTGCCAATAGAGAGCTAACATGAGAATAAGGAGAGGAAGAATAATAAACCATTAATCAACTACATAATAATAAGAAGAGAATAATAAACTATTAAATAAAATGTATACATTTTTATCTTTTATGAATGGATGATGGAGCATGCTTTGATGAGGAAGGACATAGTAGTAGTCTATTAGAACCCATGTTTTAAACGAACCAGGAAATGAAGAAGGAAATGAAGAACGTCCAAATGAGGAAGAGAGCAATGGGGGTATGGAAAGATCTTTTACATTGTTTTTTAATTGGATGTTTCTCTTCCATACTTTAATGTGCATATTTGTATCCACTAAGGGGATATGTTAGAAGCATGTAGACTTGTAGTAAACTCACTATATGGTAACTTGTTTTGAAAGTAGCAACCGATTGGAAATCACCCCCCATTCTTCTTTTTGCATGCATCCCATTTAATGCATGGGTAAGGTGAAGGGACAACTTGCAAAGTGATGAAAAGTTTGTAGACTTGTAGACTAGTACTTGAAACTTAAAAGGGCATGATTGCATGAAATTGGGGTTTGGAGTATGGACATTCACGTGGGATCCATAAAAGTAATTATATGAGTATGTATGAATGATGTATATTAGAATTTATTCTTTTGGGGTTACATACTAATGTTTATATATATATTATAAAATACTAATATTTATATTGAAATCATTCTAATGTACATAATGGTATGGTATATATTTGATTAAAAAAGGCTTTGATGAAAATTAGAAGGGCCTAGTTACTTATCAATTTAACCGTATCCTAACTTTGATTTAATAGCCGTAAGGTTAGAAAAGTTGGTGGTCTTTTAACCGTAGAACTAACCATTATGATTTAATTAATGCTCTTTGGTCCGGACTAATCCCTACGGGTCCAGAGAAGCTAAGTAAATCCCCTGTGGCCCGGTATGATAAACTATAATTTATGAGTATTATCATGGATTGTATTTTTAATTGACATAATGTTATTCAAATTTTAGAACTTATTTACAAATTTGAACTTTTACCTTAAATGGTATGGAGATAGTGTTGTAGACACTTTTGGGCTGGACGAATCCCTTCGGGCCCAGAGAGAAGCCGGGTAACACTCCTGTGGCCCCCAGGTAGTACTAGTAGTACTATACTACTAGTAGACTCAACCTTCCGCTCCTGAAGAGGGGGGAACCGATGATCGATACCAAGACCTCTAGCTTCGGAAGAGAGAGGAACCGAAGGTGGGCTCCAATTACCTATAAGTAGACCATAATATAATTAGCTTTTATTAATTGGATTAGAGTTTCCAAATAGGCCCACACTTAATTTAACAGCTCTTAAGGTTAGTGATCTTTTAACCTGCATCATTTTCTTTGATATTCAATCCAAAAGGTGAATATAGTTCGATGAGAGTGAAATTGGGGTTGATGCCAGACTTTGAGGATGAGGGTGAAATTATAAATTAGAATTTAAAACTTCGAGCTTTTACTTTAGACCATACTATAATTGAATTAGAGTTTCCAAACAGGCCCGCACTTGATTTAACAGCCTTAAGGTTAGTGGTCTTTTAACCTGTAGCATTTTCTTTGATATTCAATCCAAAAGGTGGATACAGGTTCGATGAGAGTGAAATTGGGGTTGATGCCAGACATTGAGGATGAGGGTGAAATTGGGCTTGGTGCCAGATTTTGAGGCTGAGGGTGAAATTTGGCGTGGTGCCAGATTTTAAGGATGAGAGTATAAAAAAGCTTGCACTATGACTTATCAATTGCACAAACTTATCTGTTTTAGCTGCACAACCTTTCATTTTTAAATAATCTCCAACATTTAAAAATTAATTTGAGGTTTACCAAACACTCAAATATATGAAAAAGCTCTAAATCACAAAATAAGATCTTATTTTTAAAGTTGCAAAATGGGTAGTGTAACTTATTAATAAGGTCATCTGTCTCCAATTGTTAGTTGGATCATGCATTAATTCCTTATTTATTTATTTATTTATGACAATTTAGTAACTAAAATCATGCACCATTATTTTTAGTATGGCCATCCCAAACGGATCAAGCCCATATGATTAATAGAAAGAGTACTAACATGAAATGTGCATATATAGCTAATAGAAATGGGTTCATGAAAATCTCAATCTAAAGTGGGCCAATATGCTCAAACTCATGAGTCATGATACTTAAAAATTTCAAGTTTCAAGCCTCCCTCTATATATGAAAAAGGGAGTGAGGGAGAGAAGATTCAACTTTTGAAGTAAAGAGAATCATGACTTATTGAAAGAAAGGGACATTATAAAAGAAAAGTTGTATCCCAAATCCCAAATAAATAAATAAATAACAGGGTAGACCTATTAGACTTGAGATATTTAGGTGAAAATGTGAAAAATAAGTAAGCCAAGTAGCCCTCAAGTGGACTGGATCTTGTGCAAAGCAATCTTAAAGAAAAATAGAAGGGGCCTGAATCTAAAAATGGATAGGTTAAGTACTGGGCTGGTTTTTCAGCAATGCTATCTAAAAAAATGGGTGGGGTATGATACCTAAATTCAGACTGGAGATCAGGTTCGCTGATCTGATCAAAGATACAGATGGACTTAATGGGCCTGGAATTTTACACAGAGATAGGACACATCAAGACCTTTTTAAGCCCAAACTGCCCCACCTTCCCATTGATTGGTTGGTCCTAATTGGGCCCTAAATCATGGGCGGCTAGGGATCGATGCTCCCTTACGTGGGTGAGTCCATCGAACGAGGTGCAAACTAAACAAGAAACCAATATGTCCATTGTGAATAAAAAAAATTAATAAGATTATATAGTGGGCCTGGCACTAGATGATAAAATCTGTATTGCATGCATTTGGGTTTAAGCCATTGTGAAAAAAAAATTAATAAGATTATATACTGGGCCTGGCACTAGATGATAAAATCAGTGTTGCATGCGTTTGGGTTTAAGCCCTACACTTCCTTGTGGTCCTTTGTGGATTAGATATTTTCATTTGGTCTTTACCCAAATGATAAAGTGGGCAATGGTTGTTGCCTTAAATGACAAGATGAGAGATCTCTACCCCAAAAAAAAAAAAAAGTCCACTCTAGAGTCCAGACGACTGAGAGTTTGAGACAAGAGAGACCTTCTACAAAAAAATAAAATAAAATAAAATAAATAAATAAATCACAAACAAGATGGTGCTTCTTCTTCTCTTCCTCCAAATCCATAGGTTCGCCTGTTGCCCTCTCTCTAAATCAAGCTGGCGCTTCTTTAAATCAAGCTTTATCAGGTTCTTCTCCTTAATACTACAGTCATAATCTCTTTCTTCTTTTTTATTTTTCAAAAATCTTTGCTGCATCTCAAAGCCCTTTGCTACTAGATCTTGACTTTTTTTTAAAGGTTTCTTACTGGTAGCATCTCCTCCATCCTCCTCCTCTTCTTCTATTTGTTTTTTTTCCTCCTGTCACAAAAGGGGGGAATCTGGAAATCGTTATTTTTTTACCATAAAAACAAAATCAAATTAGGCAATTACAAGACTTTGAACATTTTTTGCTGTTTCCTCAAATCTTGGATGAATTCTTTAATTTTATTTTTTTTAATATAAAAACGAGACAGCAGTATCCCAATTTTTTAGGGCGTATCCCAACCGTATCTTACGGTATCCCGTACCCGTATCGGTATCGGACTGTATCTTCACGGGTACCATGTGTGATTTGTCGTATCTGAGTATTATAGGCGGTCGCAAAAAGTACTAAAATTTTTTAAAAATACTATTAGCGACCGCTTTTAGCAACGACTTTTTGCAGCCGCTAAAAGTTTTGGCAGAAGAGTATTAAAAAATAAAAAAATAAAAAAAAACTACTAGCGACCGCCTTTTTAATCTTTAACGACGGCTTTTGCGGCCACTAAAAGTTTTGGCTCACCATTTCTCTACCATTGCTAAGCCATTGCAAAAAAATTTGCGTAGCGGTCGCTAATACTCTTTTGCGACGAATTTATTGCAACGCTCTCTTGGCTGTCGGTGAACCGTCACTAAAGGTTATTAGCGACCGCCTCATTACTTTTAGCGACGGTTTTTGGTGGCCGCTAATACCCATTTTTCTAGTAGCATTTAAATATTTTCCAAAAACTTGTTTGTACAATAATTGTGTGATATTGCACGATCTTAGGATATTGCGTAGTCTGATGTATGCGATATTGCATAACCCTATAATACCACTTGAACTATTCTATAGGAAATACTTAGAACTGATCTAACTGTTCATGGGCGTATGTGGGTGAGACGTCCACCACTCCCCTCCCCTCTCTCCTCTCATTCCCACCTTCCTCTTTCCCCGTTCTAGATTTAGGGTTTTTCTAGTTCTAGTTTCTCCACTTTATTATTTTTGTAAAAAAAGATGGCTTTAGGCCTTGTCAGAGCAAGACATGGATCAAAGAAGGAGGAGCATGTTTCAATAACATCTCTTCCACATAAACAAAAAGGAAAAATCAGAGCATTTTTCTAGTGAGAACCTCTTCTATTGTTTGTTGGGAATACTTTTCTGTGAAAAAAATACAAAAAAAAAAAAAAAAGAAAAAAAAAAACACTTCAATTTTTATGATTCCTTGAAAAAGTGATTCTAGGAGGTTATGAAAGGCAATCATTTCGTGGAAAAGGAGAAGTCCTCGGACTTTCGTTTGCATACAGACTAATACACTATACACACACTTGCCCTTGGGAATCCACCCAAACTTTCAGAAAACAGGAAATAGTGAGGCCATTAGAAAAGAATTGCCTTGTCTTTTTCAATAACTAGCGTTTTGAAGGATTTTTATAAATCACAATTTTAAAGCACCAAGCTGAATTTAATAAAGTTTAATTACTAAGACTTTTTTTTGCTAGTCTTATCATTAATTTGATATTTTTTGAATGACAAAGTTGATTACCTACTACTCCTCGTGGTTATATTTTCTTAGCTATATCATTTTTCTACTTGTTTTAGTAAACCGAAGTTACTAGTTTATGGCATCTCTCTTTTAAACAGAGTGCAAATAATGATGCTGATCCACCATGCTCCTGGTTGCAGGAGATTTCTACAATTGAAAGACGGGTTTTAGACGAACCATCACTCGATATTGGCTTTATTTGTCATGTTAAATAGAATCTATATTTAGGGGAAGTTCTCCTACAGGAAAATTTGCATGCGAATGTTCTCATCCAACAGATGAGTGCTGTAAAATTCAAGAGGGTCCTCCTATTTGATAGGACTCTCTTCTCTTGAATTAACATCCTTATCAATACCACACAAAACTTATATCCACGCAGCGTTTTTGATACGCAGTCAATAATTAAGTTATATTTTTATAGTCATATCCATCAATATTTTAATTTAGTTATAATTGAGCTATGATCAAACAAATCTATATGGAATTAAGTTCTAACGATTGCCGGGTCAAAATTGTGGGGGGTGGTAAAATTGAAACTGTAAAATTAGTCTCTTACATATATAATAATTGTAAAACTGTGACCATATGATTTATTTATCATATTCATATTTCTTACAAAAGTCGTTTAGGGCCTGTTTGTTTCATGTCATTCCCTGGGTTATATTTCTATTAATGGTTAAAAATGAAGAGTCAAAGATGAATATCTAAAAATGAAATCAAATATCCTCCCCTTTGATGGAAACTAATGAATGGAAGATGAGAAATGAATGCTAGCCATTACCATAGCAATTTAAATCTTAATAAAGTCTAAGGTTCCATCTAAATCACTACCCCATAGCTTTCACCCCTCAAGTCAAATACTCCTACACCCCTCAACTCTTTAATAATCCTTGGGTGGGGCTTATTTGACCATAAAGTTTCATGTATTGAATCCCTATGTACTCTAGGCAAACAAATAGGCTTATTGTCTATCTACCAAACACCTATAGGATGATTATGCCTAATTTTCCCTCAGTAAGTAGCGTAATTTGGACAGCTTAGATTTGCACCCAAGTCTTCCTCTAAACAATCAAGAGAAAAATCGGGTCTCAATGTGCATAGAGTAGTGGAACTTCCAATTATTTCAGTCTCATTGTACACAAATAATATAGTTTTAAAACACTACCTCTCAAATGACTCAATAGGGTATTGACTCGGGCAACTCGTGGAAGTTCGACCGGGTTTTGACAGACTTAATCAAACTCACCTGATGCAGTGCCTTCTGGGTTTAGTTGACTCAGCCGGGTCAAACGAGTTGGGATCGACATATTAAACACTACCAGTCACTCTAACCTCGAGCACACACTAAACACTCCCCACACAGTAGAAACCAAGCTCCAGTTTTTTTTGTAATTTACAAGACTCAACATTTTTCTTTCCCAGTTCACTGCAAGCACCCATTTGTGCTAGTCGACGAGGTTGAGAAGAAATGTACGGTAGTCGCCCGACATATCATCGTGTATGTAATCCTTCAATGATGTCTTGTATGCCAGGACGTACTCTTTCTTTATATCTTCCAAGTCAATGCCAGCCCTTGTCATCACAACCCTTATAAGTGTTGTGTCTGAGGTTCCTAAACTTTTCATGGAATTGTACAGCACCTGAGAAGAATTTCAATGCCAAGGGTATTGTCTTAGCAAAACAACTTTTATGGAAAATGAAACCGGTTCAGGAGTGAGAATGATTTTAAGCTTACTCAGTGGTTTTTTTTTTTTTTTTTTTAATCCCAGCTTAGTGGGGCTAGGGCCCCTAGTGTTGGGAAATTACTTACGATGAACATGCAATCAGAAAATCAATTAAACACTTAAAATAAATAATTAGCGAATGGCTGTGAATGTGAAAAGCTGAATAAGAAAGCAAACGAAAAATGGGCAAGGCACACCAATTAAGATGCTTTCTTAAAGATAACATTTTTCCACATGCAGGTGGTTTTAATGAAATTATGTCCCCATGATACAATGCCTTACTCTGATTCGAAGTCTGCACACTATAATAAAAGATATGAAATTACCCTTAATATCAAAGTAAAAATATATAAACGAAAAGAAAATGATCTTAGACAATACGCTTCCGAAAGTATAATATTCTACTCATTTTGAATGTTGTATAAAAACTAGAAAATCACCTTAATTTATAGAGTTGAATTGCACACCTTAAAATTAGGTCGAATCAACTCAAATGGGCCCAATAGACATCTCACCCAAACGGCACAAAACACTTAATTTTGAAAAGACATAAAAATTCAAAATATTTGAAAAGACACATTCAAGTGTCTCTTGAGATTTATTTTTTAATTGTGGATTTTTAGAAAATACCCAACAATCTCCTACTATTTTCTAAATTTTTTTTTTAAATAATTAATAATAAGAATAATAGTAATAAGAAAATAACTAAAAACTGTATAATGTATCCCTCACAGGTGGATGACATTTGAACCTGAAGGTAGAATATGTAGTGACCTAAGTGAAGTTCACAATACATATTCACATTGTATAATGTAGTTGGACATCCATAATCTACAGGCCGTGGTATGAATCTTAAAGATACACAAGTTTGGAATACGTCAATTTCCCCCACTAGTTTCAAATAAATGTGCACTGCCCTCAGGCGAAGGGATTAAACCCCACACCTCTTACCACAAGGGTAAGAGGTCGTTCTTCAGGTTACTCAGTGTTAAAGCATTTTAAATAATCTTGTACATCGTGTAAAAACATTTCACTGATGTAGAAAAGCTTTTGCCTAACCAAGTGAAAATGTTTCCCTGGCTTTCGCTGTGATTACAAACTCACCCCGTGATAGGTACGGTTAAGGATCTCTATAATAGTCAAAGCTTAAGTATCTTTTTACATAACTATTCGTACAATGAAGATACAATATTGCACGCCCTAGGATATTGCATGGGGCGAGATATGCAATATCACATGACCTTCAGATACTATGCATTCCCATGTATGTGATATTACATAAACTTAAGATATAGCACGAACAGCTCTGTAAAAAACTAATTAAACTTTGACCGCTCAAGGATGAATGTCAGTTCTAAGGGCAACTATACGGGCAATATCCATAATTTATTTTATTTTAAAAAGAGATTAAAAGACAAAGATCTTGTAACCATAAAATTTTAAACTCGTGACCTCTAATGATATATAACTAGCACAATAACTCAGGCTAAGCATGAGTATGCCTACCAATATTTCTTGTAAAAAACAAATGGAAAAAAAATAATTAAGGACATTTTTAATTTAAATTCTCATATATTATAAGACTAAAAGATTGTATAATTAAACTACATGACAACTATAAAATAAACACAATTAATAATTTGCCATATATTTAAATAAAATTAGTAAATGACAACTACAATGACGCACAAGCATGAGAAAAATAAAAGAAGAAATTAATAGGTATTGACATAGTAAAAGCATAATTAGTTTTTTTGAATATATCGTAAATAAAGTCTAATTAGCATCAATATTCAAAAAACAGTTTTAAGACCTCATGTGAATAGGTTCCCGGTGCATTTACTTACTTTTGACATTGTTTTAGTAAAAACTTATGTAAAAGTGTTGTGTGGTGTAGTTGTTTGAAAGTTACGTACTTTAAAAGTAATAGATCATGAGTTCAAGCATTCACACGCTATTTTAGCTTTTTATCAAGGCTCCATAGGAAAGTCAAAATTGAGTAATCTGATAAAAAAAAAAGAAAAAACTTATGCTAGTGTGGAATTTTCAATATATAATTTACTAAGCAATGTAATACATGAACGGAAAATGAGATGGGACGAGGCTGAAACCAAAGCCCCATGAATCCGATTTAGGCCGGACTTTTAAAATCTGCATCCACCATAACCCACAACCAAACTTGACCTTGATAGGAGTGGGTTAGGATGGGTATAGTTTAAACCCGACCCATTATCATCACGTTTGCCACACACAAACATGCTTTAAATAAATGAAGAGATTTTTTGCAAATAGCACACATGGTTTTTAGGATTTGTAAATAAGTCCATATGGTTTCAATATTTGTATTTAACTTTCTGCCTTCACCTTCAACGTCCCAAAATTAGTAGCCTTACAGCCACCATATGTTTTTAGCATAATATTGCATAAAGCATGTAGAATAATATATACATAATTTCAAAAGCATGATTTATTTTTTCTTTAAAGCTAGTAACATTAATAATTACTAAAGTATACTTAGTGGGAGAGAGTAACCCTACATAAATCTATTTTTATCAATACGGGACCCATTTCATTAAATCTAGATCGATCACAATGATAATCAACACTTGTACTTATAATTGGTTATAATTGATTCAATCCATGCATAGCCCTCTATTAGATTGATGTGATTTTCTAATATACGATTATGCTTCATGGGCATGGGAGAATTTGAGAGAGACTATAAGACTTGGGATAAGATAATGGTATTTTTATAAATAATGATTTACTATTTACTTATCTTTGTTTAATGAATTTAAGGGCATAGTTGTTATTTCTATAAAAATCTTTTGGTAGTCGCATTTTCTCGTTATGACTAGTGATTTTGGGGACATGGAAAGTATTAAAATAAAGAATGAGGGGCATATGCAAATATTGAAACCACATGAGCCTATTTACAAATTTTATAAACCCTAGGGGTATATATATATATATATATATATATATATATAAACCTTATATTTTAATTAAGAAAAGAGGTTGTTGGGTGTTACTAATACCTCAGCGAAGTACTTGGCAGGATTCTTAGCACATTTTAAGAGTGTCAAAAGTCCATCCTTAAAACTTCGAGATGTTTCTTTCCGGACAGCCTGCAAGCGATTATAATGTATTTTTGTCTGTTAGAATTTACAAATATCAAGTATTTTATATGGCATGTCTGAAATCTCAATGTACAAAATTTTAAGAATCAGGAATGACTCAATCACCCTAAACTCACGCGAACTCAGCTGAGTTGATTCCACCTTAATACATTAATATCTAAAATGAAATAAAGCTAACAATTCAAGAGATTTCCTTCCGCACTGCCTACAACAAGAGATGATGATTTTTTTTTTTTTTTTTTTTGC
Source organism: Camphora micrantha (assembly GCA_003546025.1). Taxonomy (NCBI): domain Eukaryota; kingdom Viridiplantae; phylum Streptophyta; class Magnoliopsida; order Laurales; family Lauraceae; genus Camphora; species Camphora micrantha. The sequence continues at coordinate 85,357,382 of QPKB01000001.1, forward strand.
TTTTTTAGAAATACCAGTATCAAGATTCTTAGATGGGTGTATGAAATCTCAATATATCAAGTTTCAAGAATCAGGGCGGTCGACTCAAGGCAACTCGTCCGAGTTGAACTAAATTCTGAAACCAAATTAAAAAAAGCTAAAACGCTCTTCATAGTTGTGAGGCTCGGAATTTACATGAAATAGAACTATAGATTCCAAAAGACATATATATACCTCTTCAAGCGAGTGGCCGTAGAGCTTATTGTAAGCAACATCAATGGCAGCCAAATGGGGTCTATTTCGTTTAGTGAAAATATCAATGAAAGTCTTGTTATTTGTACCCCATATCTTCTCCCCATCTTTGTAGAGCTGTTTCGCATCCTTCTCTGCCAATTTCATATCAACATTCGTTCCCTCCTCACGTGCTGCCTCGTCTAAACATGCAATTAGTAACTGCAAGGCCCCGATCCATTTATAATTGTATTAGTCCAACTCACAACTCACAAATATTATCTAATTACAAAAATGGTATATATATAGGGGTATCTAAGTGCATCTATCATTCACCATGTGTGGTGAGGAACACCCATTTTTGAAAAGTTTCAAGTACAAAAGAAGTAAATAAGTCTTTTTTATTTGAAACTTTCTAAAAAGGAGTGTCCCTCACCACACATGGTGAGGAATAGATGCACTTAAATATTTCTCATATATATATATATATATATATATATATAGAGAGAGAGAGAGAGAGACCTCTTTGATATTGTTGTTGTTGAGGAGAGTGCTAGAATTAATGTCCTTTGACAGTTCGGATTTAAAATAGGTAAAATAAGCTCGTTTAAGGTTGCGTAGCTGTGATGGTGACCGTGAACATATGACTTCAGTAAGAGCTGCTTTATCCAATGACATCAGTTGCAGTGATTGCCAAACTATATTTGCATCTCGTTCTGATTCCGCCAGCAACCACAGCGCAATAGCTTTCTGTTGTGTACATTACACAAGACATCATCCTTGTTAGGATTTAGATAAATGGGTTCGTTCAACAATCTAATTTTTACCAGGTTGATGTTTCTATTATAATATATTAAAGCAAAGCGTTTTGACTTTAATTTTGACTCACGGTTTTAATTTTGACTTACAGTTATTTATTTTTCTTTAAATATTCTATATTTTCTCTCCACTAATTCTCTTATCGAACTGGCCACTCATATTTTTTTCTCATCCAACCACTCACCAATTTCTCAATTTCCATTTTTTGCAAGTCACTCTGTGGAAAGAGACACTTTCATAACCTTTATAATATATGGTTATTGTGCTAGTTAGTATATATAAACCTTAATGTCCATGGCTAAAAAGCGGAAGCTCCCTGAACGGTTTGAAGAAAGGTCGAGGCCAACCCTCTCTTTGAGGTCCCCCTTGCCTAGCATGCCAAGCTCAGAAGAGATACGGTCACTCAACTCCTCGTCGTACTTCTTTTTGTAATGCTGGGCGATCAGATGACGATGCGTTGCGTCGCGCTGGGCAAGAATACGCACAAGCCGACCCACGTCGCACGCACTCCCTGCATCAATGCATGTAACAAACCGTCACTGATCACTCAATCAAAGCATTTATTTTGAAGGTCGAGTCGGGCCTAGAAACACAGCTCGCACTACATGATGGGCTTGAGTAGGGCCCCAGCTGGCCAGCCTTGTACCTCAGTTAAAAGGAACATGCATGGATTTTAGGTCATTTTTGGGGCAACCAAATCTTATTGATTGTAAACGCATGTCTGGTGAATATCCATATGGAGGACTCGTCTCTTATTTTCCACAATTGTGAGGAAAATCCACATTTGGTTTTTCCTGGGGTCACGAAGGATTTTGGATTTTCAAATCCCCACTTGCAAGGATTTAGACTGTCCAAACCTCCACCCCGAAATCGGATTCCAAAATCTTCACTTGCAAACCGTTTTGCATGCCACTGATCATAGGTGCGTGCTAATGCTAATGTGCTTTTCACATGAATTTGGAGGTGCCCCATTTTTTCAATATTTTCATTTTTGTGGGCCCCTCCTTAAATCATGATTTGAACCGCTCATCTTTTTTATAAGAAGGTAAAAAAATGGTTTTTTTTTTCTTTTTTGTTTTTTTTTTTTTTTTTTTTTTGGGGGGGGGGGGGTTTCAAATTTCAGCTTTTCATTTATCATGGATTTTTTTGAAAATTTAGAAAAACTTCTAACATGAATGTGAGCCAAACATAGCATGCGATAAATTACTCTCTCGTCGAAGTTCTCATTGAGAAAAGCATGGCTCGAGGGACATTAAATAATCCTCCAATTTGAGTATTCCTCCTCTTACCAAACATGACATAAAATCTATGGGGACTTGGACAAATGAGAATCCTCATTTTTTTGGATTTTCGAGTCCAACCTCCCCCTATAAGATTTGGAAATCTTTACTATTTGTAGATTGTTTTTTTCTTTTGCCTATACAACATTCTTCACAAATTTCAGATTGGTACCATTATTTCAATTCTTGATTTTTCATCAGTTCTGTTAAATTATTTCCAACATCCTAAGCAGGGAATCCCTATTCCAATGACTGTTACCAATCCTCAAAACTGCATATTCCTCGCCTATTTAAAAAGCTCTTTCCAAAGGATAGATGAGGAAGCGTGAAAGGGGAGAGAGAGAGAGAGGGAGAGAGAGACCAAGCAAGGCAACGCAACGGGGTGCGTACCTTTGAAATCTTTGTAAAGAAGGGCGGCATCTTCCTCAGGCGACGTAGGAGGAATGACACCGACACTTGAACTTGGCCCTGATCTCTCTGCCTGTATTTCTGATTGTTGGTGCTGTGGCTGCTTCCGCATGGTTCAAGGAGCAACAGTTGCTGTGCCAGGGTAGAAACACTTTCCTTCTGCTAAGAGTTCTTGGTAGCTGCTGTGCCTGTGAAGGACCAACATATACCTTGCACCGGGGATGTGGACTAGCCAATGAAAGATGCCAAGCACTGCAGCATTTGCTGCCCTCCAACTAATGAAAGGCTGCCATGTGCCACTCGTTTATTGGAGACACTTGCATCGCCTTGATTCGATGAGGAAAAGGAGGGATTTTGACTCAGGTCCTATTTTATTTATTTCACAGGCAGCAAAGAAAATAAATCCTTAAGCAAAAGATCTGATCACGAGTGGAACATAGACAATGAGTGATTCCACAATTAATATATAGCCTCTAATGCGGTGTGGGGCCCAACAAGCACCATCAATTGGAAAAAAAGAAATCAGATGGTGGTAACTGGTGTGATTCACGTACACATCGAACAATTGCTTTGCATGTTATCGCCGAATTAGGCTTTTCTGTTGAGTTAGAGCCCAAGCCACTTTACGCAGGGCTCAGGCCTTGCCCATCAGAGACCAGACCCTATTTTCCATGTTTCATCAAGTTTACTATCATTGCCTATTCTATTTTGAGTTTCCAGCCATCCTTAGATCCAATGGTCCACTTTTTGCAGTGAGATTTTACTGTCCACAATATGGTGTAGAAACTTGGAAATTCAGCTCAGAATTCACTGAGCTAAGTAGATCGGTCAAAACTCAATTGGATTATACAAAAGAAAATTTTGACTCCCCCACACGGTGACTGCACAGTAATTTGTGCTGGTTCCAAGAATTAGAACAAGGTTTTTTAAGATATGATCCATGGTATAATTGGTGTTGGGCCTCACCACATGAACAGCTTAGCTTGATCACTAATAATATATCGTCGTAGTCAATTGATAATTCTGCCGACCCTATGAATTCAATTATTTTAATATTACTGCCAAGCTTGAATTTCTCACTAATCTTGTTACCATCATAATGGTTGAAAATGTTACTGGGAGATTTTCAAAAGTTTGGATTCTTCCGATCGAGGATGCGACCAGGAAACTTGAAAAAAGATGTTAAAAGTAGTAAAAAGAGAACAGTAAATTTAAAATGATACAAAAAAGAAAAAAGAAAAAAAAAACATCTTTAAAATGTAAAATAAAAATGATAATCTTATTTCGTGAAGCTCACAAAAAGTTGGAAATTATTATCATAATTTTAATTTTCAAAATCTAAGGAATTTTACCATCTTTTGAGTTCCCATCTCAACGCATTATTTTATGGGAACATATTGCAGTGTCTTGAAACATTGGAAATATTTGTGGCAATGTGGTTACCACCATGGTTTTCGTATGGGTCATGTGAGTCTGCACCCAAAGTACAGTGGGGTACACTTGCAATGTTCCTGCATTTCTCCTCAACTAGTGAGTAGTGAAAGGGATATGATTGAGGAGACTTGGGCTTCACTTTTTTTTTTTTTTTTTTTTCGGGTGGGAGACTTGGGCTTGACTTGGAGGATTGATTGCTTTCAGTCTTTCACCCTTCTAGGACAGGAAGAAAAGAAGCCATGAACTAACTAACTGGCTACTACAAAGGTAAATGGGGTTTTCCCGTGTGGTCCCAGTTGGCCATCGATTTCCGCGCCTGTGATCAAAGTTGAGACATTTCTCCAAGTTCTCCCTACTACGTTTTTGCTATATCTTGCAATATCACAAAATTTTTATTGAAATATGTAATATTACATAAAGTTGCACCTTTTTTTATATATATTTCAATGCCCGTTTCTAATAATCCAATTAAGTATTGAGATAATATAAAAATGGAACAGTAAAAGGCAGGCCAAAGTAAAGTGAAAATCTATGGCTAATAGGCACCGTCCGGGAAAATGCAACAAGTAAAGTGAACTAGTGATGATCCAAGTGTGTAATCTAAAGTTGAAGCTCTCGCTTCATTAAATAATGCACCTGTAGCTTGGCCTGGAGTGTGAATTATTCCCAGCTGTTTTGGTGCATATCCTAGTCATCTGAGCAATAAAGTTGTCCTGTATCCCATCTTTTTTCTTCTTTTTTTTTTCTTGGTGGCCCAGATCTACCACTTCGGGATTCAATCCATGGAGGAAGTTGTGAGTGGTCAGTGTGCTATCTACAATCACACTTTTTGAGTGATAAAGTGGTCTTATCTCTCGTCTTTGGATGTCATTGTATGGGTGCAATTTCAGTGACGACTCAGTCTCTACGCATGGATATGTTGGTCGAGTCCAAATCTGATCATGGCCCACTTATATGAAAGTAGAAACAAGCTGTAATTTGCCTTTGATATTCTATAGCCAAATACAAATAGGCAAAACCACCCATCGGGTCCAGCATACATGGTTGAACAAGACGTGCAGTTACCCATGTTTCATTAAATCCCCACAAATGACGTCATTCAAAACTTAGAATCCATAGGAGGGTGAGGCACCATGCATGGTTAATATGGGTTTTAAAGGAGTGGTTAGAGGAGGCAGCAAAAACTAGGACCAATCAAATCAGCCTAAATATTGTGCTATAATAAGTGAAATCTATGTTTTGATACGTTTTTAATTCTACAGTTGTAAAGATGAATCTAGATTTTGCCTATGGCTGAAATACATCAACCATCCCATCGGTACTGTGAGCTCTTCCTAGTAACAACTACTGTGGGTAAATTGGATAATTTTGCTTCCATACTTTCTTAAGCTGTTAGATTTTTCGTAGTAGCACAACAATACGGGATTATTCTTGTGACATTTTTTGTAACAACAAATGAAGATTTCCATATAATACAATGATAGTTCCAAAAGATTATACTAACCTCTTAAAACTGAATTGGGCATGTACTGGTATTAATATGATTTGAATCACACAAACAGCACTATTTACATCAACTATTGGACATACAAAGAAAGAAAAAATTCAATGACAGGGAATTACATGATTTTAAAGGCACTAACACACAATAGGTAAAATTCACCAAAACCGCACAACATGAAAAAGATTCAAAGAGTATACAGCAAACACAAGACAGGGCCTGACAAGATAAAAGGTGACTGGCTAATGATTGGGGCCCACTAGAGAAAGAAGGAAGGTCCGGTAATGGCCGCCGGACGTCTTCGAGTGTATTTCATCTCCCAACGGCTTTCTGGATTTCTTCATGAATCGGAACAAGCTTTTAAAATATGGTCCATGGTTTACCTTTTTTTTTTTTTTTTTTCCCTTGGTTTTGTTCACCTACCACATGAAAGTAAAACTAACAAAAAGTCTACTTGGACAAACTTGTTGGCCAGAATTTTGGACAAACCCTATGGTATGCCTTGAATATCCCCTATGATATTCAAGGCATACCATAGGGTTTGTCCAAAATTCTGTCCAAGAAGTTTGTCCAAGTAGCACTACTCTAAAACTAGATCTCCTTTTTCCTTTTCTTTTTTGTTCCTTTTTGCCACTGCTGCTATGAATAAACCAAATGAAGTGATTTATATAAAGATTATTAATTGAGTTGGGTGAAGTAAATATTATTTTGAAGAATGAATAAAATATAAGTGATTATAATAGTATTTTATTTTTAGTTGTTTATTATGAAATTTTTTTGACTTTTTTGTATTGATTGTGGAGTTTTTTTTGTCTTTTAGTAGAGAAATGAGGTTACTTTTTGATTTTTTTTAAAAAAAATATGGTGTGAAATTTGAATTAAAGTGCTTTTTTTTTTAGAATTTTTTTTTTTTTAAATGGAGGCTTTATCTTACTTGACTCTCTTAGTGGAGTTGTCAAACAAGCCCAAGGACCATCCAAAATATAAGGAGACTCGGAAGAGCATCTGGGCCTCATTATACAAGGCCCAGCCACTGGAACCCACATTATTGCCTTTCCAATACATAGCATTAGCAAAAGATCCAGAGAAGTACCCAAAAACTTAGTAATCCGTGTTAATGCCTTTACCCTGAAGCTAGGCCTACCCTTTAAGCAATGTTTATTTTGCAATGTTTATGGTAATGTAATCTTAACCGGCAAAAACTTAACTTTACTATATTTGGTTGGTCAAAATAGGTGGGGAATAATGTAAAGTTTCAGCTAAAAAAGCTTACTGTCACTTTACCAACCCCCAAAAAGGATTACCTCAAAAGTCAAGTAAACTGATTACTTTACCACTTGTTGACTTCTCATCTCACTTTTCATTGTTTTACTTCATGAAAACAAATGCCTCTTTACTTTAGCAAAAAGTATACTTTCCTTTTAGCTAATCATAACTTTTTTTTCCATTGAATAGACATTTACATTATCTTACTTTACCAATAAATAAAACATGTATACTGATTTTACTGCCTTATGTGGTCTTCTGCGTTTAATGCGGTTTTTGGCCCAACCCAAAATTTGGGTGGCTTTGTTTCCTTGAATTTATGGCAATATGTTTGTCCATCGTTACAACGCAGCAGCGCTGCATCGTACTATGGTGCAAAGCCCATCTTGGTTGCATGATGGCCCACCTTTTCTAAGTCCAAGCCGTTTATCAGCTTCAACACCCATTATATTTCTTGCATCTAAACTTTCAAAGAAATTCTCAATGGGCAACCCATTAGAATGATCCCACATAGGAACTCCCTCCATTTTGATTCCAACAAAAGAAAAGTAAAGCAAGTTCCATCACGTGTTTAAGATCAAGACAAATCCAATGGTGGTATCTTATAATTTTTAGTAATAATTTACAAGATGATCATTACCTAGGTTGTGAGGACCGATGACGGCTTGGATTTTCAAAAGGTGGCCCCACAATGCATTGAAGAAGGGCGTCACATCATAGTATGGTGCGGCTGCACTAAAGGCCTATTTATTTACTAGAATTCCTGGGTTTTTGGGACATCAAATTTCTCTTTTCTTGTCAAGTATTTCTGAATTTTAGTACATGAAGTTCTAATTGGCCTTTGAAATTCAGAAATTCTACCATCTTTACATTTTGGTGGAATTATTGAATGTCCAAGTCCAAAAGAGCATTCGTGAATTCCACCTTATTTAGAAATTCAAAAATTATCCAGATATGAATTCCTTAAATTCCAGTAAATGAACATGTCCTGAAAGTTACGCCCAAACTAATAATGATGCTGATACCCTGTGAATTCAATATGTCTCAACATTGATGGATGAATAGCACTTTAGTCTTCAATAATGACATCTTTGTGATTTTAAGGAAATAGATCCCCTCTTGTGCCCAAAAAGGGCTCCGGGGGTGACACATGTGGAGGCAAAAGGGGGGCGGAAGAAAGAGAAAAGCAAATTCTCTTTTCTCCTCTTCCCCCCTCCCTTTGTTCACCAACCCCATGTCACCCCCGATTCGTCCAAAAGGGACCGGATCCCGATCCTGATTTTAATATTAATGCCCAGAGTGAATTAATGATCCTGCCGTAAAATCTTGTCATCCTGATAGTGACGGCTGAACATCTCATGTGGGAGATTTTCAAAACTTCGGATTCCTCCCAGGATGCTACCAGGAAGATCCCACAATAAAAGTTAAAATAGATAGTAAAGAGAAACGTATATTCAAAATTATACAAAAGTCTTTTCAGAATGTTTGAGTAAAACATAGTTACATTTTAGTATATCTCACAGAAACATGGCAAAATATTATCATAATCTTTTGAGTTTTTGTCTCAACTTATTATTTTCTGGCAAGAAAATAGCTTTGTTATCAAAAATTGAAAATATTTGTGATGGTGGTTACCACTTACCATCATGGTTTCAATATGGGTCTTGTGAACCTACACCCATAGCTCAAGAAGTTATCATGCAATATTCATGCATTGTGTTGTGCCTCAACAATATAAAAAGAAAAAGTCTACATAGACCGAATTTTGGGACCGATACCGGTCCCAAAATTCGATCCATGTAGTAGGTTTGATATAAAAACATGGACTTGGAGACTTGGGCTTGACTTGGATGATTGATTGCTTGCACCTTTTTTAATGAAAGGAATGCCATTAAATAGGAGCAACGACTAGAAAAATTTAAATTGATGAGCCAATGATAAGACATGTGGGGGCATGCCATGTGATGGGTGTCGGGTAGGGATATATAAAAAACCGTGGATTTGTAAAATCAATCCTATCTGCTGATTTTTAACATAATCGAAGGTAAATGGATTGATGACGGATTGAAAATCTTGTGATCCATTAGCAAAGGATCGGTGACGGATTTCACCTTCAATCCGCGTATTCAATCCAATCCAATCCGTTGACATTAAATATAAATAAAAAAAGCTTAAGGGGTCTAAATATAAATTAAGAGGTCTAAATATAAAAGAAGAGAAAATTTCATGGGTCAAAATGTAGTTCACTCTTATATATAAGTATAACAAATAAAGTCCTATATCAAATTTCACCCTAACCTTGAGAGCATGCTCTTCAAATTATCTTTAACATTATATTCAACGGATTAAATGAATTAATCTGATCTGATCCTCTACGGATAGGATCGAATCGGTTTTTAACAGCCATAAATTGATGATGGATTCCAAATCCATCAATCCGTAGATAACGGATTGGTGACAGATTTTGGCCTAATCCGTACTAATCCGATTTATTTTCTGGCAAGAAAATAGTTTTGTTATAAAAATGAAAATTGGAAATATTTGTGATGGTGGTTACCACTGACCATCATGGTTTCAGAATGAATCCTGTGAACATGCACCCATAGTTCAGGATGTCATCATGCAATATTCATGCATTGTGTTGTGCCTCAACAATATGAAAACGTGGACTTGGAGACTTGGGCATGACTTGGATGATTGATTGCTTTCACCTTTTTTTATGAAAAGAAGAAAAGGAATGCCATGAAATAGGAGCAACGACTAGAAAAACGTGAATTGTGGGGGCATGCCATTTGATATAACTTGTCCTGTCCCTGTCTAGCCATCACTGCATGTCATTGTTTGGATGCATTATCACTGACGACTAACTCACTAACGAATTCCGACATCCTTATATATTTTTTTTTCATTATTTAAATCACCCGCTTTTCCCAACTCAAAAGCATCCACTTAATCTTGTCGGCCACGCAGGTAAAAGACTTTAAGGACCTCAAAAGAGAGGCAACATGGATGATCACATCAGTGCTAGAGATCACATGGATAGATGGGCCCCACGTGTACCAAAGTTGGTTCTCAGAAAATAAATAAAGTAGAGTTCATGGGACATGATTGCAATGATACAAACCTCGGTCTAAGAATTTGTGTAGTAGTCTGTACATGTGGGACCCAGAGTTCTGTTGATGGGGACCGTTGAAAATATAGGCATGCTTTCGATGCTATCATTCGTATCTATTTCACTTTTCAGGCCAATAATTTTGAGGCTGTGGACAACAGTGAGTGTTAGTATGGATGTTGACATCCACCATGTAACTTGCTAGGGACTGGACCTAATCATTGGTTTTGTGACTGTAATTTATTAAGCAATGGGCCCCATAGGCCCGGACTAAAATTTGAAGCATATGATAGTGCCGAAAGAAATAATTAATCTTTTCTCCGTACATACTTACATACATACATACATACATATATATATATATATATATATAAAGGGAGGCCATCATCAATATGTTACCAAACTTTCATAGATCCGAGTGTGAGTGGCCCAATATTTATTTGAACAAATTTTTGATCATCTGCTACATGTTTAAGAATCAAAATTTGGATAATGAAGTCGTGAAGCTTAGATTGTTTCCCCTCTCGCTGAAAGATCACGCCGTCGCCTGGCTAAATTCCTCAACTTCAAACTCCATTACCACCTGGCATGAGCTTGTCAAAAAATTTATGTCCAAATTTTTCCCAGTGAGTAAAATCGAACAATGTAGGATTGCCATCAGGAACTTTAGGGGACGATCCAAGGAAGAGTTTGCCGAAACCTGTGAGAGATTCCATGAGTTATTGATCAAATGCCCACATCACGGGATTGGCAAAAGAGAGTTGACACATTTCTTTTATAGAGGTCTTACGAACCCTCAGCGTATCTTGATTAAATCAATGTACAAAGGAGAATTCATAAATCAGACTGCAGATCAAGCATACGAATTCCTTGTCAAGTTTGTCGAGAATTCACAAAATTAGAGCAGTAATAGGAAAGATTTGGAGAGAAATAAGACAGCGATAAAAAAAGCCTAGAATGTGCAATATCAATCAGGACCCTGAGTTGAAAAAATGTGATGACCAGTTTAGTTGGAGGGAGTAGAGAGTTTGAGCAAAAAGATAGGATTTATGTCTATGATGTCATGCCAGCCCACCCCTCAGCAACAGGAGCCCACCTTGAAAAGTATGAGCGAACCGCATCACGTTTGTGTGTTATGTGATAGTTGTGACCACAAGGCTAATAGTTGTCCTAGTATGCCATTTGTCAAGGCTGAGCAAGCCAATGCGCTAAATTCCTACGGAAACTAACGGACACAAACTGTTAATACTTTCAGTTAGACCTACCACCTTGGTAATAGGTTCCACCCCAATTTTTCATACCGCCAAGCCGAGCATATTCAGTCCCATGAAGGTTAGCCTGGATTCCAGCCACAGTATCCTAGGCAGCAATATTGACAACATACTCAAACTAATCATTCCATGGTTCCTCATCCTCAACGGCCTATACAGCAGAACCAATTTCACCAACAACATCAGTTCCAACCACAGAACCAGTGTATGACACTACTACTAAATCAGATGCCTAACTACTCTACATTACCACAAGCCCCTCAGCAATCCTCTCATTTGGAGAACCTGTTGACCAAATTCATTCAAATCCAAGAGCAGACTAACCAGGCCCAGAACCAGTCCAATGCCAAACTAGAGGACCAATTAGGTCAAGTCAACTTACAGTTGTCCAAAAGAGTAAAGGGCCAACTCTCAAGCCAAACCATTCCTAATCCGAAAGGACAATCCAATCAGCCAAGAGGCTAGTGTTTAGCAGAGAGTAATGAGCATGTGCTGGTGATCCATACAGTGAGATCAGGAAAGGTTGTTTACAATAGGATTGAGATGCCTGATATAAGACCTCGACTCGAGTGACCTCGATTAGTATTAATTAAGTCGTGTGTTAGTCTTAAGCGTGATTAGTGGATTTTAGTTAAGTTGGGATTAAAGTAACTTTTGTTATAGTTTTGGGGAATTTTGAGTGCATTAGTGCTTGGTGGGATCCTTTGGGTGTTCCTTTTAGTAACTTTACGTTTACTTGGGGGATTATCTAAGATTCCAGTAACTAGTGTTTTTACCCCATTTGAATCATTTGGTTAATCTCTACAACTTTCGTGTTGATCCCGTGTCCATTCGAAATCCCGAAACCCGACTTTCCTACCATTGAAGGCAAAACAGTCTTTTTACACTAAATCTGTACCCAAAATTTAATATTCCCAGAACCCTTGATATTTATACTTTTTGAAAACTAGAAATTTCGACGATCGTTTCTCCCTTTTTCGTCGAATGCAACCGAGGTCCCGAAAGTCGTGTTTTCAATCCTACAAGATTTCTACGGGTGGAGCCCATCATCACTTGCTATAAAAGAGAAACTTATCTTTCTTATCTTCTTTTCTTGGCTCAAACCATAGGAGTAGTGGCTGTGAAACCCTAGAGTGTTCTTCACCTTCTCCCTTTAGCTTTTCCACCTCAATCACTACCAAATCTTACACCAATAAGCAAATGGGGATTGTCTTCTTCTTCTTCTCATTGAGAGCTTTCTTGTGATACCATTTGTGAAGGAAATCATCCATCCTAAGATCTCCTTGAAGCTTATCTTGCCCATTTGAAGAACTTTCTTATAAGCTTCCCCTTCCAATCTCCTTGATATGTATTCTCCTAACCTTAGAGAAGCTCTATTTTTATTATTGTGAGCTTTCTTCTTCTTGATCTTTGTTTTAACTCATTTAGGGTTTGTTTTTGGGGGTTTTTCTTGTAGCTTGAACCTTTGGCTTGGAGGTGTGATTAGTTGCTTGATTTGGCTAACTTGGACCTAAGGCAAGTGGATGAAATGATAGTTTGAGCATTTAATGGTTTTATGAGGAATATGGTTGGTTTTGTCATTCATATTCATGTTTATTAGCTTGCATTGATTTGAAATAAATACTCATTAAAGAGTTTTACTAACTCATTTATTGTCATGGGAATGTGATTGATAATCTTTCATTTATCTCTTGATTTAGCTTAAATGAACTTTTGTGATTGTGAGTTTCTTCCTCACTTTTGTAATTGAATGTGGGAAAGAATGGAGGTGAATGGATGGATTCTTCGTGGATGTTTTTATGGTGATTTGAACATGATATTGATGTGATTATATGCCCTCTAATGTGTGTAGAAATGGAGCCATAAAAGAGTTTGTAAAAAGAGGAAAATGGGAAAGAACGGGGCTGTCACGGAACCTTTTCTGGACGGTTCGCTCGAGCGAACCAACCCAGGAAATCATTCCAGAGATCTCATCGCTCGAGCGAACCTCAGGTCCGCTTGAGCGATGGACACTGTTCATATGGGGCTATTTTGAAAGCAAAAATTGAATGTTTAAATGATTGAGAGAGGTTTGTAGGGAGCTCTATTGTGATGGGAAGACTTATAACCATTGTTGAACACCCGTTTGAGAAAGAAACCACACTACGGAGATTCATTTGAAGTTTTTAAAATTTCTAAGGTGTATAAGGAGCTCGGAATGTCTCCAAACTCAAGGAGTACCAAGTCTATACTGAAATTGACATACGGGACCCCTATTCAGACCTTAAACAAATCTTGAACCTAATATTTTGCCCGAAACTTCAAAAGTTCATTTATATTCACTTGTTCCCGATATTTATACTATATGACTTGTTATTCCCGAAAATATTGAAATTGTACTTGTAATAGTTGCTAGCCCCGAAATGTATTGTCCGACATGATAGTGTAAGTCCATGGATCCTAACCCTAGAGGGGGGGGGGGGGGGGGTGAATAGGGTGATCTACAGTTGATGACTAATTATGGTCAATTTTAATTTCTTGACAATTAACTAGTCACATGTGATGATTAACATACAATATGCGGAAGCTAAAACAAAACAATCATCACGAATCATTCACCATAACACAAGGATTTATAGTGGTTCAGCCTCAATGCCTACATCCACTACCGGCTTGTGATCCAACACCCCACTGGATTTCCACTATTTATGCTTTTCAATAGGCTAAGCAATAACCTTTACAATATGCTTTCCAATGCTAAACAATAACCTCTTACACTATGCTTTTCTTAGGCTAAGCAATAACCTCTACAATCATAAGGTTGGTTATCTCTCTAAGTAGTGTCTAAAATACACTTGATGGAGATACAATTTAAGCTCAATACAATTGCCTCTTAAATAGGCGGATATGAAAGTGAAAATCTAATTCACACACACACACACACACACACACACACACACACTGAATGCAAAGATGAATGCACAATGTATATGTATGATGTCCTCAATCAATTTGAAAATTAAAGCTCATAAATGTATGTTAAAGGCTTTTAAAAGTTTTAGCTCATAAAAACATTTATGATTGAGGAAAGAATGTTAATCACATATTGAGAACAACTTGTAAAAGATTTACCTATTTAGTTCAAGCAAGCTGTGAAAGTTTAAGAACAAAATATGTGATGCATAAGGATTTCAATTAAATTAACATTAATGAAGCTTAATATATGAACGCTTAAAGCATTTTGAAAGTGTAAAACACAAAAGTAGATTTGATTGAAATCAAGGGACAAATTACATGTACTTAAAATACAACTTGAAAATGATATACCTATCAAAGGTAAGCAAGTTGTGAAACTTTAAAACAAAAGCACATATGATTTGTGAAGTTGTTGAATCCAAAACATAAGATAGATTTGAAAGTGATTTTCTTATGATGAAAAACAACAACCAAGGATTTAACCAAGTATAGGAATCAAGTTACATATAATTTCAAAGATGTTTACAAAATATGATTTACTTAGATATACCAATTTAAGTACTACTTGGTTTGAATCAAGGTGCTGCATCCAAAACAATAAATCAATTCAAAACGTATACATGTTAAGGATACAACAAATCATAGTTTATCATGCTAGAAAAGATTTACCAATATTTAAAACAAAGCATGAAAACATATGATTAAGAAAAGTAAAGCTTACTTAGAGATTTAACTTCATTAATCCAAGTTTTAGCTTTCCAAATGTCCCTTAGCCATCCTTAGCTCATTCCCCTTTGATTGGCCTCAAAACATTTCAAGGAGGGCTCCTTTGTTCCTCAAAATTTCTTTAGGAATGAGCTTCTTTTTATACACAAAATTGCCCAATGGCTAGTCCCCGGTCGACCTGCTACCTTGTCCGGTCGACCTGGCCTTCAACAGTCATAAAACTGACCGTTTGAAGAGAGCTCCAACGGCTCTTTCCCGGTCGACCCGCAGCGTGCGCGGTCGACCAGGTCCATGGGCTCGGTCGAACGAGCACACTGCAGGTCGACCGGGTCCTGGGACCTTTTTCCCCAAAAATTGCATATTTCAAATATTTTTCTTGTGGGGACTTTTGAGCCATGGAATCAAGCATGGAAACATGTTTTAAATCATTCTAAGAGTTTTAAAAACGTGAAACCTAATATGCCTAAGATGATTTGAAAGATTTAAAGCCAAAGGCTTGCTTGATTCAAAAGGATCTTTTCAAAACAAATTGCATCCAAGTTTAAAATCAAAACATGCATGAACCAAGATTTTTACAAGTCTTAAAAACAATGCATGTATAAATCAAGATATCAAGATTTTCTAAATCAACGCAAGTGTGAAAATTCAAATGATGCTGAACTGATAATGCATCCATCAAATTGCAATACACAAAATTCCTAACAGATAGGATATGTGTGCCTTTCAGCACCCCCGTCCCGCCCGTTTATATACTTGCACTTAATGTATTTTATACGTGTCTTGATTTCTGTTATTTGACATATGAGTCGGTACCACTAAGCTTGGATAACCTTGTTGGTCTGATCCACCGAATTGGAGATCCCCCTCTTGTCCCGCCAGCTGCAGTTTGGATCCCACTACCCGGTTATTACCGTGGTCTTGTCCTGATACCCCTGTTTGCTACCATGGTTTCCGATGCCCGGCTCGCCACCGTAGTCATGTCCCATATATTATATGTATATGTATATTTCGTTGAATCTCCTCACCTTATGCGACTGAAATCAACGCTCTGATATGCTCTTGTCACTTCGGTGATAGAGGACTTAGCTTCGTGTGGTTACCATCTTGCTTGTTTCCGATTCCTTGGTTACCCTTACATGTTTTACATTGCATATATGTTTTCAATAAATGATTCATTTCTTATAAGAAAGTATTGTTTAAACAGGTTTAAATGTCTTCCAAGGTAAATTTAATTATTGTTTTATCTTTTCACCCACCAGCCAGACCGTCGTGTCTAATCCATTTCTTTGGTATTCAGGTCTCGTTGCCGGTTACCTTGAGGAGGAGCCTGAGGAGGTGGTTAGCGAACTGCAGCGATTAGTCGAGTGGCATGCCGACGATGTCATGTAGACATTCGGTTGTCCGAGATGCGTAATATTTTGGGTTGTGGATAACCATTCTTTTGGGAACTTTTGGGTTTTACTGACCTTTATTGGTCTTTATTTTTGGGAATGTAATTAAATGATCATTTGTACAAACTTTAACATTTCTTTTGGGGAAAGCACTAATGATCATTGCTCATTTTGATACTTTGTTTATACATATGTCATCCTTATTACTAGAAATGAATTGAATGTTTGATTTACTACATGCTTCCGCATTTAAAAGAAATATTTATGTTGTTGTGATATCCTCACCGCGGAAACCTGTGGGAAATCACGTGCACGGGTAATATCTTATCCTTTATTGACCCGTGGATGTATTAACAAATTTATTATGTCTTATGGCATTAACCAGTCATTCGTATATCATCATCACTAGTCCCGATTCCGGATTAGGTCGGTAACCCGGTCTGGGGTCACGACAGACTGATATCAGAGTGAAACGTGTTTTCAGACAATCAAAAGAAACTAGAAATCCTAAGGTCGTGGCGATGATTCGTTAGAATTTCCGTTATCTAACATCATGTGAGCAATGTGTGACCCTTTATTTGTTTATTATGTGCTAACAACTTGTTTTACAGCATTATACCACCTCGTAAAAGGCCATTAAATGACAATCCCACCGCAAGCAATAGTGATCATAAGGGGTCAGTTGAGGAAGATATTGTTGATAATACAATGCAGAATCAGTTCTAATAGATGATGCAAGCAATGCTTAATTAGCAATGTTAGGCTAATAAGAATCAAGCTCGGTTGCAAGAACAAATGCTTGAGAAGGATGAAGATCATGCTAAAGAGGTGGTACAAATGCAAAGACAGTTGCTAGAGGTCTTGGAAAGGAAGCCCGAACCGGTTCAAGCTCAACTAGTAGGCCCACTGTCAGACCCCGACCTAGGTTTAGTACAATTTATTATTACTTTAACTGTGATTAGTCACTAAGTGGGATTAGAGGACGATTAGTTTGAGTTTCTAGTTAGATTAGAATTTTTAAATAGCTTTGGAAAATTTTGAGAGCGTTGTGTATGGTTTAACCGGGCCCGAGGTGGCCCGTGTGACGCGTGTTAGTGTGGGGATTTGATTTATTGGATTTATATGATTTTTGAAAAATATGGATTTCGGTATTTTTGAACTTGTCATTTTGATTCCAGCAACTTTCATGTTTGTTCTGTTTGCAATTGGACCATAGAAATCACGTTTTTCGAGAAAAAAAGGGCAAATCAGTCTTTTCACACACAAGTTTGTGCATAAATTTTGAAATTTGAAAATCATGGGGAAAATATACTTTTTGAAAACTAGATTTTTCAACAATCATTTTTCTCTTTTTCGTCAACTTCATTCGGAACCCACAAATGATAGATCCAGCCATATAAAGTTTTCAGGGTCATTGGGGCCTACATCCCATTTGAATCAACCCAAAAACCCACGTTGGGTTCCCTCTTCCTTCATTCATTTCCTACAATAAACCTGAAGAAGACCCTTTCCTCTTCTTACCTCTCCTTTCTTCTGAATATCCCTCCTGTTTCGTGGAAATTGGAAAACAAACCACACCATTGTTCTCCCCATCTCCCAAGCTTTCCAACCATACTATTTTTAAGGAGTTTCAGCTGGGTTCATCATCTTCTCCAAGCTTTTGTTCTTGTTTGAGCCACCTAAAGGTTAGCAATGGCTTCCTCTTTGCCCTATTGGAGTTGTTTGAAATCTTAGAATCCTTTTATCATGCATGCAAGAGTTTTCATGGAGAGCTCTCTTGTTTTCCAGATTTTTGTGGATTTTTAGTGGTTTTCCATGGGGTTCTTGGTGTAGGTTTGGAGTTGAGCTGAGCAAGGAGTTATTAGAGTGTTGTGAGACCTATTTCATCTTGAGGCAAGTGAATAACTCAGCTAGGAATGCATGTGTTTGAAATGGGTATTTTTCCCTTTGAGTTGATATGGAAGAAAATTCTACTTCATTTGATTTGTCTCTTGATTTATATGTTGCTTATCTCATAAAGTTTTATATGCAAGATAGTGTGAAATGTCTATTCAGAATGTTTGGATTAGTTTAGGGAAGATGGGTATGAAGGGAGAAGCGATAGCTGTAGAAATGCAGAAACTTTGCACTGGGCGAAACAGCCAGTGAGCTGTTCGCTCGAGCGAACAAGTCACTGTCTGATGAAAAACATTGCAGAAACCTGTCCGCTCGAGCGAACTCTGTGTCAGCTTGAGCAAACAAGTTTCTAGAATGGCTCGCTCAAGCGAACACTCATCCGCTCGAGCGATCATGATACTGTTTGACGAAATTTGAAACAGAAGCTCATCCGCTCGAGCGAATGTTTCGGTGGCTCGAGCGAAGGAAGTTCTAGGAGGGTCCGCTCGAGCGAACCTGGGCACAATTCAGGGCATTTTCCCTGTGCCCTATTGGTAACTAATTGTAGAGAATTGTTTCCGTAAGGCTTCATGGAGGCGAATAAGACATTTGAACCCTGTCATCTCATAATTAGTCAGATGAGAAATGTAGGTAAATCTCACTATGCACTTTGTGTCTCAAACATCGGAGATCTTCAGAGGCACCAAACTATGTTTTTATGACCGGTGTTGTGACATTAAGTGTATAATGAGAAGATCCTCGGGGGATCAATCAACCACTATGTATCACCTCATCCCATATCAGCAGATTTATTGTAAATTTTCCTTATGATTTGTTTTGACAAATAATTGATTGGTTTATTACGTTTAAAATTATCGGTAAGGCTATTCATCTGATTCGTTCGAATTTGTCAGCATGTATTTGTTCGGAGTAGTTCCTCTTATCTATTTTGGAAATGTATTATTATTAGTTGAATTGTATCGATTCAGGTTTGGGTTTTGAACGGCACCACTAAGCTTAGGTCACCTAGTTAGGCAAATCACCCGGCTTGGGATCTTTAAAATTATTTGCAACTGCAATTTGGATTGTATTTGTTTGCTCCAGCCATGGCAAAGGTTCTGTTTTCCGGTCCCACAAGTAGTGGCAACGGTTTCTGTCTATTTGAGCCGGCCATTTCAGGTGGCAACGGTTATTTGTTCCGGCCATTCTATATGGCGACGGTTTCTGTCTGTGTGCTCTTAGTACTTCGGTAATAGGATAATTTAGCTAAATGTGGTTTGCCAATATTTTGATTATTTGTCAGTTAGTTTGAAATGTTTAAATCATGAAATCCTTTTATTTGTATAGAAATGACTCCTTTGATTTACGCTTATATGTGTTTCGTTTCAATTGTATTTCAATGATTTTAGCATGGTATTTATAAAACTTGTATATCTTATATGTATTATTCACCTGCTAGACCGTCGCGTCTGATATTCTTTTGTTTGGTGTCAGATGTCGGTCCCGCGGCCCTTGAGGCAGAGTGCGCGCAGGAGGCAATAGAGCCTTAGGTGGAGCACGAGTGGCAGCAAATGATGTCATGTAGACGTCGTGTTGAGTCTGGAGCTTCGATAACACCTTTTGGAGAGTGACTTTATTTTGGAAACTTTGTTTATGGCCTCTATTGGCCTTGTCGGGTTGTATAACTTAATACACTTCTGATCCTCACAACTTCAACCTTAACTTTGGGTTATGCTCTTATGTAAATATTCCTCTTTTGATACTAAACTTGTACACTTAACTTATTTTATATGTGATTTTTATTTTGCTACATGCTTCCGCATATTATCATTTGATGTGAAATTGATTCATTGGTTGTAATAGATCGTTTGAAATCTTCACCGCGGAATCCTGTGGGAAAATAATTAGCGTACGGGCTGATTTTTCTGGCCCGTCGCGCCACGCTCTCCGGATTAAGGACTTGATTATCATGGCCTCAGTCCGGGGGCGTGACACAGATAGTTATAAATAAAAAAGAGCACGATCCAAATGCATTATTTGAACGGTTTATGAAGAGAGCTCCGAAAGAGTTTGTTGGGACAGAGGATTCCTTGATTGCAGATGACTGGTTAAAGCATACGGAGAATATCTTTGAAGTCTTCCGATGCACTGGGGGAGAACAAGTGAAACTTGTTGCATCCCTGTTTACAGGCTTAGTAGACATATGGTGGAAGACAATCAGAGATGAGTACAGAACCATGGCAGATGCAGTAGCTTGGACTAGTTTCAAGAGACAGTTTCGTAACAAATATGTACCAACCCAAGTCAAGAGGCAGAAGGTAGTCGAATTCCAACAGCTTGTACAAGGAAATATGACAGTCCTCAAATACCTCACAAAGTTCGAGAGATTGTCTAGATATACTCTGGAGTTAGTAGACACCGTGGAGAAAAAGATAGCCAAATTCCTCAAAGGACTTAACCCTGTCATAGAAAGAGATGCTGCGAGGGTTGTATCACCTGCTACTTTCGAAGAGGCTGTCAAAAGGGCTTACAAATTTGAAAACTTTCACAATAAAATCCTCAGGACTCAGGGAAAAGGGCAATGCCGCAGTAGAACTACCAGCAGCATAAGAGGCAGAGGCCAGATCAGAATGTGCAGAACCTACTAATTTGTATCCACTGTGGGAAGAATCATTAGAGTACAGTGCCGTACAATTTCAGGAGCATGCTTCAGGTGTGGTTCGATGAACCATCAGATGAGAGACTGTCCAAGACAGAACAGGCATAATCAGCAACCCCAAGGAGCACAACGTCCAGCACCACCTCAAAATGCACTGGTTGTCCAGAATCAGGTAAGGCCACCTTAGCAACAGTACAAACCTCAGCAGCAGCAACAACAGGCCTGTCAGCAAGGGCAGAATCAAAATCAGCGTCATCCGCAACAGAATAGAAATGCACAGCAAGGCAGGCCACAACAGGCTCAGAAGTGGCCACAGCAACGAGGACAAGTCTATGCAGTCAAAGAGCTGATGCAGAGGCTGCAGGCAATGTAGTGAAAGGTAAACTTCTAGTTTGTCGATTTCAAGCTAGGGTTTTGTTTGACCCTGGCTCTACACACTCATTTTTGTCTCCAAAATTTGCTAAGATGATTGATATGCATGCTAGAGATTTGGATTTTGTTTTGACTGTGGCTACCCTAATAGGTAAAGAAGTTGTGTGTAGAACGTTTTACCCTAGTTGTTCAGTCATGATAGGAGAAGTAGTGTTGCCAGCAAATCTCATTTTATTGGAAATGCATGATTTTGATGTCTTCCTAAGAATGAACTGGTTAGCAGGGTATCATGCCACAATGGATTGTTTCCATAAGACCCTCACATTTAAACTAAAAGAGACAACAGTAGAGGTGTTGTTTCGAGGAGACATAAGTAATCATCATACAAGGTTTATTTCAGCATTAAAGGCTAATAGACCTTTGAAAAGTGGATGTGAGGCCTATTTGGGGTTTATCACAGAGGATAAACGGTCCCAAGGGTTGGAGGAGATCCCAACTGTTTGGGAATTCCCTGATGTTTTTCCAGAAGAGATTCCGGGATTGCCACCCATCAGAGAAAAAGACTTCACTATTGAGTTATTACCAGGGACCGCTCCGATTTCTATTGCACTATATAGAATGACTCCGGTGGAATTGGGAGAATTGAAGATTTAATTGCAAGAATTGTTAGACAAAGGTTTTGTAAGACCTAGTATTTCGCCGTGAGCAGCTCCAGTTTTGTTTGTTAAGAAGAAAGATGGTTCGATGAGGATGTGTATTGATTACCGAAGATTGAACCAAGTGACTATCAAGAATATGTTAGGGATTTTGTATTTGCAATTTGATAGATGCATTATCATTCAAGCATCATTTGATTTGCACACACTTGTATTGTTTTAGAAAACTTGAAATCTTGATGTACTCATGCATTGTTTTAAATCTTGTAAATCATATGTTTTATGCATGATTTGTTTTTAATCTTGGATGCATTTAATTTGAAAAAGAAGTTTTATAAATCAAGCTAGCCAATGGTTTTAAGAAGTTTCAAATCTTTTTGGCTTTGTATGTTTCATGATTTTCAAAGAACTTAGATTGAATTAAAATCATGATTCCAAGATTAGTTTAATGGCCCAAAACTTCCCACAAGAAAATACCTTAAAATATGCAATTTGTGGCGAAATTGGTCCCAGGCCCGAGTAGACCGCGCAGTGTGGCCGGTCAACCGGCCCAAGGGACCCGGTCGACCGGCCACTCTGCGCGGTCGACCGGGAAAGAGTCGTTGGCTATTTTTTCAAACGGTCAGATTTATGACCGTTGAGCCCGGGTCGACCGCGCCATGTACCAGGTCGACCGGGGACACATGAAAAGTCACTTTTTGACTATAAATTGAGGTTCATTCCCATGAGAAAGGAGTTGAACATTTTAGTCTTCTTTGAGGTGTTTGGAGACAAAAGAAAGGGGATGAACTAAGAGAGATCAAGGGGTCATTAGTAAAGCTAAAGTTTGGATTAATGAAGTTAAATATCTAAGTAAGCTTTACTTTTATTTATCATATGTTTTATGCTTTTTTTAAATTATTGGTAAATTAATTTTAGCATGTTAACTATGATGTGTTGAATCCATCACTTCTCTTAATCTTTTATTTAAGTTGGATTGGATTCTTCACCCTTGATTTCAAACCAAATTTGTTTTAAAACTTTATAAAACATGTTTTGTCAAATCTTTAGATTTCTTTTATGACATGTTTCATTTACTTGGTTGAATTATTTTTATTGTTTTCATTCATTTAAACTTTCGTTAAACTTTTGTTTTTGAAAACAACATAGCACATGCATTACATGTTTAGACATAATTAATTTCATACAACTTGTGAGCTTTTGATTTTCATATCATCAACAAGTTAGTATTTTATACATGTGATTTGCATTTCACTTCAATCAAATCTTTGTGTGTTTTAAACTTTAAAATGCATTAAGCATACATTAATTGAGCTTTCATTTTAAACTTGATTGAAGTTTTCACACACACACTTCATGAGCATTCATCTTAGCATTTCATAGAGTGTTGTGTGAGTTAAATTAAACTTTCTTATCCGCCTATTTTAGAGGCAATTGTAATCTCTTAAAGTGTTTGAGTAAACACTTCCTTGAGAGAAATCTTTTTATTGTAAAGGTTATTGCTTAGCCTAAGAAAAGCATTGTGTAAAGGTTATTGCTTAGCCTAGAAAAGCATCTTGTATAGGTTGTTGTTAAGCCTAGAAAAACAACATTGTTAGGTTATTGCTTATCCTTGGAAAGCATATTGTAGAGGTTATTGCTTAGCCTTTTTCAAAAGCATAAATAGTGAAAATCCGGTGGGGTGTTGAGACACAAGCCGGTAGTGGATGTAGGCATTGAGGCCGAACCACTATAAATCATTGTGTAGTGGTGTTTGCTTTGTGGTGATTATTTTGTTTAAGCTTCCGCATTTTTTATGATAATCATCACATGTGACTAGTTGATTGTTAAGAAATTAAAATTGGCCATAATTAGTCATTAAGTGTAGATCACCCTATTCACCCCCCCTCTAGTGTTAGGATCCCGGACTTTCAAAACAAATACCCACTACCTAGGATAGATGAATTGTTTGATCAGTTACAAGGTGCTTCTTATTTTTCGAAGATTGACTTGAGATCCGGTTACCATCAGCTGAGAGTCAGAGAATCAGATGTACTGAAGACAGCCTTCTGGGCAAGATATGGTCACTATGAGTTCCTTGTGATGCCATTTGAATTGACGAATGCACTAGCAGTGTTCATGGCATTGATGAACAAGATACTTGCACAGTACCTAGATCAGTTTGTAGCAGTATTTATTGATGATATTTTGGTGTACTCCAAGACCAAAGAAGAGCATGGAGAACACTTGAGAGTAGCACTACAACTTTTGAGAGAAAACCAACTGTATGCGAAGCTCAACAAATGTGAATTTTGGCTTGAACAAGGAGCGTTTTTGGGGCACATTATCTTCAAAGAAGGATTGTTAGTAGATCCATCCAAGATTGATGCAGTAGTAAAGTGGGAAAGACCGAAGAATGTGTCAAAAATCAGAATTTTTTTGGGATTGGCATGTTATTACCAAAGGTTTGTGGAAGGATTTTCGTCAATTGCGTCACCATTGACGAAGTTGACAAGGAAAAATGTACTTTATGTGTGGACAGATTAGTGTGAAGCGAGTTTCCGAGAGCTGAAAGGAGATTGACTACAGCACCAATCCTTACTTTACCATCCGGAAGCGGCGGTTTTACCATTTTTACTGATGCTTCGAATGTTGGACTTGGATGTGTGTTTATGCAAGATGGAAAAGTCATCACTTATGGATCCTGGCAATTAAAAGATCACGAGAAGAACTATACAAACTATGATCTTGAGTTGGCAGCGGTTGTTTTTGCACTAAAGATGTGGTGACACTACCTTTATGGAGAGAAATTTGAGGTTCACTCCGATCACCGCAGTTTGCAGTACCTATTTTCTCAGAAGGAGTTGAACATGAGGCAGAGAAGATGAATGTAATATATCAAGGATTATGATTTTCCAATGAAGTATCACCCAGGAAAAGCAAATGTAGTTGCCGATGCCTTGAGCAGAAAATCAGTAGGTTTGGCAAATTTGAGTGGTACTTGTATCTTTGAGCAATTTGAAGAGCTGAGAATAGATTTACAGCTATTGAAGAAGGGTGTAGTATTGGCTAACATGTTAGTGTTAGAGCATTCCTTCATTCAGAAGATCAAAGACAGTCAATTGCAAGATCCAGAGTTGGCCAAGATTTCAGAGCATGTAGCAGAACCTCCTGACTTTCGTATTACGGATGGAGTTTTATACTACTGTGACCGTCTATGCATGCCTAACATAGAGGACCTGAGAAATGACACCATGACAGAAGCTCATAGTACGAAGTACTCTATGCATCCGGGCAGCACGAAGATGTATCAGAATTTGAAGAGTAGATTTCGGTGGAACAATATGAAGAGAGAAATTACAGCATTTGTCTCTCGGTGTATGACTTGACAATTGATAAAGGCAGAACATCAGAAGCCTCCAGGGTTATTGCAACCGTTAGAGATTCTGGAAAGGAAATGGGAGCACATTACATGGATTTTATTTCGGGACTACCGAGAACCAGCAGAGGCAATGATGCAATATGGGTCATTGTGGACCGACTTTCCAAGTCAGCTCACTTCATTCCCATGAGGACAGGAAAGAAAATGCACATGCTTCCTTTGGCAAAGTTGTTTGTCAACGAGATTGTCAGTCGACATGGACAGTCAGTTTCCATCACATTCGATAGAGACAACAGATTCGTCTTGAGATTTTGGAAGACATTACATGAATCCATGGGTACGAAGATACAGTTCAACACGGCTTATCACCCACAAACAGATGGCCAGTCAGAGAGAACCATTCAGACTCTTGAGAATAAGCTCCGTGCTTGTGTGTTAGACTTCAAGACCCAATGCGATGAAACCTTATCGTTGTGTGAGTTCGCTTACAACAACAGTTATCATTCAAGCATTGGAATGACACCTTTTGAGGCATTGTATGGCAGAAGGTGTAGAACACCTGTATGTTGGGAAAAAGTAAGTATTCACAGTTTCCATGGACCAACCATAGTGAGCGAGACTAGTGACAAAGTCAAATTGATCTAAGAACGTCTGAAAGTAGCCCGAAGTAGACAGAAAAGCTATGCAGACTCTCATAGAAGGGATCTACAGTTCAAAGAAGGAGACAATGTTTTCATGAAAGCGTCACCAACGGGGGGAACTTTGAGATTTGGGCAGAAAGGCAAACTATCTCAGAGATACATTGGACCGTATGACATTGTGAGCAAGATTGGTGATGTGGCTTATCGATTAGCCTTACCACCCGAACTCTCCGGCGTACACAACGTCTTCCATGTATCAATGTTGAAGAAGTACGTCCCCGATCCTTCGCATGTACTCCGGCATAAGCCTTTGGAAATCTGAGAAGATGCTATATATGTAGAGAAGCCTATTCAGATCATTGATAACAATGAACAAGAGTTGAGGGCACGAACTATTCATTGGGTGAAAGAACTATGGGAGAATCATGGATCGGAAAAGGCGACGTGTGAATTACGAGATCAAGTGCAGAAGAAGTATCCGTATCTACTACATGAGGTGAGTTATGTATTCCATTTGGTGGACCAAATGTTTCAAGGGGTGAAAGATGTAAGACCCCGACCCGAGTGACCTCGATTAGTATTAATTAAGTAGTGTGTTAGTTTTAAGCGTGATTAATGAATTTTAGTTAAGTTGGGATTATAATAACTTTGGGGACCCTTTGGGGGTTCCTTTTTGTAACTTTGCGTTAACTTGGGGGATTATCTGAGATTCCAGTAACTAGTGTTTTAACCTCATTTGAATCATCTTGTTAATCTCTACAACTTTTGTGTTGATCCCGTGCCCATTCGAAACCCCGAAACCCGACTTCCCTAACATCAAGGGTAAAACAGTCTTTTTACATTAAATCTATACCCAAATTTTGATATTTCTGAAACCCTTGATATTTATATTTTTTGGAAACTAGAAATTTCTATAAATGTTTCTCCCTCCTTCGTCGAATGTAACCGAGGTCCCAAAAGTCGTGTTTTCAATCCTACAAGATTACTACGGGTGGTGCCCATCATCACTTGCTATAAAAGAGAAACCCATCTTCCTTATCTTCTTTTCTTGGCTCAAACCATAGGAGTAGTGGTTGTGAAACCCTAGAGTGTTCTTCACCCTCTCCCTCTAGCTTTTCCACCTCAATCACTACCAACTTACACCAATAAGCAAATGGGGACTGTCTTCTTCTTCCTCTCATTGAGAGCTTTCTTGTGATACCATTTGTGAAGGAATTCATCCATCCTAAGATCTCCTTGAAGCTCATCTTGCCCATTTGAATAACTTTCTTGTAAGCTTCCCCTTCCAATCTCCTTGATATGTATTTTCCTAGCCTTGGAGAAGCTCTATTTTTATTACTGTGAGCTTTCTTCTTCTTGATCTTTGTTTTAACCCATTAAGGGTTTGTTTTTGGGGGTTTTTCTTGTAGCTTGAACCTTTGGTTTGGAAGTGTGATTAGTTGCTTGATTTGGCTAGCTTGGACCTAAGGCAAGTGGATGAAATGATAGTTTGAGCATTTAATGGTTTTATGAGGAATGTGGTTGGTTTTGTCATTCATATTCATGTTTATTAGCTTGCATTGATTTGAAATAAATGCTCATTAAAGAGTTTTACTAACTCATTTATTATCATGGGAATGTGATTGATAATCTTTCATTTATCTCTTAATTTAGCTCAAATGAACTTTTGTGATTGTGAGTTTCTTCCTCACTTTTGTAATTGAATGTGGGAAAGAATGGAGGTGAATGGATAGATTCTTAGTGGATATTTTTATGGGGATTTGAACATGATATTGAGGTGATTATATGCCCTCTAATGTGTGTATAAATGGAGTCATAAAGGAGTTTGTAAGAAGAGGAAAATGGGAAGGAGCAGAACTGTCACGGAACCAGTTCTGGACAATTCACTTGAGCGAACCGTCCAGAAGAGGGTTTCGTTTCATCTAGTGGACAGTTCGCTCGAGCGAACTTGCAAATCCGGTTATTACAGTGGTCTTGTCCCAATACCCTAGCTTGCTACCATGGTTCCCGATGCCCGACTCGCTACCGTGGTCATGTCCCGTATATTATATGCATATATATATTTCGTTGAATCTCCTCACCTTATATGACTGAGATCAGCGCCCCAATATGCTCTTGTCACTTCAGTGATAGAGGACTTAGCTTCATGTGGTTGCCATCTAGCTTGTTCCCGATTCCTTGGTTACCCTTACAAGTTTTACATTGCATATATGTTTTCAGTAAATGATTCATTTCTTGTAAGAAAGTATTGTTGAAACATGTTTAAATGTTTTCCAATGTAAATTTAATTATTGTTTTATCTTTTCACCCACCTGCCAGACCGTCGTGTCTAATCCATTTCTTTGGTACTCAGGTCCTGTCACGTCCCCCGAACCCGATTAAAGAAATAACCGGATCCGGAGAGTGAATTTTTAGGACTAATTAAAAATTTTGTCCTTTGGGCCCACGGATCGTAGTCCGTGGTGAGGATTATACATTTCATGCCTCTTTTCAATTCATTAAATACTGAGTTCATAAAACTCTACACACATGATAATCTGAACAAAGGATAATATCTCATCAATATAAAAATTAAAGTTGACAGAAAGAGATAAAACATCTAGAATCAAGTTAATTATTACATTGGCCTTCCCAAATAACTAAGGCCAATAAAAAGGAATCAATCAATGAGTGTAAAAAGTTCCAACGAGGGAAAATAAAGAATAAAGAATCTAAAATTAATTCCCCGTGACTCTCTCCTGTGCCGGGCAATGATGACGCTATTCTACGTCATCGGCACGCCACTCCCGTGCCTCCTCGACTGGTTGGAGATCCTCTGGGATCTCCTTACCTGCCTGCTCCTCGTAGAGGTAGGCATCACCTGATGTGTCTGCACACCAAGGAAACAAAGTCAACAACATGTTGAGCAATAGATAAGCAAAGCATATTAAATATGACATGTATCAAATACAGAATAATAACAGGTAATCATCATGAGAATACAATGATAGTAAGTCTAGGCACAAAGCGAGAATGTGTAAAAATGGAGTCAATAGTAAGAATTCCTAACAATCATCTAACAATAACCACTATCCATGCAATGCAAAACAAGAACAAGACAAGAGGGAGACTCCGAGGATGTCCTATGCCACCTCCCGGGGTACCAGTAACAATCCATACAAGTCCGTACAAGTACAAGACTACTGATACCAAAGTCCGGCTCCAGTAGGATCCTAGCTCCCGGTCCTGGGAATAGCAGCACGGTCCAATGCCCTCTCCCAGCTATTCTACGCCATGGACGCCGTCCTACGCCGACTGCCCATCCCCGACAACCGAGTAACCGGTTCGTCGTTTTAAACCCCATACTGCAGATGGCCATGATATGCAAACAAATCCTAAAGTGGTTCTGACACGAGGACAAACAAGACAAGCAAGTCTGGCTAGTTCCAAGTACAAGACAAGATCCTGGGGTTATCTCATCAAAACAATACAAGATTTCCAACACGTGATAACCCCTTTTCATTTCTAGCCAGTCAAGTTTATCATACAAGACAAGGTTCCTACGATACATTCTAAGTCAGGTCCAAGTCCTAATTCTATAAGAATCTATGTTTCACCTTTAATTAGGTATTTTATGTCAAGAGTGTACAAGGTAAATTTACAACGGATACGATTCATGAATCAAAGAGAAGTTACAATCCATTCCTAGGTAAAATGTTGTCATCCCTGTATTCAACATATCCTAACAGAGTACATATGGAATTCGGATCGACAATGCTACGAGGGTAATCCCTTGGTGTACAATAATGTAAGGCATTGGTCGTTTCAGTTTCCATATGCAATCGGTTACAATACACGTAATACCCGAATACCTAGACAACCATCGAATTCACACCAAGCAACGTGATTCGATTTAATTCCCATTTATGGTAGCCCGCAGTTGACCAACAAGGTGTCCTCGGTCGACCTGCTGCACAGACGCGGTCGACCGGCCAAAGGGCTCGGTCGACCGGCCAGGTGGGCCCGGTCAACCTACAAAAGCACAGGCGCGGTCGACCTGCTGAAGGGGCTCGGTCGACCGGCCAGTTAGCGCGGTCGACCGGCCAAAGCCGCCGTCGACCGGCCTGCACGGGAAACGCGAGTTCAGAGGTTTTTTCTGAATTGTTCCGAACCCAATCTTTCTCATTCTCTTTTCAGACCTTTCCAGAGGCCATTTCAACATCAGAAGAGCCTCCTGCTCTCTCCAAAATTCCATTCCAACCTCATTCCACAAATACATTCTATTACCCCCAATTTTTACCAATTCCATTCAATTACCAGATTCTAACCTAATATACATTTCTCAAATTAAACAGGAACATGCTTGGAATTAAAAGGGTTAATCTACAAAATGTGTACAACAATCAAATATAACAACAAGCATGTTTAATATGTAATTGCGAATCTACTTGCCTCAACCGGAAGAAACATCAGAAATGGGTGACTTTCGAGGAGAAGCCTTTCTACCCCCAAATCTCAAATCTAACCCGACAGAACGAAACCTAACATACCAGGAATAACAAAGGAAAGAAAATAATTCAGATCTAACCTAAATCTAACCAAAAAGGGAGATTAACGAAAATATGAAAAGAGAGGAAGCTTACCGGAAGTTGTACCGGAAGAAAGAGGGGAGGAAGAGATTGAGATCTACCGGATCAGATCTTCGAAAGGAGCTTTCTTGGGTGGAGTTCTGGCTTGAGGAAGAAAGAAGAAGAAACTGGGCTGCTGTCTATTCTTCGTTGCAGAGAATAGAATAAGAGATTAGGGCTTGGCATCGATTAAGAAGAAGAGGGAGGGGAAAAAGACTTAATTATCCCTTAAGTGGGCCCGGTAAAGAATGGGCCACTTGAAGGTCTTCTGATCATCGGATCGCGACGAGTCAAGAGGCAAAACTGATCTATTCGACGAGATCTTTCCAACGAACCCAGAAATCACGGCGTTTGGAATATTTCGGAAAACACTAAATTTTCCCTAAATTGCAATCTACTCCCCTACTATGATCAAACGAACTCCGAATCGCACGAAACTTCGCAGATACTATTCTAATACTAAAAGAAACTCGCTCAAAATCTAAACCCACTTAAATATCTAAAATACAATTAATTAAAATAAATATGCATTTAAATGGGTCAGGTCGGATATTGGGCCCAAACTGACCCAGTAAGGTCACAGACCTTACAGGTCCTATTGCCGGTTACCTTGAGGAGGAGCCTGAGGAGGCGGTTAGCGAACTGCAGCGATTAGTCGAGTGGCATGCCGACGATGTCATCTAGACATTCGGTTGTCCGAGATGCATAACATTTTGGGTTGTGGATAACCATTCTTTTGGAAACTTTTAGGTTTTACCGACCTTTATTGGTCCTTGTTTTTGGGAATGTAATTAAATGATCATTTATACAAACTTTAACATTTCTTTTGGGGAAAGCACTAATGATCATTGTTCATTCTGATACTCTTTTTATACATATGTCATCCTTATTACTAGAGATGAATTGAATGTTTGATTTACTACATGCTTCCGCATTTAAAAGAAATATTTATGTTATTGTGATATCCTCACTGCGGACACCTGTGGGAAATCACGTGCATGGGTAATATCTTATCCTTTATTGACCCGTGGATGTATTAACAAATTTATCATATGTCTTATGGCATTAACCATTCATTCGTATATCATCATCACTAGTCTCGATCCCGGATGAGGTCGGTGACCCGGTCCAGGGTCGCGACACCTGAAGAGGATCAAAGAGAGAAGAATTTTTTTGGAAAACCAGAAAGTTGGAGGAAAGTTGTCAAAGCCGAGAGAGAGAATTTGAAGAAAGATTTGAAAAAGAATGCAGAAAGAGAAAAAGAGAAAGAGGGAGAAGAATCCATACGAAGAGGAGAGCCATAGAGAGAGCAGATTCAGAAGCCCATTGTAGTTGAACCATCATCTTTAGAAATGGTACCTAGAGCGCACCAGTCCCACACCTATTGAAGAAGACTAGGAAAAAGGGTCACTTTAAGGAAATCTTAGAAGTTTTCAAGGATGTCCAGATAAACATACCCTTCCTTGATGCCATAAAGCAAATCCTATCTTACTCCATGTTTTTGAAAGACCAGACCACTATCAAGCGGAAAACCTCAGTACCCAGAACCGCTATGATGGCAACCCAAGCATCAGAGCTGATCCAGCAGACCATTGTACCCAAATACAAAGACCTTGGCTGCCCTACCATTACCATTTAAAAAGGAGGCTCTGTCATGGAGAGGTGTCTTCTTGATCTTGGGGCGAGCTTGAATTTACTGTCGTACTCCGTATACACACAGTTGGGTTTGGGAGGACTGAAGAAGACCGATATTACCTTTTGTCTTGCTGATAGGTCAGTTAAGTATCCAAAAGGTATGGTTGAAGATGTGATTATGAAAGTTAATGATTTTTATTTTCCAGTTGATTTTGTGGTTCTAGATACTGAACCCGTGGTAGCCCCCGATCCATATATTCCTGTCATTCTTGGACAATCGTTCCTTGCAACATCAGATGTAGTGATTTGATGCAGGAATGAGGTTGTGACACTAAGTTTCGGGAACATGAAGTTGGAGTTGAATGTTTTTTGTAACGGACTTGAGACATCAGACGTAGATGATGGTGAGGAAGTGAACATGATTGACACATTAGTTGACCAAACAGTTCAATCGTCATGTTACACAGATCCGCTGGAGGAATGTCTATCTCAGTTCAATGCCGACATAGACATCGACGGGTTCATATGCGAAGTTAATGCATTATCGGATTCGCCCCAGCTGATGGATGTTGGCCAATGGAAGCAGAAAATTGAGCCTATCTTTACATCCACCTCTGAATCTAAGGTCAAAGAAGAATCTTGTTAAAACCAATATCAAAAATCTATAAAAA
Source organism: Camphora micrantha (assembly GCA_003546025.1). Taxonomy (NCBI): domain Eukaryota; kingdom Viridiplantae; phylum Streptophyta; class Magnoliopsida; order Laurales; family Lauraceae; genus Camphora; species Camphora micrantha. The sequence goes on from QPKB01000001.1 coordinate 85,390,232, forward strand.
CCATAAAACCAATAAAATAACCCAAAAAGATTTTCTTCTCTTTTACTTTATCTCTGGTGCCATATATTTAATCGAACTTAATAATAAAAGGGAATGAAGAACTGATTTCTAAAATTGAATTAATGAGAATGATGAGATGAGATGATTGATTTCACTTACACTTCTTATTTCGGCCCATCAGCCATCCTCAAACAAACAGTCGGCCATTGGCCACCTTTAAATTAATCCCGGCCAATCGGCCTTTCACTTTGATCACTCATGTATCACACATGAAAAAAACACATAAATTACAAGTCAAAACCTCATATGCATCATCATTTTGGTTCGAAAAATCAGCCTTTAATCCCTATTTTGACAAGGGATTTGAAGGGGGTACCCGGAAACGAGGCTGGTCCTCTTTGTGAATATTTGGCACCTCCCCCCTTTTATTCTCTTTATTTTAGTTATTACTTTATCTTACTTGGTTATACTATGATTAAGCTACGTGAGGATTAACCCCTATTTGGACTTTAACTCATGACCCTGAATTGATCCAGTATTAAAGAGACCCAAATCAATATGATAGGATAATCATCGTGTGTTACCGGCAACACATTAGACAAGAGGAGGAACCCACCTCATTTATTTTTCTCCCCTCATTTCTTCGGCTTTCGTCGAAGAACGGTGTTACAGCCGTTACCGTAGCTGACGATCATAATCGACCAAATTTGAGGATAGTCGGAATCCTCATTTTCGATGTAAAATTTAAAAAGCGTATATATGTGAATGGAGATTTCCCAAGCCATGTCGCTCCCTTGGGGGTCAAAATTCACATCCGACTGTCGCTCTTTGGGCTGTCAATTCACATCCGATAGCTACACATACATCTACAAGGATTAGATTATTAGGACGTTGCCAGTTATCCGATATGGGGCAATGAAATTAACAATAGCCAAAATTCCTATTTAGACTATTTATTTCATAAAATTATAACATGCATTGATTTGACACACACACACTTGCTACCTTCTTTATATCTTTAACTTGTCGAGTCCCCCTCACTTGACCCTACCATGAGAACCATTTCACGTGGGGCCCTCCCGGAGCCCCACCTGGGGGTGGGACCGAGGGGATCGAAACATCTTCCCCCCACCTAGCTATGTATGGTGACAAAAGCTCGAATCATCATCCCAGCCACCTGATCAATAGCTTCCATAGCAACAATGTTTTTAAGAGTCCAGATCCTCTCCCAACTATTATCACACTTTCTATAAAACCCCACCGTGGTGTCCATGTAGAGAAAATTCAGATCCTCTTCCACTCAATTTTTGCTTAAACTTAAGGATTTATCGATATAGGTCGGGGATGTTATCCATCTTAAATGGTCTGGATTTTCTCTACGCATGCTCCATAATGGAATTCATGAGAAGTGCTACACTGGTACCGTGTAGTAGCTGCAAGAGAGGATATGGACTCTATTTTTAAAAAAAAGAAAAAAATTATTACACATGTGAAAACACAAATCTTTCTAAATCAACCTATATGTATCAGGTGTTCAACATATATTTAAATTTTCAGCCTTCTTTCTCGAAGGAAATTTTTTTAGAGACTGGTGAGCAAACTAAAAAAAGTTGCAAATCCGCCCTCCTTCTTTTGCTACATTGGGCTATTGATTAGGACTCATGATTAAGGAGTGATTAGGGATAGATCCCTGAACAGGTGAGTGATATGCAGAGGTGCCAACACCACTTAACCACAAATGTATTGGCAAAAGTTGTAAACCTTTATCTAAGAGAATGTTAATTTTTCAATTGCAGTTTTTAATAGCATTCTATTTTCTCAATAATTTCTTTGGTAGAACTCGGCAATTGTATATGGTACAGTAACATAGTGCTTTAGTTGGTTTTTGGTGAAAAAATAAATTATATAAGATAATTTTTCTCGGCTTTTGTTAAAGACTAGAAAATGTTTCTCTAGTGACTAAATTCAATTGTGTTTTCGCCAATCCACTGAAAAATAAAGATTAATCCGTGGTCGTTGAGCGATAGTGCTGATGATGAGGGCATTGGATATGGTTTGTGAGTATTTACAAAAAAGATCAGATGTGGTTTAGGGCAAAATTGTGTAAATTACATTCGCCTCAAAATAAAGGCTGTTAAAAAATATTAACATGGAATAAAGAGGAAGTAATTGATCTTTGCACGTGCTTTTAGGGAATGTTTCTTTATTGGAATTCATAGAATTTCTGCCTAAAAAACTTTAAGATTCTTCGACATGGAAGAATTCCTGAATGCTCCCTGTACGGAGCATCTAGAAACCTCACAAAAAAGCAAAGGTTTTGAAATTCCTGAAATTTTAAAGGCTGTTTGAGACCTTTTAGATAGCTGGAGTTTTGAAATGCTTGTGAAGAAATATGACATTTGCATATTCCATGAGATAAGATGTCACATTATGTCAAAAAAAAAAAAAAAAAAAAAGAAACTCAACATAGCAAATTCTTGTGAAGAAGTCTAATAGAGAACCAGGCCGATGTGAGATCTTGTCCCTGGAATTTGCAAGTGCCATGTAATAGGCCTCAAATGATCTTTGGAATTGTCGGAATTCCAACCCCTTTGACTTTGGTGTCTGGGAACTAAAAAAATCTCTAGACAAGAATTCCATAAATTCCAGTAAAGAAAGAAGCCCTTAGTTCTCGTGAAAGACATTCGGCACAAATATAACCTCTAATTGAAAATGACCAACCAGAAATTGGTCAATGTCCAGAGGGTGTCTCATGCACAATTTCCTTGAATGGGAGAAGTAAAACATTCAAAGTAGGGTCACCTATTTTTTTAGTATCTCAATCATGGGAGCTAGGACCCATTGAATCCCACATAAGAAAAAAACGAGAAGTTCAAAAATGAGGGAAGAGTGTGGCATACTAAAGAAATGAGCAACTAGGTACCCAGGAGACATCCAGGGTTGCCAACTGAGTAACCCCATAATGTTGAAGTGAGGTCACCCATTGATAATCCGAATTGCTTAAAATGGACAATGTCGTCTTATATCAATTGTTGCCCAATCGTGCTTTAGATGGAATTGGTGCAACTCACTTCTGGCGGTGCAATGGTACGACACCCTAAAAGGATTCGGTCTGGCCCATTTTTTTAAAGGTTTAAGTTTTTCCTCAAAGGTTTAATATTTATTTTTTTAAGGTTTTAAAAACAATCTGAAAGGTTAAAAAATATATTTGAAAGGTAAGACTTGTTTTGAAAGGTAGGTTTTTTTTTTTTTTCTTTTTTTGAAAGGTAAAGTCCTTTTTTACTTGTATTTATTTTGATAAGGCAGTGGCATTCGTAAGGTTAAAATAAGTAAATAAATAAATCTTGTGAGCTTGTCCCCACCAAATTCGACCTGCTACTTTCTTAATTTTCACTTTTGCATGACATTCTTTTTTAATTTGTGGGTATGCCACTCTTTTTATTTTGTGGGCTCTACTTCCTATCTGTATGGGCTCTTTTGAATTCCAGCTTCATAATCAGTATAGATAAATAAATAAATAATTGAACGTCACTATCTAAAAATTGGTGACTGTTTGCCAGATCGTTACGTATTGGCCAATGTCTGGTGCACGCTTTTCATGAGTGGGAGAAGTAAAGCTTTACCCCCTGTTTGGGAAGGGGGAGGAATGGGGGGGGGGAGGGAAAAAAAGGAGGGAAAGTGAGGGGAAAATATTTTTTGAGGGTGTTTGGGAAAGGGAGGGGAGGGAAAATGGAGGGGAGGGGAGGGGAGGGGGAGGGGAAAAAGGGTAAAAAAATTTTCCCCCCAAAATTGGGGGAAAATGGGGGGAGAGGAGGGGAAAATAAAAGAAAAGACTAAATTGCCCTTTTATTTGTAAAAAAAGTTTTAAAGATTTTATAAAAGTAAGGGCAAAACGGTAATTTTCTCTCTATCTCACAAACAAACAAAACCCTACTTTTTCACTTTTCTTCCCCTTACCTTTTCACTTCCCAAACAAGAGGAGGTAAAATTAATTTTCCCTCCCCTCCCTTCCCCTTCATTTTCCTTCCCCCTCAAATTTTCCCTCCCCTCCCCTCCCCTCTCCCAAACGGAGGGTTAAAGTGGGGTCACTTATGGAACATCATCTCACTTTAGTGAAGTGAACGATCCTGCAGTGCACTCCACTTTGCATGACTCCTGCTTTGGCATGGGACTGGGACCTACTTTGATAACGACTATATCTTTAAATGAGAATCACGAGAGGCAGCGTGGAAAGGACAGTCTCATCTGACGTGACCGTACTGGGCGATTCAAGGACCAATGTGCATGCCAGTGTTTGAAAAGCGCACAATTTTTTTATTTATTTTTTTTCATATGTCTAATTAATGGGAATGGAGAGTAACCAACCCTAGGCCTTTCTTAACTTATATAGACAAGTCTCGAAGAATTATACTTGCGAAAAACTTCTTTCTTAAGAAACTCACATCCATTGATTCTATTGAGAGTCTTATTTGTAGGGACAAAAAAAAAAAAAAAAAAGTCTTACTATAAGTGAGATTGTATTCTCTGCTAGCTTATGTCCTGCTTGATTTGGCGTGGGACCCGTGGCATGCAGGTCATACGATATCCTACAATCTTTAACTTGACACTAATGCTATGTACATAAACTATTCTTCCTCATTCCCCATACACATCACATGCCTGACTCTCTAGTCAATAGCTCAGTATAAACCAAAAGTCAATTCCACAAGTGGGACACATGAGATAATAATTTCATTATTTCTGGCCCACATTTCAGATACTCTGAGATCTTAGTTTGATTGGGGGACTGTGGAAAAAATATTTCATTTCATTGATGTGATGGTGAACTTTAACATTTGCACCAACTCATCGGTTCTTACCAACTTCGATTATCCATGACGAGATGCAATTTGATGGCCACTTGGACTACTACTGCATTTTCTTGTTGCGAACTCAACTTTTGCTCCTAATAGAGATTCCAAGATTTATCTCTTTTCTTATCTTGGAAAAATAGTACTTGTCTGAGGACATGGGCTCCTCTCATCCAAGTTACTACACCAATTGGCATCCTTACAATCATGCTGCTCCAAGTTAACAATTAAGCCATAAAATAACATAGGAAATGTCTCGATGTACATCAAATTCCTATTATTCATCTAATTCACTTGCCATACTGGCGCTAAACTGACATATCTAGATCACGTGGGAATCTAACTATGAGATCCATGGGGAATACAAATACTGCTCCCATAAATCTAGTCATATAGCATCTCATATACGATGGTTCTCTCATTATCTTCGAGCAAGGTCTGTTTATTCCCAACAAAATATTGCATCTCATATTCATAACCAAACCGTTAAAAACCGAACCGCGGTTAACAATACGGTTACGGTCAATTGTCACTTAAAAAAATTTTGTGAAAATTTTGCTATTTACCAATCAAACTTACTGTGAAAAAAAAAAAAAAAAAGCAAAGTTGGAGAATGACATAATATGTTACTATAACAAAAAAAAAAAAAAAAAAGAAGTAATTTATATTTAGAACCTTAGGTTTTTTCTTATTAGTGAAACGATTTGGTTAACCATATGTTTTGGGAACATTTAAACGCAACGACAACGGTGCCAAGAACTTGATCGACACTTATATGTGCAACATTTAAACGCAAGACTACGGTGTCATCAAGTAGTGAAGGAATAAAAAGTCAAGATTATCTATCCCACGAAGGGAGGATGGAACAAGCAATGAATCCAATTAAAGTATAATTAAATTAAGATATCGCTAATAAAGACAATTGAAGTGAGCAATTAAAACTATTATACTATGCAATGTAAATAATTAATTAACAATCTAAGATATGAAGTTAATTAGATCTAAGTTAATGTAACAAGCTACACTAAACTAGTTGATGAATTGTGGTAGAAATGGAAGATTTAAGGTGCAGATGTGGTGTGAAATGTGACAAGTTATGTGAGATGAGTATCTAACAACCTAGAAGTGAAAATAACAAATCAAATAAGAATTAAAATTAACAACAATCAAAATAAGAGATTAGGCAATCCAAAATCCACTATATATTTAATTAATCCAAGCAATGCATGTTCTAATTTAACTCATAAATCTACAATTCAATTAGCAATCTCTTGCCTAATTGGATTGGATGATATATCAATGAAGATTAAAGTAAAGAAAATCAAAGGTCAAGATCCTAGATCATCATCTAGCTACCATAACAATATATCATCAAAATCAAGTTATAAAAGATAAAAGATCAGGGCTCTAGAGCATGCTATGTGAGAGAACTTAATCCAAATACAAAGCATCAACTGAGATTATCCAAGCATCAAGTGTAGAGATAGAGCATGAGAAATGAGAGAAATTAGCACGATTCCATTTAAAGTCTACTAATCAATCAAGGCACAAGTAGAGAATTTAAACTAAAACACGCATGGAATTGAACTAATCACATTACTTAGCTCAAAAGAAGAGCCTAATCTAAGAGCTTTAGCCACTAAACATCAAGAAAAAGTTTCAAATCTTCATTAATGATCTTCAATTACACACATACTCTCTAGATTATATACACTTAAGCTCCTAATTACAATCTAAAAGTATAGAGAATGTAAGATAAAATTACTAAAAGACTAACTTGCCAAAAGATTCTTTTCTCTCTACAAATACATTCCAATTTATAGAGACATTGAGGATATTTGATTGGCTCATTTCCTTTCACAAGGATTCTTTTCTTTCACAAGCATATGTACTTTTTGTGTTATGTAGTCCTTCATTTTGGAGGATTTTGATTGGCTCATATCATTTCACATGGATTTGTGCCATGACAAGCTTTGATTGGTTTGAACCCAGAACCTGTTTCATATCCACCAAGCTCTAACCAATAAACCAACTACTCATTTGTGTTAAAAAATGACTTCTTTTATTCTTAAAGTCTTCTCCTTTTATTTTGGAATTCTTCAACTCTTCCTAAGATTTCTTCACCAAGATTTCTTCATCTAACTTCTTTTATTGAAATCTCTTCTTGATGCCTTGGGACACTAGCAAGAAGGTTGTGGTAGTCGCGGGGTCTACCTACACAGGAGAAATTACATAAAAATGAGATAGAAATAATCGGATTTATGCATGATAATCCGATAATCCGTTAATGTGATAGAAGGATAAAATCTTCGTGTAAAGCAAATGATATGCGTATGAGATGCTAATAAAACACGGACTAATGAGGGCTAAATTATGCAATGTTTAACGCTCATCAAACACGGTTAACCGAATCGCGGTTAATGGTTCGGTTCGGTTAATAACCGTGAGTCGAGACAAAAACCATAACCAAATCGTGAAGCACAGTTTTTCGATTTCAATAACCGTAATTGTAACCGAACCAAGAAACACGGTTATTGTCATGACCCCAAAATGGGGGCAGGATTAAGGGGTCATGATTAGGGGGATTACTGTAGCATAATCTTACTTTATGGTGCAACTCGAAGTTTGGAGCTCATCGAATTCCGTATTGCATCATTAATGTCTTTTTAGCTGCATTTAACTGCGCAATACGTCCTCAGATAACATAGACAGGATATAAATAGAGCTAGACAAGTAAACAGGAGATTTCATTCCCATATTTCAAGTTAGAAATTACAAAAGATGTATTAATTACATTCTCAAAATAAAAGGCCAACAGAGGCCAGTAAAACATAATACAAAATGCAAAATAATACTCCCAGGTATTTCCCGTCTCATGTGCAAGGGGTGGAGTCTACATATGTCGGGAAATCTCACCTACGACATTAAGCGTAGATCAGACAATATGCCTGGCAAATATCCAAGACAAATAGCATAGTTTGCAAGCACAAAGCAGAGTATATAAGACATGTTAATTAAACAGAGATCAGGTAATAGTATGTCTAAGCAAGGTAATGAGTAAAATAGCAGAATCGATGATAACAAAAGGTATGAGTCCCTATCACGAGGGTACCTGGTCTGCCCCGAATAGGTCCCGGTCACAGAGGTTCCTGGTTTGCCCCGGACTAGGCTGATAGTACCTTAAACTCAACCGGGAGTCCCTATCACGGGGATACTTGGTCTTCCCCGGATAGGCCCCTGTCATAGGGGTTCCTGGTCTGCCCCGAACAGGGTAGGTACACTGGTGACACAGGTTACACACAAGACTACAAACTGCAACCACAACAAGCAATAAATACAGGACTATAGTAAATGCTATCCATATATAGTAAATGCTAGAAAATGGCTTGGTGATGCCGAGAGGATTAATACGAAGTGTGGGGTTCGGTGCTTAATCGAGACTTAATGAGTAATTCAGTTACTCATGAGACATAAACAATGCTGATTCGACTTTTAAAACAGTAAACCGAATTAAAACTGATTTTTAAAACAATATTTTCTGGGTCAGAAAAATTCTAAGGAAAAATGGACAGCATTTCGGGTAGGAATAGGGGACCCAAGATGGGTGGCAGAAAGGCAAAGCGATCTGGTTATTACGGAAGGGCAGGGCAACCAAATGCTCGCACACAAACCGAGAAAACCTTTGAGGATCCGGGTATATCCAATGGTCAAGTAGGGTAAGAATCGCACGGCAGGTCTGTGTGGCAAGATGCTGAGATCAGGTTTACAAGGTGCATGATAAAAGTATGAAAAGTTTGATTGAAATAATCATAATCATGCAAGTACGGTGATTATCAAAATTATATGTTAAAAGGGATGGATATTGGTGTATTTTCGTACACTTGATGCATTCGGAAGGTGGAAATATCCAACCCCTAAGTTCGGATAAAAATACGAGTCACCGTGCTCCACATACATCCATAATTGTCCGGGTCTAACTATCGAATTAAAATTTATATCGGGCAAGTCGGGTACTGGGTTCATCACAGTCTAGGTCTCGGTCTCTATTTTTAAGAAAAGAAAGTCTCATTGCCTGGGGTTTAATGTTAAGAGCCCCCCATTTGGAGTCAGTGGATAATTATTGATTTTCCCTAATTCTTGGTTAAAGTAATAAAATTTTGGTTCAAACTCAGAAATTCTCATGAGGTTGATTAAGTTATAAAAAAATAAAAAATAAAAGTTTAAATGAGACCGAAAATTCATGTGAAAGCAGGTTTGTGGGTCCCAGGGGTCAGGTCCTCCGGCTGCGGTCGGACTCGCTGCGCCGGCCGCTGCTCGCAGCAGGTGGCATCTGCACAGCCGCTGGCCGCTGCATGCAGCAGCTGGCCGGTGAGCTGATAGGGGTGATGGCCGCTGAAGGGCGGCTGGCAGCTGAGTTCCAAGGGACTGGCTGCTGGGAATTTTCAGAGGAGAATAGCCGCAGGGAGAAGCTTGGACAGCTGCTTGGAGTAGGGTGCTGGCAGTTGGCAGCAGGACCACCTGGTGGGGTAGCAGGGGCCAAAGTAGGGGCAGGTACCGGCCGCTGGGCTTAACCTGATGGCTGCTGCAGCTGGCGATCAGCTGCTGGCTGCTGAACTTGAGGGATAATGGCTGCCGAACATGGGGGCTGATGGCTGCTGAACTTGCGGGACAATGGCTTCTGAACTTGGGGCTGAACTTGAGGGATAATGGCCGTTGGGAGTGGGGGTGCTGGGACTGCTGGCCGCTGCTGCTGCTGCCTGGATTCAAGGGAAGAAAAAAGTGTGGACGGGTGTGGGGGGACTGGCCGCTGGGCCTGCTGTGCTGGCTGCTGGTCATGGGTTTTGACGGTTTGGTAATTTTATTTGTAAAGTCAAGTTAAGTCAAGTTAAACATTAAATTAAAAGTATTTTTTTACCACAACTCCTTTCATCATTTAAAAAAAAAAAAAAGTAACTACATTTATTTACTAAAAGACAAAAAAACTCTATTTCTCCATACAAAAAGTCAAAAATATTCCATCACAAACAACTAAAAATAAAATACTATCATAACCCACTTATAGTTTCTTCTCTCTTTTTATTTCACTTCATTCTACTTTATTTTAAAAGTAAAATACCAAATGGGCCCGGGATTTAAAGACCAAAGATTGGAGGGGCAAATCACCCATTAATACATATTTCAGTCATTAACAAATTAATCAAGGTGGTTAGCAAGATTAGCAAAACCCGGTACTAAACAATGTTAAAGGAATTAAGTCCTATATAGTAGAAGACATAATTAACCTGAGCCCATTTCCATCTTAACAAGATTAACATATTCTAAGATCAATTAAAATTAACAAGTTATGCAATTTAAATTGGGTACTTGCCTAAAAAACCAAGAGCAAAACCAAACCTCAAATACAATCAAGCCAAGCTCTAACCGAGAGCTTTCTCTTCCAAACACCCACCAAATCTACCTCTTTGAGAATTATCAAGAAAAGGTGAAGGAAGAAGAGGATTGCCGCAATGGATTTGCGCCAAAACAGAGTATGTCGCGAAGAGGGTGAAGAGGAGTTTCTTGGCCGGGTCGAATTCTTCAAGAACAATCTCCACCTAGGTGTTCTACATCAAACCATGAGAGGAGAAGAGAACGAGAAGAAGAGAGAATGAGAGGAGTTCTCTCTTGTGCTAGCCGATGAAATGAGGGAGTGAATGACAGTTATGGTGTTGGTTGAGGTAGGTGAGAGCATTCGATAAAGTAGGTGAGGTTGGTGGGATATTTTTGCAATAGTTAGCTTGCAAGTTTGCTACCATATAGCCGAACTTGAAATGCGATAACGGATATCTTCGGGACCCCGGACGGATCAGGTCAAAGAAGAGAAATTGTAGGTTTAGGGAAGAGCTTTCCAACAAACTAAGAATCAAAATTTTCAGAGGTCACTGGCAGAAGTTGTAATTTCCAAAAAGTATGACGGGGTCAAATTAGACTTTTTGGACCTCGGATGAGTTCGAGCTGAACATGAAAATTGTTAGGTAGGTTGAGATCTAATTTTTGAGTTCAAGAACGACACATTACAGGGCTTCGAGGGAGAAGTCAACTGTTTGGTCAAAATCTAATAATTTATGACAGAATTGGCCAATTGAAGGGTTTCGGGCCTCAAACTGAATCAAGTTGAATGCAAAAGTTGTCTGAAATGATAATCCCAATCAATTGAGCTCAGAATAACAAGTTTACAGAATTTATGAACAACCTCCTGGTCTCACTCGAAATCACAGACTAACTCCAAACGGGGGTCGAACTAGACTCAGAGGCTCTCAAAACTTCCCAAAGTTGCTTAAAAACTATTCTAACATAGAAAACACCACAATTGGCCTCTAATCCCAACTTAGCAATCCTAATTATAAAATTAATTAGTACTGATGAGTCAGGCCCAAGTGACCCAATTCTTAATGAGTCCGGGGCCTAAATCTGTGAAGATCTGGTCCGTTGGGATCCGAGCCCAAGTCTACGAAGACTGCCACATCAAGGCAACCACATCGCTTCGGATATAGTCGTCGGTCTTTAACCCGCTTTTACCAGGTTCCGCGGAGAATATCTCACCTGCCTCGTCAATCAAGGGTAGTTCAAAGGCTCCGTCAAAGTGGAGGGAGCGTTGAGGTAAAGTCGCCCTCATCTGTCCGGGAAGGCTATAAATACAAGAGACAACTTTTATGTATTCTCGAAGTTTTTGGAATCTCTGAAGAGTTTGTAATCTCTACATATTGGAAGTAAAGCTACCGGCAACCTTTGCCCTTCTGAAGTGGACGTAGGTTATATTGACCGAACCACTATAAACTCTTTCTCTTCTTTATTTACTTCATAAAGCATTAATCACTTGACGGGTGGTGTTCGAAACCAGTTTTTGGCATCATCAGTTTGGCGCCGTTTGTGGAAAAGACTAAATTCTCACCTCATAACACTTCCTCTTTCAAAACTATGGTGACCACTACTAGATCAACGAGACGACAAGAGGACAATCCCAGGCGAGAGGGCGAGGATGATCCTCCACCGAATAATCCTCCCCCAAGCGCTACCGCTCCTGCTCCCACTCCTCAACAAATGTTGGAGACAATGCAGCAGCTGGTAACCCAAAACCAGCAGATCCTACAGCTCATACTCACGGGGCAAGGAGGAGTGCAACTTAGAGGAGTACTGCAGGGAGCGCCTCACCAAGGACATCCAACGGCTCATCGCAGGGGAATACCTCGCCCGGGCGCCCATCCATATGGCGCCAACGCCCATCCACATGGCACCCAGGGCCTCGGCGCCCATCCCCCTGGCGCCCAGGGAACCGGCGCCCATACCCCTGGCGCCCAGAGCATAGGCGCCCATCCCCCTGGCACCCAGGGCACCGGCGCTGTCGCGACCCCGAACCGAGGCCGCGGCAGTTAATGTGAGATTATTATTATTTGAATAAGATGACTGAACCTCCCACAGGTTCCCGCAGTGAGGGTTCCAGACAAACACACAAGGAACAACCAACTCACACGGTCAAGTATGCGGAAGCGCGTGGCAAATCACATCTTAACAAGTCATGACGGAATATAACATAATGTCATCAAGACTAAAATATCAGAATGAAGACATAACAAGGCATCCCCATAAATTCAAGTTGCAAAGTTAACAATGTATATTAAGTTATTACACTTCCCAAAATAAGAGGCCAACAAAGGCCAATACAATTCCCAAAAAGTATATCAAATCCCAAAGAAGTGATCCGTCGAAACTCATGACCCATCCAAACATCTACATGATGTCGTCGGGTTGCCACTCACGGGCTAGGGTAGGCCCAACAGCCTCCTCCGGGCACTCCTCCTCAAAGGGAGGGTCTCCTGTACCTAGTCACCAAAATACAAGCATCAAACACGACGGTTTGGCAAGAAATCATTTTAAGAGAAGCATGTAAAACAATGTTTAATCAAGAACATAAGGAAATACTTTACAGAACGTAAAACAATACTTACGAAACACTTTTCTAAATCAAAGAAAAACTAACATGAATGCATAACATATATATATCATGAATCGTAAATCCACAAAGAGCCCATCCTTTCTCTACCATTTATAATGGAAAGAGTAAGCACGCACGACAAGCACGAATATACATAATATAGCACGACACGATTCCCACAAATACGGGATTTCCGGCCGCGGAACCGGACACGCACGATGTGTAATAAATACACGACTAATCTGTAGTTAGTTCACATGTTTAAGGACCCCTAGACAGTGGATCAGACTGAAAGGGCAGTCCAAGCTCTGTGGTGTTCACTTCAGTTCATCAATGCACAAAACACGCTAAACACGATTCAAACATATTGAAAATAAAAGGGGAAATCACTTATCACGACAAGACGAGGCACGACTAGCACAATGCATAATATATATATGCTCACAACTTATAAAAGTGATCCCCATTAAATACTTGAAACACAACTTGGAAATACTTGAATTCAAGGCGAGTACACGATATTACTTGTCGTATCAAAACAAAGTTCAAAACGCGATAATTTCATCAAGTACAAGCTTAGGCTATTCCTTGACCCTTGTGTGATTGAGACTCTGTTGTTAAAATATAATAATTGGTGTCCCCGAAGTTGTTTCGTACCTTGGAGTTCCAATCACGCAATGTCAGGTTAAAGTCCATAACATAGCCTAGTTTTTCCTTTCAAATCCTTAAAAGTGCATAAATGAGATAAAATTTCTAAACAGGTTCTGTCTCAACACAATTCAGGCAGCAGGCAGTTCGCTCGAGCGAACCCAAGGGTCGCTCGAGCGGACAACCTTCTGTCTGCGCTCGGACCAGGCTGGCATGGTCGCTCGAGCGAACCTAGAGGTCGCTCGAGCGAACAGGCTTCTGCCTGCGCTCGTGCCAGGCAGTGGCCTGGTCGCTCGAGCGGACCCATGGGTTGCTCGAGCGAACCCGCTTCTGCCTGTGCTCGCTGAGTGCAGAAACTGCATTCCTCCAGCATGGTTCACAAGCCCATTCTTTCCCCCATCTTGCACTTAATCCACCTGAAATCCCTTGAGCCACCATGCTCCCCAAAGGGTCAAATCCACATTACAAAATCATTAAGCCCATAATTTTAAACATCCAAACCCTATTTCTCATCAAAATAAGTTCACATTCTCTCAAGAAGCAAAGCTTAAAAATCAACTAGACATCTGAAGGTTTAGAAGTTACTTAACATTGGTACATAAACTTGAATAGAAATTATAAAATGAGAGTCTAAGAAAATACATAACCATATAACTTAACACAAGATAAGTGCAAACCTCAAGGGACATAGTGAAAATCCATAACACATATGCACAACAACTTAAATAGATCACTTGCCTTAGCCAAATGAAAACAAGATTCTTCTTCAAGCACTCCTAACCAAAAGCCAATCCAAGAACTACAAAAGACCCATGAAATCCATTCAAAAACTCACCCAAAAACACAACCAAGCAACCCATTTAGAAATAAGTGCTATAAGTTAGAAAAATAAGATTTTTGGAAGTAGAAGAAACTCCATTAAAGAGATGGGTTGAAGCTCTTACCTAGAGGTGCCCAAACAAGAAATGAGGAAGAAAATAAAGATCTTTCCCACCAAGAAACTTCAAGAAAATGGTACCAATGGAAAGCTTGTCTTGAGAGGAAGAAGAAGGAGGTTTTAGAATTTCATTTGGAGGTTCCTAGCTCAAGCATTCAAGAGAAGAAGATGGAGAGAAAAAGAGGGTTTCCTCAGCCCTAGACAAGAAATTGCAGAGATTTGTGAGAAATGAAGAGAAAGAGAGAAGAAGGGACTTAAGTGCTAGACAAGTGGGTCCCCTTAGGTGCAAATCTTGCATGAGTCAAAATATGGTCTTGTGGGCCTCAAATGAAGTCGACGAAGAAGGATAAAACGATCCTTGAAATATCTAGTTTCCAAAAAGTATATTTTTGACATAGTTTTGGAATCTCGAAAATCGTGTCCAGATTTGAGTGTGAAAAGGCTATTTTACCCTTTTTGGCCAAAACTTGAGTTTCTGGGCTTCAAACACAAATGAGTTAAACACGAAGGTTGCACATAATAATAAAACCAATCAAATGAGATGAAAATCACGATTAACACACAACCAAACACGATATTCCCACGCTTGCACGTACACCCAGGCCGTCCTGAGTGTGCCTAATAAACACTAAACGTTCTCGAACTCCCCAAAGCTATAACCATGACTAAAACTAATCACATTCTAACCCACGATAACTAAACTCAATCAAGACTAAGCACATACTAAGCAAACACTATTGGGTTAATCCTGGGTTGGGGTTTGACAGGCGCCCATCCCCCTAGCGCCAAGGGAATTCCCCATATCGCCCCTCTTGGAGTACTCTTGGTCGACCCTCAAGGTCGCGCCCATCACGGAGTTCCTCCGCCCCCAGGTGAAGCCCATCTCGGAGGACCCCCACCTCCAGGTAGAGCGAGTCATGGAGGACTTCCACCTCCTCCCTCTATTTCTAATAGGGAGGAGCCTCATTTCCAAGAGGAGGAGAGCGAAAACCAAAGCATAGAGGTGGGGAGTCACTTCCACGATCGGTCCAGAGAAGCCCCTAATCACTGGGAAGAAAAGATCAAAGAAATGCAAAATCAACTAGGTGATGTCTTCAACACCATAAAGGCGCAGTCACCGGAAACAATGGATTACCTAGTTGGGCGAACGGACACACCATTCAAGCCCGACGTGGTGAACTACCCACTCCCACGGAAGTTCAAAATGCCATTCGTGGAGACCTTTGATGGAACGAAGGATCCATTGGATCATCTGGAGACCTATAAAACTAAAATGCAGCTGCATAATATCCCTGATGAGATTATGTGCAGGGCATTCCCAACCACACTGGAGGGCTCCGCTCGGCAGTGGTTTGCCAACCTCGCCCCAGCCTCCATCGCCACCTTTGGGGAGTTGAGCAAGTCATTCGTCTCACACTTTATCGGAGGGCGCCGCCACCAGAAGCCTGCCACACACCTGCTTAGCATAAAGCATGACAAAAATGAAAGCCTCAGGAGCTACCTCACTCGTTTTAACGAGGAAATACTTCAGGTCGAAGAGCCTGACGACAAGGTATCCATGACAGCCTTTCTGGGAGGCCTCCGCTCATTGAGTTTCCTCTTCTCAATGATGAAGCGCCTGCCAAAGAGCATGCCAGAACTACTAGCAAAGGCCCAGAAGTACATGAACGCTGAAGATATCACCAGAGCCAGGTGGGGAGAGTCCTCCAGAACAGGGGACAAGAGAAAGGAGGAGCGAGACAGAGATGAAAAAGACACAAGCAACAAGCGAGGTAGGACAGAGAGGGTACTGGTAAGAGACCGACTCGGTCCTGCTCCGCAGAGAGACAAACAAGATTCACTCCTCTCAACACCACTGTTGGGCACATCTTGTTCCAAATACAAGATGACCCTGCCATAAAGTGGCCTGGAAAGATGAAGTCCCCTCCAAATCGCAGCAACCCGACCAAATACTGTCGCTTCCATCGTGACTATGGCCACGACACTGATGATTGTTATGACCTCAAGCGGCAGATTGAGGATCTCATTCAGCGTGGTCAACTACGCCAGTATATTGTTGGTAGGGGGCAAGCCCCACCACCGCCACCACCTCGCAATATGGAGGACCCGCAACCAATCGGGGAAATCCGAACCATCTCGGGAGGACTAGCAGCGTCACTCTCCGCCATGAAGGGCCATGCCATAAAAACAAGACATCCTGATGAAGCACGCCCGTCAAAGGCGCCCAATCATGAAGCTAACGAAATCATATCCTTCTTGGGTAAAGATTTGGAAGGGATCCAGCACCCCCATGATGACCCTCTGGTGCTCACCATGACTGTTGTCAATTTCAAGGTGCGAAGAATCTTGGTGGGTAGTAGAAGCTCTACAGATATCCTATTTGTAGAAGCTTATGATAAGCTGAAGCTGGGCCGGGAGAGGCTGCAGCCTGTCAAATCCCCCCTCATCGGGTTTTCAAGGGAGAAGGTGTATCCCCTAGGGGCAATCACGCTACCAGTCATAGCCGGGGCAGCACCCCGAAGTTCCACTACAATGGTTAACTTCCTGGTGATAGACTGCCCATCAGCCTATAACATCATTTTAGGGCGACCAGCTCTTAATGCCTTGGGAGCCGTCCTCTCCACCTATCATCTCATCCTCCGCTTTCCAACCCCGAATGGAATCAGGGAGGTAAGAGGGGACCAGGTAGCGGCAAGAGAATGCTACCTCTCCTCAATGAAGGCCAAGAAAACGCAGGAGGCGTTGTAAGTTGAAATCTTGGACCCGAGGGATGACGCCACTACAGAAAGAGGACAAATTTTTTGAAAAATAATATGAGCATTTTCGCATGGTCGCATGCTGATCTCGAAGGAATTGACCCCGAGGTCGCCACTCATCGCCTCAATGTCGACCCCCGTCACAAGCTTGTCCGACAAAAACTAAGGGACGCCTCCACTGAAAGGGCCCAAGCAATGGACAAGGAGGTCGCGAAGCTAATAGAGAATGGGGCGGTCAGGGAAGTAGCATATCCTGAATGTCCCTCAAATGTAGTGATGGTGACGAAAGCTAATGGGATGTGGCGCCTATGCGTCGACTTCACCGAGCTTAATAAGGCATGTCCGAAGGATTGCTACCCACTGCCTCGGATTGATCTCCTCATCGACGCCACAGCAGGACATCAACTGCTCTCCTTCCTGGATGCTTATTCTGGATACAACCAGATCAGCATGCATCCCCCAGACCAAAAAAGGACGTCCTTCATCACCCCGAAGGAGACTTATTGCTACAGAAGCATGCCCTTCGGGCTGAAAAATGCAGGTGCAACCTACTAACGCCTAGTGAACAAAATGTCTCACTCCCAGATTGGGCGAACCATGGAGCTTTATGTGGACGACATGCTGGTGAAGAGCATTGCCGCTGCAGATCACATCGACCATCTTCAAGAAACTTTCAATGTTCTCTAATCCTATCGTATGAAGTTGAATCCTGAAAAATGCGCATTTGGCGTAGGATCGGGAAAATTCTCGGGCTTCATGGTCAACCAAAGGGGAATTGAGGCGAACCCCGATAAAACCAAGGCAATACTTACATGAGGCCTCCCTCTTCCACCAAAGAACTGCAGTGCCTCAATGGAAGAATTGCAGCGCTTAACAGATTCGTTTCCAAGTCTGCAGATAAGTGCTTGCCTTTCTTTAAAATCCTCCAGAAAGCTTTCGAATGGGGACCCGAGGCTGAGGAGGCCTTTCAGAAACTCAAAGCTTACTTGGCCGCTCCCCCTCTTCTTTCACATGCTGCACTCGGGGAGGCGTTATATTTGTACCTTTCTCCTTCACCCTCGGTAGTTAGCTTTGTTCTAATCAGAAATCACGATGGAGTGCAAAAACCCATCTATTACGTAAGCAGAGCATACCGAGGGGCAGAATTCAAGTACTCGGGCTTGGAAAAACTAGCGCTCGCCCTCATTTTGACGGCAAGACGTCTACGACATTATTTTCAGAGCCATACGGTCGTTGTAGTTACTTACCAACCTCTGAAGAGAATACTGGGAAAACCGGATATATCCTGAAGATTAGTCAAGTGGGCATTGGAATTGGGCGAATTCAACATCCAGTACTAGCCAAGGGCGGCCATCAAAGCACAAGCTCTGGCCGATTTTGTAGCTGAATTCACACAGGCAGAAGGGGAGCCAAATCAGTCCACCGAAGACATCATCCGGGAGCATCATCCGGGGGCCCAAGCTCCTCCTCCAGGCGCCCAGACTCCCCTGGGCGCCCGGGCCTCTTCCCCAGGTGCCCAGGAGCCTCCTCCAGGCGCACATGAGCCTCCTCCATGCGCCAAGACCTCTTCTCTGGATGCCCAGGGGCCTCCTCCAGGCGCCCAGGAGCCTTGTCACGTCCCCCGAACCCGATTAAAGAAATAACCGGATCCGGAGAGTGAATTTTTAGGACTAATTAAAAATTTTGTCCTTTGGGCCCACGGATCGTAGTCCGCGATGAGGATTATACATTTCATGCCTCTTTTCAATTCATTAAATACTGAGTTCATAAAACTCTATACACATGATAATCTGAACAGAGGATAATATCTCATCAATATAAAAATTAAAGTTGACAGAAAGAGATAAAACATCTAGAATCAAGTTAATTATTACATTGGCCTTCCCAAATAACTAAGGCCAATAAAAAGGAATCAATCAATGAGTGTAAAAAGTTCCAACGAGGGAAAATAAAGAATAAAGAATCTAAAATTAATTCCCCGTGACTCTCTCCTGTGTCGGGCAATGATGACGCTATTCTACGTCATCGGCACGCCACTCCCGTGCCTCCTCGACTGGTTGGAGATCCTCTGGGATCTCCTCACCTGCCTGCTCCTCGTAGAGGTAGGCATCACCTGATGTGTCTGCACACCAAGGAAACAAAGTCAAGAACATGTTGAGCAATAGATAAGCAAAGCATATTAAATATGACATGTATCAAATACAGAATAATAACAGGTAATCATCATGAGAATACAATGATAGCAAGTCTAGGCACAAAGCGAGAATGTGTATAAATGGAGTCAATAGTAAGAATTCCTAACAATCATCTAACAATAACCACTATCCATGCAATGCAAAACAAGAACAAGACAAGAGGGAGACTCCGAGGATGTCCTATGCCACCTCCCGGGGTACCAGTAACAATCCATATAAGTCCGTACAAGTACAAGACTACTGATACCAAAGTCCGGCTCCAGTAGGATCCTAGCTCCCGGTCCTGGGAATAGCA
Source organism: Camphora micrantha (assembly GCA_003546025.1). Classification (NCBI taxonomy): domain Eukaryota; kingdom Viridiplantae; phylum Streptophyta; class Magnoliopsida; order Laurales; family Lauraceae; genus Camphora; species Camphora micrantha. The sequence goes on from QPKB01000001.1 coordinate 85,409,885, forward strand.
GCACGGTCCAATGCCCGCTCCCAGCTATTCTACGCCATGGACGCCGTCCTACGCCGACTGCCCATCCCCGACAACCGAGTAACCGGTTCGTCGTTTTAAACCCCATACTGCAGATGGCCATGAAATGCAAACAAATCCTAAAGTGATTCTGACACGAGGACAAACAAGACAAGCAAGTCTGGCTAGTTCCAAGTACAAGACAAGATCCTGGGGTTATCTCATCAAAACAATACAAGATTTCCAACATGTGATAACCCCCTTTCATTTCTAGCCAGTCAAGTTTATCATAAAGACAAGGTTCCTACGATACATTCTAAGTCAGGTCCAAGTCCTAATTCTATAAGAATCTATGTTTCACCTTTAATTAGGTATTTTATGTCAAGAGTGTACAAGGTAAATTTACAACGGATACGATTCATGAATCAAAGAGAAGTTATAAACCATTCCTAGGTAAAATGTTGTCATCCCTGTATTCAACATATCCTAACAGAGTACATATGGAATTCGGATCGACAATGCTACGAGGGAAATCCCTTGGTGTACAATAATGTAAGGCATTGGTCGTTTCAGTTTCCATATGCAATCGGTTACAATACACGTAATACCCGAATACCTAAACAACCATCGGATTCACACCAAGCAACGTGATTCGATTTAATTCCCATTTATGGTCAAGTGATATTAGGTTCATGGTTTCCAACATCTAAGACCCAAACCTGAGTTTTAGTTTCCATCCAAAAGAAACAAGGCATGTTTAGTTCCATTAGGGTAGCCCGCAGTTGACCAACAAGGTGTCCTCGGTCGACCTGCTGCACAGACGCGGTCGACCGGCCAAAGGGCTCGGTCGACCGGCCAGGTGGGCCCGGTCAACCTACAAAAGCACAGGCGCGGTCGACCTGCTGAAGGCGCTCGGTCGACCGGCCAGTTAGCGCGGTCGACCGGCCTGCACGGGAAACGCGAGTTCAGAGGTTTTTTCTGAATTGTTCCGAACCCAATCTTTCTCCTTCTCTTTTCAGACCTTTCCAGAGGCCATTTCTACATCAGAAGAGCCTCCTGCTCTCTCCAAAATTCCATTCCAACCTCATTCCACAAATACATTCTATTACCCCCAATTTTTACCAATTCCATTCAATTACCAGATTCTAACCTAATATACATTTCTCAAATTAAACAGGAACATGCTTGGAATTAAAAGGTTTAATCTACAGAATGTGTACAACAATCAAATATAACAACAAGCATGTTTAATATGTAATTGCGAATCTACTTGCCTCAACCGGAAGAAATATCAGAAATGGGTGACTTTCGAGGAGAAGCCTTTCTACCCCCAAATCTCAAATCTAACCCGACAGAACGAAACCTAACATACCAGGAATAACAAAGGAAAGAAAATAATTCAGATCTAACCTAAATCTAACCAAAAAGGGAGATTAACGAAAATATGAAAAGAGAGGAAGCTTTCCGAAAGTTGTACCGGAAGAAAGAGGGGAGGAAGAGATTGAGATCTACCGGATCAGATCTTCGAAAGGAGCTTTCTTGGGTGGAGTTCTGGCTTGAGGAAGAAAGAAGAAGAAACTGGGCTGCTGTCTATTCTTCGTTGCAGAGAATAGAATAAGAGATTAGGGCTTGGCATCGATTAAGAAGAAGAGGGAGGGGAAAAAGACTTAATTATCCCTTAAGTGGGCCCGGTAAAGAATGGGCCACTTGAAGGTCTTCTGATCATCGGATCGCGACGAGTCAAGAGGCAAAACTGATCTATTCGACGAGATCTTTCCAACGAACCCAAAAATCACGGCGTTTGGAATATTTCGGAAAACACTCAATTTTCCCTAAATTGCAATCTACCCCCTTACTATGATCAAACGAACTCCGAATCGCACGAAACTTCGCAGATACTATTTTAATACTAAAAGAAACTCGCTCAAAATCTAAACCCACTTAAATATCTAAAATATAATTAATTAAAATAAATATGCATTTAAATGGGTCAGGTCGGATATTGGCCCCAAACTGACCCAGTAAGGTCACAACCTTACATCTCTCACAAATAAAAAGAACATTTGGTCCCCCAAATGCCTAAACATACCTCATCTGGAAAAAGATAGGGGTACGCCTTCTGCATCTGATCCTTCAGCTCCCACGTACCTTCCTCTGAACCGTGGTTCTCCCACTGTACCTTAACCCATTGAATGGTCTTAGTACGCAACACTACCTCCTTAGTGTCGACGATCTGCGTTGGTCGCTCCACATACGTGACATCTGTTTGAAGCTGAAGTGGCTAGTGCTGTAACACGTGAGCGGGATCTGGGATATACTTCCGAAGCATCGAGACATGAAACACGTTGTGCACACCCGCTAACTCTGGCGGTAGCACCAAATGATAGGCCACGTCTCCAACCTTGCTTTGGATCTCAAATGGTCCCACAAACCTCTTGGCAAGCTTCCCTTTCTGACCGAATCTGACAACACCTCTCATCGGGGAAACCTTTAGGAACACCATATCTCCAACTTGAAATTCTAAAGGTCTCCGCCTCTTGTCTGCATAGCTCTTCTGACGATCTCTGGATTCCTTCATCCTCATCTGCACAATCCGGACCTTCTCACTAGAATCAGCTATCTCTGAGGGGCCATGAAAACTCCTAACTCCAACTTCTTCCCAACATGCCGGAGTTCTGCATCTCCGTCCATATAATGCCTCAAATGGTGCCATACCAATACTGGAATGAAAACTATTATTGTAGGCAAACTCACATAGAGGTAAACATTCATCCCAACTCTCCTTGAAATCCAAAACACATGCCCTGAGAAGATCTTCTAATGTCTGAATGGTACGCTCTGACTGTCCATCTGTCTGAGGGTGGTAAGCTGTACTGAACTTCAACTGGGTACCCATAGATGACTGGAAAGTAGACCAAAACCGAGAGACAAACTTAGTATCTCGATCGAATACTATGGATTTAGGAACTCCATGCAACTTGACTATATTGTCCCTGTACAACTTAGTCATCTTGTCCATAAACTGACCAGTCTTGAAGGGTAAGAAATGAGCTGACTTTGTCAATCTATCCACAATCACCCAAATAGCATCGTTGCCTTTCTTGGTATTAGGCAACCCTGACACGAAATCCATAGTGATATTCTCCCACTTCCATTGTGGAATCTCCAATGGGTGAAGTAAACCAGGAGGCTTCTTATGCTCTGCCTTAATCTGCTGACAAGTCATACACCTTGATACAAACTCTGCAATCTCTTTCTTCATTTTCACCCACCAATAATGATTCTTCAGATCATGATACATCTTGGTACTCCCTGGGTGAATAGAATATCTGGTGTGGTGCGCATCTGTCATCAACTCAGACTTGATGTCTTGAACATCAGGCACACACAACCTATCCTTGCAGTACAGAATTCCATCAATCAATCTGAATTCTGGCTTGTCATCTACATGCTCGATGATTCTCTGCAACTCTGGATCATCTTTCTGAACTTCCTTGATCCGGTTAACAATTTCTGGCTCCCAAACTCCCATAGTAGCAACCAATGCTTTCTCATTAACTGGCAAGACTTCAACATCCATGTCTCTGAACTGCTCCATCCATCTCCATTCAGGCATTATACATCCACTGAATGCTGCCTTTCTGCTAAGAGCATCTGCTACCACATTCACCTTCCCTAGATGGTACTTGATCGGAAAATCATAATCCTTTATGTACTCCATCCATCTTCTCTGCCTATTGTTCAAATCACCCTGTGTAAACAGGTATAGCAGACTCTTGTGATCTGTATGCACCTCAAATCTTTCACCATACAAATAATGTCTCCACAGCTTCAATGCAAACACAACTGCTGCAAGCTCCAAGTCATGTGTAGCATATTTCTTCTCATGATCCTTCAATTGCCTCGAACCATATGCTATCACCTTGTCATGCTGCATGAGAACACATCCCAAACCAACCCCTGATGCATCTGTGAAAATCACGAATCCTCCACTTCCAGCGGGTAAAGCAAGTATGGGTGCTGTAGTCAATCTGGTCTTCAACTCTTGGAAACTCCTTTCACACCCTTCCGTCCATACAAACGGAATATCCTTCCTCGTCAGCTTAGTCAAAGGGGATGCTATAGTAGAGAATCCCTTCACAAACCTCCTGTAATAGCCTGCCAATCCAAGGAAACTACGAATCTCCGCTACATTCCTCGGGCTACTCCAGTTAACAACTGCTGCAATCTTCTTAGGATCCACTATCAACCCTTAGAGATAATGTGACCCAGAAATGCCACTTGCTCCAACCAAAACTCACACTTGCTCAACTTGGCATACAACTGGTTCTCCCTCAAAAGCTGCAAAGATGCCCTCAATTGATGCTCATGCTCTTCCTTAGTCTTTGAATACACCAACACATCATCAATGAAGACTACCACAAACTGATCCAAGAAAGGAGAAAACACCTTATTCATCAATGCCATAAACACTGCTGGAGCATTGGTCAATACGAAAGGCATCACGAGAAACTCGAAATGACCATATCTCGTCCGGAATGCAGTCTTAGGAATATCCTCATTCCTGACTCGCAATTGATGATACCCGGAACGCAGATCTATCTTCGAAAAGAATTGGGCTCCCTGCAACTGATCAAAAAGCTCATCTATCCTTGGCAACGGATACTTGTTCTTGACAGTGACCTGATTCAACTGTCTGTAATCTATGCACATTCTCATAGTCCCGTCCTTTTTCTTCACAAAAATCACTGGAGCTCCCCACGGTGAAACACTGGGTCTGATGAATCCTTTATCCAGAAGGTCTCCAATCTGAGTCTTCAACTCCTTCAATTCTGCTGGTGCCATCCTATACGGGGCCTTCGAAATAGGTGCTGTCCCTGGCTGCAATTCTATCATGAAATCCAACTCACAAAGAGGTGGCAAACCAGGAATCTCCTCCGGAAACACATCCGGGAATTCTCGCACCACTGGAATCTCCTCAACAAACTTGGGCTCCTTGTCTTCCGCAATAAATGCGATGAAGCCTTCGCAACCACTCCTCATCAACCTTTCTGCCTTCAATGCAGAAATCAACCGTGTGGAAATGGGCTTTTCAGCTCCAGTAAATTCAACACTACGGTCTGCATTCCGCAACTTGACAGTCTTGTTAAAGCAATCTAACACTGCCCGCTTAGTTGCCAACCAATCCATTCCAAGAATCACATCGAACTCCGCCATTGGTAAGATGATCAAACCGATGGTTAACTTAACCTCTCCAATCTGAATACTACACCTAGGGAAAATTACATTACAAGGTACCTGTCTACCTACAGGGGTAGCTACCATTAAATCATAGGGTAGTATCTCCTTATCCTCCCCCAAACGAAGTGCAAATGCTGGTGCAACAAAAGAGTGTGTGGATCCAGGATCAAATAGAACTTTGGCATCAAACCCACAAACTAAAAGTGTACCTTCAATGACATTCCCCGCAGCTTCCGCTTCCTCATGTGTCAAGGCATAAGCTCTCCCTGCCTGCTGGGGACGCTGCTGGTGATACTGCTGCTGAAGTGGCCTCTGACCACGACCCTGGAATCTGGGTGCCGGGGGTCTCTGCTGATACCGCTGCTGAGATACTGGAGGGCGCTGATATGGAGGTTGAGGTGGTCTAACAATCACCTGCTGCTGCTGCTGTGGCCTAGCCTGTGCAGGAGGCATCTGTCTCAAAGGCTGCGCAGGGTATGGTGCTCTGGGCACCGGAGCCTGGTATGCTGGTGCTGTCACTCCTGTCTTCCCTGGGCAAAAACGAACCTTGTGCCCTGGGTCTCCACAATGGTAACAAGCCCCTGATTGCTTCCTGCACTCACGGGTATAGTGGTTCCCTCCACAATGTATGCAGGAAAGGCGCTGCTGCTGCTGCCTAGGTGCTGGCTCAAACCGTGGCCTCTTAGGTGCTGACTGCTGATAATACTGCGAAGAAGAAGAGCCTTGAGGCTTAGGAGGAGGAATCAGTGCTAGAATCCTCTGCTGCTCTAGTGCTATCACCTCCTTCAGGGACTCCTCTGCCCAGTATGCTTCCTTGACCACTTCATCGTAGTCAGTCAATCTGCTTCGCTGGACTTGCAACTTAATATCTGCCCGCAGTCCCTTGATAAATCTCCGGACTCTCTCTGATTCAGGCCGAATCAGACTTTCAGCAAATCTAGATAGCTGGGTGAAGGCAATCTCATAATCCTGCACTGGTAAGTCACCCTGTACCAGTCTCTCAAACTCCTCCATCTTCTGATCCCTGTAGTGCTCCGGAATAAACTTCTTCTGAAATTGCTCGGTGAATGTCGTCCAAGCTACATCTTCAGCAATAGCCTCATAAGGGTGTTTGATGGTCTTCCACCATCTCTCTACTACCCCACGGAACATGTGGGCTGCCAGCTGCACCTGTTGAATCCCTGAGCAACGGAACACCTCGTATATCTTCTCCATCTGTACCACCCACTCATCTGCCACAGCGGGGTCCTCAATGCCATGAAACTCAGGTGGGAACCTCTTCCTGAATTTCTCAACCAGCTCATTCAAATCATACTCCTTGGCCTGTGGCTGGCCCACTTTCTGTACCACTTCAAGCATCTGTGCTTGAAAGACAGCCTGATCCTCATTCTGCTTTTGGCTCTGCTCAGCCATATCCTTCTGAGATTGTATGAATGCTGCCATGAATTGATGAAATTGATTCTCTGGGCCACTCTGAGAAGAACTGCCCTCTGGCGGTGGTCCATTATTAGATCGGGTGGGTCTACCAGCCATCGTCCTGTAAAACATTCAAGGTTACTTCCAATATGTCCCAAGCTAACAATACAATGCTAAGAAAGAACTACCAAGCCAACCTACTGACTAATGGAATCCTCACACGCGTCCTATGGTTTCTACAATTTTTACCCTGAGAAACCAACCACTGCTTTGATACCATCATGTCACGTCCCCCGAACCCGATTAAAGAAATAACCGGATCCGGAGAGTGAATTTTTAGGACTAATTAAAAATTTTGTCCTTTGGGCCCACGGATCGTAGTCCGCGGTGAGGATTATACATTCCATGCCTCTTTTCAGTTCATTAAATACTGAGTTCATAAAACTCTATACACATGATAATTGATGGACCCGATTTCTTCCCTCTCTCCCGCTGCCTCCGCCCCGGGTCTTTCGGGGTACGACGGAGTAGAGGAGAGGAAAAAGATAAAGGGTTTCAACATCTTTTTTTTTTTTGTACGGGTATGCCAATTTCACTCTTCTACTTGGAATTTAGGAATGGTGATCCGAAGATCCACCTTCACAAGTAGAAAGGGGAAATGAAACTTTTTCTAGTTTCTATTGCACGCATATTTTAAGAAAAGAGACAAAAGGGTTTTTTAAATGCCGTGAAAGGCGATTTCATTTGTTGCCGTGAAAGGCGATTTTGCCGTAAAAGGCGATTTACAAGTCTTATCCATTATGAAAGACAAGAATTGTGATTTTTGTCTCTAAAAGAAAAATAAAGTACAATAGAAAACAAGAAAAGGAATCTGACTTCTCATTCGATTGTGGGGACACGTTCAGATCGACGGTCGCGAGTCATGTATGGGCTCCTCCATCGTCCATGCAGATGAGAACACGATGCTTGGATTCTTGGCTTGGCTTTCTAACCTCAGATTTTTAAAGGACAAAGACCAAAAGAAGGTCTTATATCCGATAAAAAGCTAAGTAAACGGCCTGAAAAGCCACGTTTTAGCCATGTTGGTAGAAGAAGGGAGGTCCTTGGGGGGGTGGCCCCCCAAGGGTGCTTCAATCACCTTTTGGTGGTCTTTGCAGCAGAGTTGCAGGGCCTCTGGATTTTTTTTGTCTTCGTCGGGGGGAGAGCGAGAGCTTTTTCCGGGCAGAGCGAGAGATCCGGGTCCTTTTCCTTTGGAATGCTCTCCTATTTATAGGCCTTTGGTAGCCATTTAGGAGGGTTTATGAGCATTGAATACATTAATGCTCATAATTGGAGGAGTTACAAGTTTTTAAATTACTTGTTTTGTAACTCCTTTTTCCTTGAATCTGATTGGCCGATGGAGAATAATGAGCTTTTAATTGCCTTTAATCCCCATCATGGGAGGAGTTTCACGGCTTTAATGCCATAAATCCTTTGAGTTGTAACTCCCATTTGCTTGCTTTTGATTGGGCCGTCCAAAATAATGAGTTAATGACCGCATTAACTTGTCATAAAATGGGTCATTTAACCTCATTAATTGGTCGCCAAGTCGCTCGAAGAGTCGCGGGCCGCGCAGCGTCTTTTGGAATTCTTCTTGCGATGACCGCCGGTGGATCCACATGTTGTTTGATGTCGGATGGCGATGCAATTTTAGACATTGATTAATATCAACGTGCCGGCAACATCTGTCCTGTCGATTTCACGATCGGGCGGGCAGAAAGTGTGCTTTCTTTGTCGGCCGGTTGGCGATTTCGAGGCATCTAATGATCATCCAATGATTTCGGCGTCGAATCAGCGATGTTTGACGAAGATCGGCGGATTTGATGCACGAAAAATCAGATTTTGGAAAAATCACAGGGGCCAATCAACTCGAAACGCGAAAAGGACCCGAAAAAGGGTTTTCCGGCGAATTTTTGGCTCGCCGGAATTTCCATGGTCGCCGGCGACCATGGGCCTTGGGCCCATTTTTTGGCCGCCTTTCGGTCGCCGTTTCTTCGCCGTTTTTCGATCTTTTTTCATTATTTTTTCTTCTGATTTTTCCTGACATTTCCCCTCATTTATTGGCCTGATTCTCTTGAAGAAAACCCGACGAGAACCCACGCAAATCGGAGCACAAAGTTTCCTATTTTTCTGGAAAGCCGAAGACTTTGTTGTGCGGTTTTGCCGATTTTTTGTCAAGCATTGAAACTAGGCCAAACGATGTCGGAATGAGCTGAAATTCGATGTGGAGCTTCTTGAGCAGTAGATAGGACCAACCATAGGCTTTGGTTTGAGTTTTGAAGCCGTTCGGGGTCCCGCAAATGCTTGCCTTAATTTCGCCATGAGAGAAATGCCGAGCTTTGACTTGTGGTCAACCGATGTCCGATTGACCTGAAATTTGGCAGGGAGCTTCCTGAGTGGTAAGCAAGACCAACCATGGGCTTTAGTTTGAGTTTTGAAGCCTTTTGGGGTCCCGCAAACGCTCGCCTTGATTTCACCTCGAGGAAAATGCCAAGCTTTGACTTTTGGTCAACCGATGTCCGATTGACCTAAAATTTGACAGGGAGCTTCCTGAGTGGTAAGTAAGACCAACCATGGGCTTTGGTTTGAGTTTTGAAGCCTTTTGGGGTCCCGCAAACGCTTGCCTTGATTTCACCTCGAGGAAAATGCCGAGCTTTGAAACTAGGCCAAATGATGTCCGTTTGTCCTAAAACTTGACAGGGGACCTATTGGAGTCATTTTGAGATGTCCATTAGCTCCAATTTGGTTGCCATGATTCCGGGGTGCTCCGCTGCCGGTAGGCCTGTTTTTGCTTCCCGAGAGTTTATGAAGGGTCAAACGTTGTCCGTTTGACTTGAAATTTGGCATGGGGCCTTTTGGAGGTATTCTGAGACCATCCGTAGGCTCTGATCGAAGTTTTGAAGTCTTCGACACAGTCGCTGCCGGGAGCTCCTGCCTAGCTGTCGGAGGAGTGAAGTTAGGCCAAATGATGTTGAAATGGCCCGAAACTTCATGTGTACCCCTCTTTTGGTTGCTTTGAAGGATCTTGCAGTTTTTGTTTGATTCTGACAAGATCTGGTGCTTGAAATGGCGCCTTCCTATTTATGGCAGGACGTGGCTCCATGTAGCTTTTGGTGTTGAAGGGACATAGTGACATTTTTGGTGTCAACAATAATCTGAACAGAGGATAATATCTCATCAATATAAAAATTAAAGTTGACAGAAAGAGATAAAACATCTAGAATCAAGTTAATTATTACATTGGCCTTCCCAAATAACTAAGGCAAATAAAAAGGAATCAATCAATGAGTGTAAAAAGTTCCAACGAGGGAAAATAAAGAATAAAGAATCTAAAATTAATTCCCCGTGACTCTCTCCTGTGCCGGGCAATGATGACGCTATTCTACGTCATTGGCACGCCACTCCCGTGCCTCCTCGATTGGTTGGAGATCCTCTGGGATCTCCTCACCTGCCTGCTCCTCGTAGAGGTAGGCATCACCTGATGTGTCTGCACACCAAGGAAACAAAGTCAATAACATGTTGAGCAATAGATAAGCAAAGCATATTAAATATGACATGTATCAAATACAGAATAATAACAGGTAATCATCATGAGAATACAATGATTGCAAGTCTAGGCACAAAGCGAGAATGTGTATAAATGGAGTCAATAGTAAGAATTCCTAACAATCATCTAACAATAACCACTATCCATGCAATGCAAAACAAGAACAAGACAAGAGGGAGACTCCGAGGATGTCCTATGCCACCTCCCGGGGTAACAGTAACAATCCATACAAGTCCGTACAAGTACAAGACTACTGATACCAAAGTCCGGCTCCAGTAGGATCCTAGCTCCCGGTCCTGGGAATAGCAGCACGGTCCAATGCCCGCTCCCAGCTATTCTACGCCATGGACGCCGTCCTACGCCGACTGCCCATCCCCGACAACCGAGTAACCGGTTCGTCGTTTTAAACCCCATACTGCAGATGGCCATGAAATGCAAACAAATCCTAAAGTGGTTCTGACACGAGGACAAACAAGACAAGCAAGTCTGGCTAGTTCCAAGTACAAGACAAGATCCTGGGGTTATCTCATCAAAACAATACAAGATTTCCAACACGTGATAACCCCCTTTCATTTCTAGCCAGTCAAGTTTATCATACAAGACAAGGTTCCTACGATACATTCTAAGTCAGGTCCAAGTCCTAATTCTATAAGAATCTATGTTTCACCTTTAATTAGGTATTTTATGTCAAGAGTGTACAAGGTAAATTTACAACGGATACGATTCATGAATCAAAGAGAAGTTACAATCCATTCCTAGGTAAAATGTTGTCATCCCTGTATTTAACATATCCTAACATAGTACATATGGAATTCGGATCGACAATGCTACGAGGGAAATCCCTTGGTGTACAATAATGTAAGGCATTGGTCGTTTCAGTTTCCATATGCAATCGGTTACAATACACGTAATACCCGAATACCTAGACAACCATCGAATTCACACCAATCAACGTGATTCGATTTAATTCCCATTTATGGTCAAGTGATATTAGGTTCATGGTTTCCAACATCTAAGACCCAAACCTGAGTTTTAGTTTCCATCCAAAAGAAACAAGGCATGTTTAGTTCCATTAGGGTAGCCCGCAGTTGACCAACAAGGTGTCCTCGGTCGACCTGCTGCACAGACGCGGTCGACCGGCCAAAGGGCTCGGTCGACCGGCCAGTTAGAGCTGTCGACCGGCCAAAGCCGCGGTCGACCGGCCTGCACGGGAAACGTGAGTTCAGAGGTTTTTTCTGAATTGTTCCGAAGCCAATCTTTCTCCTTCTCTTTTCAGACCTTTCCAGAGGCCATTTCTACATCAGAAGAGCCTCCTGCTCTCTCCAAAATTCCATTCCAACCTCATTCCACAAATACATTCTATTACCCCCAATTTTTACCAATTCCATTCAATTACCAGATTCTAACCTAATATACATTTCTCAAATTAAACATCGGCATCATCATCATCCGAGCTACCACTGCTTTCATCAAGCGCCTCAGTAGGCACGAAGCCTGAGAAATCAATATCTAGGAAAGCAACAGAGATTTTCCCTCGGAGTTCTCCATAGCCATCAATAAAGGCATCAGCGAGACCATTCACTAACTCCTTCTCAGCCAGGGTAGCCCTCTCCTCAGCCTGAGAAGCTTTCTCACGAGTCATCTTCATCTCTGTCTCCACGACAGTCTCCTTGAGCATCGCCCTCTCGCGGGTCTATGCAAGCTCAGCCTCACTGAGCGAAGCCCTCTCATGGGCCTTCACAAGCTCAGCCTCTGCCTTGGCCGCCCTCTTGTGGGCTGCTGAGAGCTCAGTCTCAAACCTGGTCGCCCTCTCGCGGGCCGCTGTAAGATCAGCCTTCATGATGTACCCTCCTCCACAACGCAAGAAAGCAGAGCAAAACTCTCCAATCATTGGGTGCTAACCGCCCGGGAGTCAATGAAAAATAATGGAGAATGCGACATACGCAGGAGGACATGGAACCTCAGCCCGGCTTCCAACATCTCCTCATAAATGACAATGTCACTAGAAGAGTCGTCGCAAGTAGGCTCGTCAAGTTCGGCCCGGCGACACAGCACAGTAGGAGGAATATGATAGGAAACGACAAACTTGGATCCGTCATCGTCAACAACAACTTTTCCTTGATGCCTTTTTTGACAAGAACGCAACGGCTTCTCGCGTGTCCACCCATGCTCGCCCGGACAACGACGCCTGCGCCTGCTGCCTCCATAGCGCCCGCCCCTGCCGCGGTCTCCACGCGGGCGCCCAGGCCGACGCCCGGCACAGCCAATCTCACGCGGCCGCCCAGGTCGGCGCCTGCCGTCCCGGCTATCTCCGCGTGTCCACCCATGTGCCGGGTGTGCCTGTTGCTACTGTCTTTACGCGAGCGCCCAGGGCGCCCTCCGCTGTTGTTGTCACCGTGTAGGCGCCGGGGACGCCTGCAGCCGTCCCCACCTGCCTCCCCTGGCAGGGCGCCCAGGCCAGCACCTGCCTCCACGCTGGCGCCAAGGGCACCCGCTGCAGCTGCCTCCCCGGCGAGGGCGCCTAGGCCGGCGCTCGCCGCGGCTGCCTCCATGCCACCGCCGTGCTCTGATGTCTCATGGCCGTCCACCTTGAAACCCGTCGTCTCCTGCAACCCGAAATCTGGGGTTTCCATTTTAAGCAAGATGTGTCCAAAGCTAGGAGGACTCTTCCGGATGCTTAGCAAGATGTGTTCAAAGCCAGGAGGACTCTTCCGGATAAAAAAAAAAGGTTTTGGAAGAGAGAAGGAACTTGAATATTTGAAATGTCCCCCTTTCAAAGTTTCTTTGAATGCAAGACATTGAGGGCAAATGATGAGTCAGGCTCAAGTGATCCAGTTCTTAATGAGTCCGGGGCCTAAATCTGTGAAGATCCGGTCCGTTGGGATCCGAGTCCAAGTCTACGAAGACAGCCACGACAAGGCAACCACGTCGCTTCGGATATAGTCGTTAGTCTTTAACCTGCTTTTACCAGGTTCCGCAGAGAATATCTCACCTACCTCGTCAATCAAGGGTAGTTCGTTCAAAGGATCCATCGAAGTGGAGGGAGCGTTGAGGTAAAGTCACCCTCATCTGTTCGGGAAGGCTATAAATACAAGAGACAACTTTTATGTATTCTCGAAGTTTTTGGAATCTCTAAAGATTTTGTAATCTCTACATATTGGAAGTAAAACTACCGGCAACCTTTGCCCTTCTGAAGTGGACGTAGGTCATATTGACCGAACCACTATAAACTCTCTATCTTCTTTATTTACTTCATAAAGCATTAATCACTTGACGGGTGGTGTCCGAAGCCAGTTTTTGGCATCATCAGTTTGCTAATCCTAAGGTTAAGAAGTCGGGTTCTTACCGTTATTAACCGCGGTTCGGTTAAATAGTTTTTTTTTTGTTATCGTTTACGCCCTTACGCTTTGGCATGGGACTGGGACCTACTTTAACAACGACTATATCTTTAAATGAGAATCACAAGAGGCAGCGTGGAAAGGAGAGTCTCATCCGACGTGTCCGTACGGATCGATTCAAGCTTGGTTAACTCACAGTTATACCACTGAGTGAAAAGTATTTGGCACAAACGTAGCACTAAGTAATGGAACTTAAGTTTCCTTTCTTAAAAAAAGACATAATAATAATAATTATATTAATGGAACTTAACTAACAAAAGTATTTCGCAAAGGCATGATGGATCTGGATATGGAGACTCCAACACACGGCCAGATATCCATGTGCGTTCCAGCGATTGAAAAGTGCAGATCTCTTCGCATCTGTCTAACCTATGGGAATGGAGAGTAACCAACCCTATGACTCCCTTAACTTATATAGACAAGTTTCGAACAGTCACACTTATTAGAAACTTCTTTGTCAATATACTTACATCCACTGATCTTATTAAGAGTTTTATTCGTGGGGACAGATCAAGTCTTACTATAAGTGGGATTGTATTCTCTGCTAGCCTATGCCTTACTTGATCTGGTGTGGGACACGTGGCATGTGGGCTATACGATTCCTACAATCACTTGGCACGAATGCCATGTACGTCAACTATTCTTCCTCCATTCCCAATACACATCACATGCTTGAGTATCTAGACAATAACCCAGTATGAACCAAAAGTCAATTCCACAAGTGGGACACCCGAGATAATAATTTCCTTATTTATGGCCCACATCTCAGATACTCTAAGATCTTAGTTCAATTGGGGGACTGTGAAAAAAAATATTTCATTTCATTGATGTAATGGTAGACGTTAACATTTGCACCAGCTGATCGGTTCTTACCAACTCCGATTATCCATGAAGAGATGCAACTTGATGGCCACTTAGACTGCTACTTCATTTTCTGGTTGTGTACTCAACTTTTGCTCATAATAGAGTTTCCAAGATTTATCTCTTTTCATTTCTTGGAAGAATAGTACTTGCCTGAGGACATGGACTCCCCTCGTCCAAGTTACTGCATCAACTAACATCCTTACAACGATGATGCTCCAAGTTAACAATTAATCCATAAAAAAATATAGGAAATGTTTTGATGTACATCAGATTCCTATTATTCACTTATTAATCTGATTCACTTGCCACATTGGCACCAAACTGACATATCTAGATCACTTAGGAATCTGACTACGGGATCCACGGCGAATACAAATACTAATCTCATAAATCTGGTCATATAGCATTTCATATACAATACTTCTCTCATCATCTTCATGCAAGATTTGTTTATTACCAACAAAATATAGTCCCAAGTAATGGAACATAACGACAACAATTGGTTGTTTAGTCATGATTTAATTCATATGTATGCCACTCTTTCCATTTTATGAGCTTTCCTTTTCACTTGTGTGAGTTACAGTGGGTCCTACACTCTAGGTTGGGTTTGAAAAAATTAAATATTGAAATATAACCAACTAAAAATTGGTCAGGGTTTGCCAGATGGTTACGTATTGGCCAGTTTCTCATGCATGAGTTGGAGAAGTAAAACTTTAAAGTGGGGTCAATACTTATTGAAAATCTACATGACTTAAATGAACCACATCAGCTTATATTGGTTGTGGCCAAATTTTCCTTCTGATGGAATTGGTCCAAGTAACTAGTGTTGCAGTGACAGGGCTTGCATTTTTTATTTTTATTTTTTTCACTCTTGGCATTGTGCTCTCCACTAATTCCCACGTCCTTATATTTTTTTCATTATTTAAATCACCCTCTTTTACCTACTAAAGGCATCCACTTGATCTTGTCGGCCACGCAGGTTAAAGACTTAAGGACCTCAAAAGAGAGTCAACCTGGATGATCACATCAGCCGTAGAGATCACATGGATAGATGGGCCCCAGCTGTACCAAAATTGGTTGATCAGAAAATAAAAGTAGAGTTTATCACGGGACATGATTGGAATGATACAATCCTCAGTCTAAGAATTTGGGTAGTAGTCTGTACATGTGGCACCCAGACTTCTGTTGATGGGGACCATTGAACAGAAAGGCATGCTTGCGATGCTATCGTTCGTTTCCATTTCACTTTTCAGGCCACTAATTTTGAGGCTGTGGACAACAGTGAGTGTTAGTATGAATGTTGACATCCACCATGTAACTTGCTAGTGACTGGACCTATCCATTGGTTATGTGACTGTAATTCAGCAATAGGCCCCATAAGCCTGGACTAAAATTTGGAGCATATGATAGTGCCAAAAGAAATAATTCATCTTTCCTCCATATATACGGAGGCCATCCAACCTCAATTTCCATTCTGCATTTGGACTGGACGCCCCTTGAAGTTGGCTACTCTGAGGTTAGTTCCTCCCTATGAAATTATTAGAAAAAATTTCAATTCCTAGTAAATTTTGCCATAGCTGAGGGTGTGGAATGATTAGGACTATAACCATCTCGACGTCTCAATTTTATACGAGTGAGATCTAGTGATTAGTGTCCCATGCCACTGATAATATGATCAATCCTTTATCACTTAGATTAGAAAGTTTTAAGCGTTATTGGTGTTTTACGAACAGACAGTTTGGAACGGACTGGAAAACCCAAGAAAAGTCATCGCAAAATGGATGTTCCCTCTCTCAATGACTTTAGGAGAGCCAGAAGCTATTGTATTTATTGGATATTTTACGTCATCTAATCAAGATAAATCATGATTTAGTTAATATCAATGGAATGTACGATGGATAAATCAAGATTAATTATGATAGAGCCAAGAAGGCATAAACGTGTGGCGGTGCTCTAAGCTTCTTCCCTTTTTTTTTTTTTTTTTGTAAGAAGGTGGTGCTCTAAGTTGATTCGTAGTTTGCCTTGATTAGGTGACGTCTTCTCTTCCATTCCTTTGCCCATTTGGTGATTTTATCGTAAAATAAAGATAAAGTAAAGTATCAAATCAATAGAGAATAAAATATAAGCGGGTTATGATGGTCGTCTATTTTTAGTTGTTTCGTATTGAATCTTTTTAACATTTTGCATAGAGAAGTGAAGTTTTTTTTTTTTTATTTTTTTTTTTGTCATTTAGTGGAGAAAGGAGGTTGCTTTTTTTATTTTTTTTAAGGGAGAGAATTTTGAAAAAAGTGTACTTATGATGTGACGCATTGTATGAAAAACAAAGGCTTTACTTGATTTTTACTAAACTAATAAAGTGTCAAACAGGCGTCTTTGTCCATCTAGCATGAGGATGTTGGATTTATTGAAGTGTATCGTAGAAACAATGTTGGAAAACTCGACATCCGAACTTGACACGCCCAATCATCATCATATAAAAAAGAAAAGAAAACGACCATGATAGAGTCAACACGAAAACTCAGCAGAGTCGTGTTTTTTTATTAATAGTTTTAAGAATATTTCGAAATGAATTCATTACTTATAACATCTAAAAAATATGTTTATTTATATTATTCATAAAAATCAATTCAAATTAATAAATTTATATATATGCAAGAAATGTACTACAACAAGGGAAAAAATATTGCATATTTGTGAGTCCAAATATCAAATAAAAGTTTCAAGTTACATATATTTCAACCATCATTTTTAAATTACTGACTTCAAACCTAATCCATAATTACTTATAAATAAACTTTAATTATTTTCAAATTATATCTACCTATTGAATATTTTGGAATGCAACCAACTTATTAAAATAAGATAACTCGGCCGAGTCTCCCCTACTTATTAAAACAATCACGAGAATGCCTTTGTCAAAACGAGATGACTTGTGAGAGTTGACGATCAGTTCGGCGAGTGTTCCAACCATGGATAAAAATAGGCATGTATGTGAAGCCCATGTGAACTATAACATTAGGGGTGTTCATGGTTGGCTGGGCTAAGGCATACACAGGCTTTGCCTGACTTTAGAAATACATGCCGGTATCTTGCCCAAGTTTGACACGGGCTTTCTCGTGATTGGTTGGACAAATTATCACTAAATTGTAAGCATTCCTCAATCCAAGCCCGACCCCATTATTAAACGGGCCCAGATTATATATCCAGGCCTAGCCCATGAGCAACCCTGCAAAGCATCTTTGTTAATTTGTGCTTTCCTAGAAGTTACTGTTTGTTATAAGATATGGACATTGGATGGATGCTCACTTAAGATGAGTCAGGATTAGATTTAGGGTTCCTTTCTTATGAGGTTATTTTGCCTATAAATAGGCCTCTCCTTATTGTATTTGTACACACATAATGAGATAATAAAAAACTCTCTTTTCTCTCTCTAATTTTCTTTCTTTTGGTCTCTTCCTTTTCTAATACATCATCAGCATAAAGAAGAGGAAAAAAAAAAAAAACCAAGAAGCAGCCTTTTTTTTTTTTTTTTTTTACCAGTCTCAAAATCGGTTTCAGACTTTGCCACGGTTTGCATACTGTGGCAAATTTTTTTTTGGTTTGCGTGTGGGAAGAAACAAAGACTTTGTATTTGCATACTGTTTGGACCTGGGAAGAAACAAAAACTTTGTATTTGCATACTGTTTGGATACCTTTTCGGTTTGCATATTGTAGCCTCCAACTTTTCTCCTGGTTTCTGCTTACAAGAAACATATATTTTTCGATTTGCGTGCATAATCCTGAACAAAAACCTTGGCTTGCTTTGGTTAAAGTGTAGTGTAGTGTAGTGCACGAAGCCACCTCTAAAGTTGCTTTGGTTCCAAAGTGTAGTGTATAGTAGTGAATCATCTCAGATTTCCTGAGCACGTCGACAAGCTGCTTTCTTCTCGATTTGTGTGTCAACAAGTTGCTTTTACTCTCGGTTTGCACGTGGCAAGAGGGAGTTTTCCTCTCTAAACCATGGTTAGTTGTATCTAAATCATAGTTCAAATCTAAATTTATTAGAATACATAAAAGTAATTTATGATAAAATAATTATAGTGTTTGGTTACTGTTCATCTTTTTGCATGATTTTTCTTTAATTTAAATTTATTAATACTATGAATGGATCACAAAATAGAACTAGAAGTTCTAAATGTGAATCTGGAATTCACCTATCCACGGACCAACAGTCCTAGAAGTTGGAATAGTGATATGAACATATAGATTCATATTCATAAATCAAAACATGACGTTTTTTATTCAAATCTAAATAAATTATACAGCCATGAAATTAAACATGAAAATTTGACAGAGCCAGAAGTTCTGATCATTTGTTAGAACCAGAAGTTCTACTTAGAAGTTCCGATAATTTAATAGAATCTAAAGTTCTACTTTAAACCTAAAAATTTGACAGAACCTGTAGTTATAATTTCATGTATTATAAACATAAAATTCTAAATCAAGCTTGAAGTCTTGATAGAACCAGCAGTTCTGATTCTCAAAGCTGTTAACCTTGGCCAATTTTTTTTTTTTTTTTTTTTTTTGTTTTGTTTTGTTTTGTTTTTGAGGATGAGGTCAACTAACCTCTGGATAATGAGGTATTTAGCAATCTCTTGGGAGTACCCCCTGGCATGGTCTAGAAGACCAATAATTATTTAAACTTCACAAACTTAATTCTTTTTAATTCATTTGAGATGCATGTTACTTAGATTTTTGCTTTTTGATGGAGAACTTTATTTTTATTTATGTCATAATTTTTGGTAAATGTTTTAATTATTTAAGTTTTAATCATGTGATTGCATAGTTATATTGGTTAATTATTTTTGTTTAAGGTATGAATCATGGAACTGAGGACAATATCTGTTTGGTAGATAGTGCCACAATACACACCATTCTGAAAAATCAGTTTTTTTTCAGAGTTGATGTTCATTCCATGGAAGGTGTCCACCATAGCTGGACCTGTGCAAATAATTGAAGGCTCCGGAAGAGCTCATATGCTGTTACTTAATGATACCCACATATTCATTAAAGATGCTTTGTTCTCAAAAAGTTCCAGAAGAGACTTGATTAGTTTCAAAAATTTCAGAATGAATGGGTACCACATTGAGACTGTAAGTGATGGTAACAAAGAATACTTATGCATCGTTACTAGTATTGGAAGCTAGAAGCAAATACTAGAAAAACTAAGTGCCCTCTCATCAAGGTTATATTACATGGCAATCTCCAATGTTGAATCACATTCGGTTATGAGCAAAACAACAAAGTCAATCCCGAAGCTTAAACTAAGCTCGAAGTTTAGTGATCATAAGACTTTACATCTTTGGTATGACAGGTTAGGTCACCCTAGGGCTACTATACTGAGAAAAATCGTAGATAACTCATTTGGGCATTCCTTAGAGAACAACCAATTGACCATACCTAGTAGGTACTTATGTACTCCGTGTTCATAAGGAAAATTGATCACCCGACCTTCTTTTGCTAAGGTTGAATACGAATACCCATCCTTTTTGCAAAAGATACAAGGTAACATTTGTGGACCCATAAATCCCCCTAGTGGACCTTTGATGTATTTTATGATTTCGATTGATGCCTCCACCCGTTAGTCAGATGTTTGCCTACTTTCAACTAGGAGCATAGTTTTTGTCCGTTTATTAACTCAAGTAATCAAACTAAGGGCTCACTTCCCTGATTATCCTATTAAGTTTATAAGACTTGACAATGCAGGCGAATTTACATCACAGATTTTTGATGATTTTTGTTCATCTCTAGGAATTGTAGTCAAACATTCTGTCCCCCGTGTCCACACCCAGAATGGCTTAGCTGAATCCATGATTAAGTGCATCCAACTCATATCTAGGACTCTTCTGATGCAGTCCAAATTACCAGTTACTGCTTGGGGACATGTTGTGTTGCATGCATCATTGTTAATTAGACTTCGACCCACGGCCTATCATCAATATTCTCTTGCACAACTGCTTGGGGACATGCTGTGTTGCATGCATCATTGTTAATTCGACTTCGACCCACGGCCTATGATCAATATTCTCCTGCACAACTTATATTAGGACATCAATCGAATATTTTTCACTTGTGCAAGTTTGGTTGTGCAGTTCAAGTCCCAATACCACCTCCTTGTTAGAATCACACGATCACAGAGAGGGGGGGGGGGTGAATCAGTGATGTATTATTACTTTTTACTTGAATATAAAGTAAGTTCAACTAAACAAAGCAATAAAACAAAAATCAAGCAACCACAGGAACACAAGGTTTTAACGTGTTTCACCCAAAGGCTACGTCCACGGTGCAACGACTACTCGGACACCAATCCGAGGCTAGTCTTACTGATTATTTCTGAAGTTTCAACTTCAAGGAGCACCCACTCCTGTTTCAGATAGCACCCACTATCTAGGAAGCAACAACTCCTTTTACAATTTGTCTGCACCAACAGACAGGATCACCAAACCCCAATACCAAGCACCCACTTGATATTTTACAATGATTAGAGAAAAACCCTTTATAGAAATTAATCTCTCACTCTCAATCCCATACAATCAGACTCTTAATAAATATGAATTGAGAGACACTTATCTGAAGAAACTACTAATGAAGAATCATCTTCATGATGCAGAGTTTCTTCTTTACTTGCTGTAAAGAAATCACAGCAGTATCTCCTTGTAAGCTCACACACCCTCACGAATCTCTCTCTTTCTGTCTGTCTCTGTGTGTCTTTCTGTGTATGTTCAAAGATCCCTTGCATGCCTTTATATAGGATTTTCCAACCCTAATTTGTGATTGCAAAAGGACTAGGAGATGTTTTGGAAACTCCTGCAAGGATAGAAAGTGCTCCCCTGTTTTTTTCTCTTGCAAGTTTCTGTTTTGAGCACTCCTACAAGGATTGAAAGAGATCCCTTGTTTTCTCGCGCGTCTTTCTGTTTTGAGCTCTGCGCTTGACCGACCTCAGTGCGAGCTTTGCGCTTTACCAAGCTGCTCAGTGCTTAAACGAGCTTTTGCGCTTTACCGAGCTGCTCAGTGCTTGAACGAGCTTTTGCGCTTTACCGAGCTGCTCAGTGCTTGAACGACCTTTGCGCTTTACCAAGCTGCTCAGTGCTTGACAGACTTTACCGAGCTGCTCAGTGCTTGACAAACTTTACTGAGCTGCTCAGTGCTTGACCACGCACTTTTGCGCTTGAAGCTTTGCCGAACTGAGCTGTCATGGCCGGGATCAGTGTTTTACTGAGTTCAGCGCTTGATTCTTCTTTGAGCTCTGCACTTCGTCGAAATGAGCTGTCATGTTCAAGCTCCGCTTTTACCGATCTCCTTATTTTTACCGATCTCCTTTGTTTTGTTACCGTAACTGCACTAAGGCATTCTGTGCCGAGCTGAGGCATCCTGTGCTGTGCCGAGCTGAGGTATCCTTTGCTGTGCCGAGCTTAGGCATCCTTTGTTGTGCCGAGCTGAGGCATCCTGTGCTGTGCCGAGCTCAGGCATCCTTTGCTGTGCCGAGCTGAGACATTTTGTGCGGTGCCGAGCTGAGACATTCTGTGCTATACTCGTGTGACAATGTGTTGACAATAATTCCAACACACAATGCCGAGCTTCAAACATCAAACTCTTTTCAGAATCCAACAATCTCCCCCTTTGGAATTGTTGGCAACACTTGGAACATGTTAACTAGCAATCAATCTTGCAAACAGGTTTTTGTTATGTTCTGAACTACTGTAGCAAGTCTTCTCGGCAATTACAGTCTTCGGTTTCTGTTCTGTTCTGAACTACTGTAGCATGTCTTATCGGTAATTACAGTCTTCTCGGCAATTACAGACTCCCCCTGAACAACATGTTCTTACAATTTATTCTCTCCCTTTGACAACAATCACAAAGGGACTTGCTTAGGAGCAAAAAGAATAGCAATAATGCATGCTCCCCCTAACCAGAAGGTCTCCTAATGCTTGGGAGAGTGAGTAACTCCCAATTTCTTGCGAAGATACTCGAAGACTTCCTTCGGTAGAGGCTTTGTGAAGATATCAGCCACTTGTTCAGTGGTTGGAACATATTCCAATTTTACCTCACCGTCAGCAACCTTTTTCTTTGAGAAAGTGATAGCGTATTGCAATATGCTTTGTGTAGGAGTGCTGGACAGGGTTTTTGGAGATATGAATGGCACTTGTGTTGTCGCAATAGATTGGCGTAGGATCTCTCGTCTGAACACAGAGATCTGAGAGCATTTGATGCATCTACATGACCTGGGTACAGCAAGTTGCTGCTGCTATGTACTCTACTTCTGCTGTAGAAAGAGAAACTGAATCTTGCTTTTTGTTGTGCCAAGCCACCAATCTTTCACCAAGATAGAATGCACCTTCACTTGTGCTTTTGCGGTCATCTACACATCCAGCCCAGTCAGCATCAGAATATGCAATGAGAGTGAATGGTTTACCTTTCGGAACCAGATGCCGAGCTCCAAAGTACGCTTGAGATACCGAAATATCCTCTTCACTGTTGTAAGGTGCTCTTCCATTGGTGATGCCTGAAATCTCGCCACCATACATACTGCCTGTAGAATGTCCGGTCTTGTAGCCGTCAAGTATAGCAAGCTCCCTATCATTGATCGGTAAGTGGTGTGATCAACTGATGGAGCCTTGTCGTCTTTGCTTAGCTTTGTGTTCGTGGACATAGGCGTGTTCACCGGCTTGCTGTCTTCCATGTTAAACTGTTTCAGCATCTCCTTGATGTGTTTCAACTGTGATATGAAGATACCATACTTCAGCTACTGTACTTGGAGACCAAGGAAGAAACTCAGCTCTCCAAGCATTGACATTTCAAATTCATTCTTCATCTCTTCAGCAAAATTTTTGCACAACTTCTCGTCATTACCCCCAAAGATTATGTCATCGACATAAACTATGACAACCAGTTGGTTACTTTGTTCTGTTTTGACATAGAGATTGCTATCAACCAGTCCTTCGCGGAAACCAATCTTGCAAAGATAACTATTCAGCCGTGCATACCAGGCCCTCGGTGCTTGTTTTAGGCCATATAGAGCCTTCCTCAACTTACACACCAGGTATGAACTCTTGATCAAGAGAAAACCGTCTGGTTGCTCAATGTAAACCTCTTCCTCAAGTAACCCATTCAAAAAGGCTGACTTCACATCCATTTGAAATACTTTGAAGTTATTGTATGCAGCCAATGCTAGAAACATTCGTATGGCTTCCAGACGAACCACTGGTACAAAGGTTTCTTCAAAATCTATGCCTTCAATTTGAGCATAACCTTTACAAACTAACCTTGCTTTGTTTCTCACAACTTGACCATCTTCATTTAGCTTATTTCTAAAGACCCATTTAGTACCTATGACATTCTTATCAACAGGTCTAGGGACTAAATCCCAAGTGGAGTTCTTCTATATTTGCTCTAACTCCTCATGCATAGCCTTTAACCAATTTTCATGAAGGCTTGCTTCAGCCACTGTCTTGGGTTCGATCATTGATACTAGTGAAAAAGTATTAGTCACACTATGTCTAGTTTGAACACCAGCCTTAGGATTTCCAATTATATGGTCCTTAGGATGTTGTTCTACCCAAGTGTTGTGCTTTCTAGGAGTAGCAACTTCTGAATCGTCCCTTGATTCCTTAGAATCATTAGGTTCAGCTTTTTCATCATCCAGCTCAGACAAGGTGTACAGATTACCTGTTGTTCTTGACCATGTAGCTAGTGTTTTGCCATTGCTACACTTCTTGATTGTGAACCCATTCTTTATGAAGATTACCTCATGACCTTTGTCACAGATCTGACTTACACTTAGCAGTTTGTGTTTAAGTCCAGATACATAAAACACTTCCTCAGAACTGATCTTGCCTTCTTTCAGCTGAATAGCGCCTTTGCCACAGATTTTGGCGCCGTCGTTGTTGCCGAATTTCACAGAGCCACCCTCAAAATGTTGTAGCTTTGTGAACTTGGCTTTGTCACCGGTCATATGACTTGAACAGCTACTGTCAAGGATCCATGGTGCAGTCTTCTTTTGAGCATTGAAAGCGGTTTGCACAATGAAGGATTCCTTGGGTTGTTCTGCCCTTTTCTTCACCCTCCAGACCTTGACCAATTTGGGTTTCTTCTCAACCTGAAATCGGTTAGCAATATGCAATCTGCAGTCCCTAGCCAAGTGACCAAAGTTGTGACACTTATGGCACTCAATGTTGTGGCTACTTAGGACTGAGAAAGGGTTCCTAGTTGCAGTCATACTAGGTTTAACATAAAGTCTACATTCAGCTATTTTATGTCCATATCTGTTACAATGGAAACAGTAACTATAAAAACTGAACTTTCTTTGTTTCTTGAATGGCTGATTAGACTTCACATGTATAGTCTCTTTCTTAGGCTGGACGGTGGGCTTCACAGCTTTAGAAGGTGTAGCTGTTTGCTTCACAAACTTGGGTGGTGCTGTTGTCTTTTTAGGAGGTGCAACCTTGGAGGGTTCTCCTGTCTCATATCCTAGGCCGAATTTGATGTGGGGAGGCCTTTGAACTTTCAGCAGGTTGATTAGCTTCATAGTTCCATTGATCGCTTGGAGCACTTTGAGCTTTTGATTAAGTTTTAAATTTTCAGCCCTTGCTCCAAGGATTTCATTCTTAAGTTTCACAACCTCCTCAGTTTTAGCACTGACTTGGTTTTCTAGAATTTCAATGGTTCTCTTAAACTCTTCAACTTGAGTCTTTAAAGGAATAACAGAACTTTCAGCATCATGGAGGAGTTTCAGATTTTTCTTACTTATTTTTCGCTCCAAGCTTAACTTCTTAAGTGCCGTAATCAGTTCTCCTTCGAGATTGACCTCGGCCTCATCATCTTCCTCAAGGTTGACCTCGGCCTCATCATCTTCCGGCTCCAGCTCTTCCTCCTCTTCCACAGTGACCATGAAGAGTGCTTCGTTCGACTCAGCTGAGTCGTCATTGTCTGAACTTTCAGACGCATCGTTGGTGTGATGGCTGATGAAGCTTTTAGTCTTTCCTGTTTTACTGAACCTCTGCTTTCTTTGATTCTTATCAGCATAAGAGTCTTCCTCATCATTGTCCTTGAACGGACACTTCGCAGCAAAGTGGCCAACACCGCCACAGTTGAAGCACTTGAAAGGTAACTTCCCCTTGTACTTTCCGTTGCTGCCTTTCTTCAATCTTCTGACGAATTGAGCCTCAAGCTCATCATCAGAATCATCACCGAGATCAGCATCCTTTAATTTTTTTCTGTACCTTAAAGGCCGCCTCTCTGTCAGATGAGGATGTCTTGCCTATGCGCATCTCATAGGCAGTCAAAGAACCATGAAGCTCATCCATGGAGAAAACATTTAGATCTTTTGCTTCTTCTATCGCGGACACTTTGGAGTCGAACCGAGGCCGAAGAGATCTAAGTATCTTTTTAACGATGACAGATTCCTTGATCTCCTCTCCCATCCCACGGATGCAATTGCTCACTTCATTGACTCGTAACATGTAAGTGTCAATGTTCTCATCTTCCATCATGTGAAGGGATTCAAACTGAGATCGATAAGTCTGAAGCTTTGCCTCTTTAATCTTCTCATCACCCTCATGTATACTCTGCAGTTTGTCCCAGATTTCTTTGGCTGTTTCGCACATCATGACTTTGACAAGCTCGCTGTCTACAAGACTGCTATAGAGAGCATTCTGCGCCTTGGAGTCGTTGTCTGCTAGTTTCTTCGTTGCAGCATCAGTGGGTGTGATAGAAGCGTTGTAGCCAACTCTTACAGCCTCCCAAACATCATAGCCAAGTGACTTAATGTAAGCCTACATTCTTAGCTTCCAGAAGGAGTAGTTAGTATCATTAAACAATGGTGCTTTTGTGTTCCCAGTATTGGACCCCATGTGATTCGTTTAGAGCTCACCCATCAGCGTGTTAATGCTTGCTAAATGAACCTCGCTCTGATACCAATTGTTAGAATCACACGATCACTGAGAGGGGGGGGGGTGAATCAGTGATGTCTCAATACTTTTTACTTGAATATAAAGTAAGTCCAACTAAACAAAGCAGTAAAACAAAAATCAAGCAACCACAGGAACACAAGGTTTTAACGTGATTCACCCAAAGGCTACGTCCACGGTGCAACGACTACCTGGACACCAATCCTAGGCTAGTCTTACTGATTATTTCTGAAGCTTCAACTTCAAGGAGCACTCACCCCTGTTTCAAATAGCACCCACTATCTAGGAAGCAACAACTCCCTTTACAATTTGTCTGCACCAACAGACAGGATCACCAAACCCCAATACCAAGCACCCACTTGATATTTTACAATGATTAGAGAAAAACCCTTTACAGAAATTAATCTCACTTTCAATGCCATACAATCAGACTCTTAATAAATATGAATTGAGAGACACTTATCTGAAGAAACTACTGATGAAGAACCATCTTCATGATGCACAGTTTCTTCTTTACTTGTAGTAAAGAAATCATAGCAGTATCTCCTTGCAAGCTCACAGACCCTCACGAATCTCTCTCTTTCTGTCTGTCTCTGTGTGTCTTTCTGTGTATGTTCAAAGATCCCTTGCATGCCTTTATATAGGATTTTCCAACCCTAATTTGTGATTGCAAAAGGACTAGGAGATGTTTTGGAAACTCTTGCAAGGATAGAAAGTGCTCCCCTGTTTTTTTCTCGTACAAGTTTCTGTTTTAAGCACTCCTACAAGGATTGAAAGAGATCCCCTGTTTTCTCGCGCGTCTTTCTGTTTTGAGCTCTGCGCTTGACCGACCTCAGTGCGAGCTTTGCGCTTTACCGAGCTGCTCAGTGCTTGAACGAGCTTTTGCGCTTTACCGAGCTGCTCCGTGCTTGAAAGACTTTACCGAGCTGCTCAGTGCTTGAACAACCTTTGCGCTTTACCGAGCTGCTCAGTGCTTGACAGACTTTACCGAGCTGCTCAGTGCTTGACAGACTTTATCGAGCTGCTCAGTGCTTGACCACGCACTTTTGTGCTTGAAGCTTTGCCGAACTAAGCTGTCATGGCCGGGATCAGTGCTTTACCGAGTTCGGCGCTTGATTCTTCTTTGAGCTTTGCGCTTCGTCGAACTGAGCTGTCATGTTCGAGCTCCGCTTTTACCGATCTCTTTGCTTTTATTGATCTCCTTGTTTTTATCGATCTCCTTTGTTTTGTTACCGTAACTGCACTAAGGAATTCTGTGCCGAGCTGAAGCATCCTGTGCTGTGCCGAGCTGAGGCATCCTTTGCTGTGCTAAGCTGAGGCATCCTGTGCTGTGCCGAGCTGAGGTATCATTTGCTGTGCCGAGCTGAGGCATCCTGTGTTGTGCCGAGCTGAGACATTCTGTGCGGTGCCGAGCTGAGACATTCTGTGCTATACTCGTGTGACAATAATTCCAACACACAATGCCGAGCTTCAAACATCAAACTCTCTTCAGAATCCAACACTCCTAAGCGTACTAAGATGGGACCACAATGTAGATTGAGAATCTATGTAGGTTATGACTCCCCCTCGATTATTTGATATCTAGAACCAATGACAGGAGATGTTTTCACTGCTCGTTTTCCCGATTGTCAATTCGATGAGACAATATTCCCGTTGTTAGGAGGAGATATGATAGTTCCTGAAGAACGGCGATAATTAACATGGAATACTTCTACTCTGTCTCATATGGATCCACGAACTTCACAATGTGAAAATGAAGTACAGAGAATTGTGCACTTACAAGAAATTGCAAACAGATTACCTGATGTATTTAACGATGCAGCAAAGGTGACAAAGTCACACGTACCAGTTATTAATGCACCCGCTAGGATTAATGTCCCTATAGGACAAAGTCAAAATGCAACAGCAAAAGAATCTACAATACGCCAGAAACGTGGCAGACCTATAGGTTCAAAGGATTCATCTTCGCGAAAAAGAAGAAATGAACAATCATCATCATGTCCTCCCGAAGAGGCATGTAACGCTCCTGAAGAGGCTCTGTCAGAAGAGGCACATAACGCTCCTGAAGAGGTTATGGTAAAATCCGTTCTCTCTAGAATAATGGAAGTCCTTGATCAGACTTTGTGAGCCCCTGAAGAGGCACCGGTACCGGATAATGAAGAGATCTCTATACTTTATAATTATTCAAGAGAGAGATGGAATAGAAATGATATTGTCATCGATGACGCATTTGCATATGTGGTAGCTACACAAATATCAAAGGAAAATGACGATGATGATTGAGACACAGAACCACGTTCTATAAATGAATGTCGACAAAGAAAGGATTGGCCAAAATGGGAAAGTGCCATAAAAGTAGACTTATAGTCTCTCAATAAACGTGTTGTGTTCGAACCTATAGTACAAACCCCAAAAGATGTTAACCTTGTAGGTTACAAGTGCGTGTTTGTAAGAAAAAAGAATGAAATGAATGAAATTACCAGATATAAGGCACAATTAGTGGTACAAGGTTTCCTACAGAAACCTGGGATTGATTATGATGAAACATACTCCCTTGTCATGGATACAACAACATCTAGATATCTGATAAGTTTAACAGTTTCTCAAAATCTAGAAATGGGACTTATGGATGTTGTAACGTCTTACTTGTATGGGGACTTAGACATAGAAATTCACATGAAAATCCCGGAAGGATTTCCTTTGTTTGAAGCAAAGCCAAGGAGTATGTACTCAATCCAATTATGACGATCATTGTACGGCCTGAAGCAATTTGGAAGAATGTGGTACAATAATCATAGTGAATACTTGTTTAAAAGGGGGCATGCAAACAATCCCATTTGCCCGTGTCTATTTATAAAGAAAATTTTGAAGGGATTTGCAATATTAGTAGTTTATGTGGATGATATAAATTTGATAGGGACTCCAAAAGAGCTCGAAGAAATTGTTTATTATTTAAAGAAAGAATATGAAATTAAAGACCTTGGAAAAACGAGATTCTGTCTCGGCTTGCAAATCGAGAGAAATTCTAGTGGGATGTTGCTCCATCAATCTAATTATACCGAGAAAGTTTTAAAATGATTTGGTATGGACAAGGCACACCCATTAAGCACCCCCATGGTTGTCCAGTCTTTAGATGTAAAAAAGGACCCATATCGTCCCATCGAGGAAAATGAAAAGGTATTGGGTCCCGAAGTTTTATACTTAAGTGCTATTGGAGCCTTGATGTACTTGGCATAATGCACTAGACCGGATATTGCATTTTCTGTGAACCTACTTGCTAGATATAGCTCCACACCAACTCAAAGGCATTGGATTGGTATCAAACACATCCTACGATACTTGCGTGGAACAACTAATTTAGAAATATTTTATTCTTATGATCGTAGAGATTCCAGTTTTATAGGATATGTAGATTCATGTTATCTCTCTGATCCTCATAAGGATCGATTATAGACAGGTTATGTGTTTCTTAATGGTAATGTAGTCATTTATTGGCGTTCTACTAAACAGGCTTTGATAACTACTTCTTCCAACTATGCTGAGCTTGTGGCCCTTTATGAAGCCAGTAGGGAATGTGTACGGCTAAGATCTTTGATTCAGCATGTTTGCAGTTCTTGTTAATTACCATCTATTGCAAGTATCCCAAATATTATCTATGAAGATAATGAAACATGCATAAGAAAGATTTGAGAATGTTTCATTAAAGGAGACAAGACTAAGCATATAGCACCGAAGTTCTTCTTCACTCATGAACTTCAGAAGAACAATGAGATTGAAGTCAAACAAGTTTGTTCGAGTAACAACCTGGCTGATCTGTTTACCAAATCTTTGTCAAATTCAGTATTCCAAAAGTTTGCATATGATATTGGCATGCGTAGAGTTCATCATCAAACTATGTAAATGGTTGCTATCATCAGGGGGAGTGGTTTATCAGGGAGCATCTTGAAGTATGCTACCCATGGACATTTGTGCGTTGTATTTTTTTTCCTTCTCTAGGTTTTATCTCACTGGGTTTTCCTAGTTAAGGTTTTAACGAGGCAGCATTATGCACGTCCAACACCAGTTCAATGATCTTGAAAAATGTTGCAATCTTTTTCCCTTCACTTTGGTTTTTTCCTACTGGGTTTTTCTTCGCAAGATTTTCAATGAGGCAACTGTCTTTGAATGGTGGTCATCCAAGGGTGAGTGTTATAAGATATGGATCTTGGGTGGATGCCCACTTAAGATAAGTTAGGGTTAGATTTAGGGTTCCTCTCTTATGATGTTACTTTGCCTATAAATGGGTCTCTCCCTATTGTATTTGTACACACATAATGAGATAATAGAAAACTCTCTCTCTTTTCCTTCTAATTTTCTTTCTCTTGGTCTCTTTCTTTTCTAACCCTGTTGACATTAAAGAATGAATTTAATCTTGTGGGATACTTGTTAGCTAATCTATGAGGATTTTCTAAACTCTACTGAGGAAAGAATTACCCTGCTCATTTCAGCGATTAGCTTGATCATTCATCAAAGATCACACCTTGGAGAGAATTGTCATATTTACTTGATCATGGGGTGAGGTACGTGTTTAAATTCAGCTTATATTTCTCAGATCTATCCTATTATTGTAGATCATGTAAATATATGTTGATAATAGATCCAACATGTGGAATCCATGAATGGTCTTTAAAATTGCATGTTCCCTTTATTTATGATTGATTAGGAGTGTAGTGGGGCCCTGCATGCATCCCCAGGGGAGAATCAGCCAAATATGCATGTTAGTTAAATCTGGATCAGGTTGAGGGTTCGAAGCTGCGCTGCCACACTAGGGCCACAAGAGATTTACCCGACTCTCCTTGGGTCTATAGGGATTAGTCCGGCTCAAAAGGCTGCGACACCCTTTGTTATTCCAAAAAAAAAAAAAAAAAAAATGGGTCAGAATGTACCGTGCACATTTCTGTACACAGAACGCTGGCTTCGTAGAATGTTAGGCATGGGTTTGTCTGGATTGGATGAAGCTACCCCCCAAATGATCTGCCTATCCCTTCTGCTGCTATTGTTTGGGCGGACTTGAACCAGGTTATGTTTTCGCCTCAATCGCCCTGCTAATTGTTCGTCAGCCTTGTTCGCTTATGCTGGGTTAGGTGGTGTGAGACCTGACCTGGCCACTGGGCTGCTCCTTTTCTATTTTTCAAGGTGGGTGGAATCTGAGCTAACCTAAACTAGACCCATTCCTATCAAAGCCCACCGGGTTGTTCGGTCAGGATCATGTCAGGCCTAACTCGACTTGATCCATGTATTTAATATACTCAAATATGACCATTAAGAATAAAAAAAAGAGTCCTACTTAGTGGTTTGGTGTGGGGGAAAATAAAGTGACATTTTTAGTCTACTGCCTATTTAAATTGGTTTTTTTTTTTTTTTGTAAAATCCTGTAAAAAAAGTCCTATTTAGCAGTTCGCGTCACTTGGGTCATGTCCAACCTGACCTGACCAAGACCCACTCCTGTCCCAGCCCACCTGACTCATGAGACGAGGTCAAGCAAACCATACAAGCTAAAGTCCCGAATAATTATAATAATATAATTATCTTTACATATATTTTTATCAGTAAACTATGTTTATATATTTAGTATTCGTTAATTGTTCATGGACTATTTTAACTACAAATCATGACGTTAAGCTCCCCACAAAATAAGAAATAGTTTCAGCATTAGTGGGGCCTATGATCAACCATGATTGTGGTTTCTATCACAATGCTTAAAATGGGCTATAACCAAGTTGGTATTACTTTTACAGTCATTAAAGGGCATATAATCATATTCGTGTAGTTTGAGGGGACTATTATCAGGTATATTTGGGCTGTGAGCCTGTGACACAATGGGCCCTGGTAGCTAGGCATGTCAAACGCCGCCCCATCTGGCGGGCCGGGCCATGAAAAAACCTTGGCACTGCCGGCTACCTGCCATGGACAGGGCTGGAGCCGGCGGGGCCGTGCCTGGCCCTGAGGCCAAGTGTGCCTCTTTCATCTTTTTTTCCATTTTTTTTTCTTTTTTGTATTAAAATTAAAAATTAGAACACAACCACGGAGAGTGACAAACATATTTAAGTGGTTCGGTCAAACTCGACTTACTCCACTCAGAAGAAAGAACCATTTGGATCTTAACTTCTTGAAGGTTTCTAAATAGGATTACCTTCAAAACCTTACCATCTTTTTTAGAAAATAAAAATAAAAAAAGAATGAAAAAAATTATATATTTACAAATTACAATGAAGGAAAAAGTAAAAAATCAGATTCGTAGTCCACTAATATATTCTGCTTGATCATAATCTTCCATTGATGTCAACTCTTGCTTCCTCTTATATGCCAAATACCGGTCTCGGAGGCAAACACAACATTCCACTGTTTCTTCAGTTAGATTTCTTAATATGTCATCCACCACACGTCCACCTGCACTAAAAGCCCGTTCTGATACTACAGAAGACATTGGAATAATCAATAGATTACGAGCCACCGTATAAACGCTTTCTTGTTGTTTCAACTAGGCTAAAAGGTCAAAACTAAATGCATCCTGCACCCGTATTACACTGAAGTCAAGATACAATGATAACTCCGTCACTGTGTTACTTGAGCTTGAGCTGGATGCCATGCCTGTGGACAAGAAAGAATACTACACATCCCACTCACCAACACCTATTTGCTGGACTTCCGAATGACCCATACTAAGCCCAGTTGTACCCATTTTTTTACAATAAAATTGAAAAAGTACTTGTAAATTTGCCCTTATATTTGAAAAAATATTTAAATCTATATAATTCATATTTTTATTTATTCCATCAATAAAAAACCGTACACCACTTAATTTTAACCTAGGATCA
This sequence comes from Camphora micrantha, assembly GCA_003546025.1. Taxonomy (NCBI): domain Eukaryota; kingdom Viridiplantae; phylum Streptophyta; class Magnoliopsida; order Laurales; family Lauraceae; genus Camphora; species Camphora micrantha. The sequence goes on from QPKB01000001.1 coordinate 85,443,189, forward strand.
AATACAACAGCTAAAAAAAATGTCACTGGAGCCTATTTCCAATATTTGTTAAATTCTTCTTCCATGTTTCTAATAGTGCTACTCGGTAAAAAATGATTTTTAAATCTATTGAATTGTAAAGTAGTTTTAAAAAGCTTCATTAAAACTTCATTAGATATGGGATAATATATCCCGAAAAAAATAATGTTGAAGTATAAATAACTTCTAATAAATATCTTACATGGGCACATAACTCTTAATGTTCATCACTAATCATCAAATCTTGTACATGAAAAGCAAAAAATTCATTCAAAACAGTTTTCCGGTCAAGTGCCTTGTTTAACAAATCATACATAGAATTCCATCTTTGTTTCACCTCTTTAGGCATTTTAATAGCTGATACACCTTGCCTCGCATATATTTGGGCATATAATTGTTTTCTTTGTATGGAGCAGAAAATAAATCGAGCAATGTCTTTAATAGCATATGTATAACTTACAATATGCTTTAAACCAACCTTTGCAATGTGATTTAAGATGTGACATACACATCTATTTTGAAAGATAGAGCTATCTATCAAGTTGCAAGTGGCATCTGCATTCTTATTAATTCAATAGCCACTGTATTATTACTGGTATTATCTAAAATTATAGATAAAACTTTTTCTTTAATATTGTATTCATCAAGTTTATCCAAAATAAATATACTTATTCTAGTGCTATTGTATGGCCATTCAAAACAACTAAAACTTATTATACGTTTATTAATAATCCATTTTGCATCTATGTTATGTGCAGTAATACAAAGAAAACTATCACCCCTTTAGAAAATCCACATATCTGTAGTTATGGCTATTCTACCGGAAATTTCTGCAAGGTAATTTTTAATATTTGTTTTCTCTTCCTGCTAGAGTCTAATAGCATCATTTTTAGCTGTAATTCTTGAAATACTGTGAAATTGTGGTTGACAGTATTTCTGGACCTATTCTTCAAAAAACTCATTTTCAACAAAAGAAAATGGTAATTCAGATAACACAATCATTTTAACCAGATTTTGTCTAGTAATTTGTGTATTAAAAGAAAAAAGACCCAAACTGCTACTACTACTACCACCACTAGTAGTAGAAATTAGGGTATGTGAACCATACCTCCCTGCCCCCGTATCCGCCGGCAAATGTAAGGCTAAACATTTTTGCCTTTGTCTTGACAAATGGTCGGTACCCGATTTTGAATCAGCACAATAAATCTTACTACAAAATTTGCATTTTGCCTTCTCAACTTTCTTTCCATTTTCAATAGCATCAAACCTTGTATATATATATATATCTCAAACTACTGAAGTTCTATTCCTTTTAGTTGGTTTACAGTAATTATGAGGAAACGGGGGTGGTAAATCACTTACTTCATCTTCTAATTGAATAAAATCTTCTTCTACCCCTAAATTAACGGAAGAAGATTCTGTGGGAAATCTTCTAGCCATATTTCAAAAAATAAAGTTTATAAATAATCCCAGTAATAGGCTAATAGCGTTCTTTTGTGATAATTAATATAAGAAAGGGGAGAAAATGAGAGTTAATATAATATAATATAATCTTATATATATATGGAATCTCAAATTTAAATAATATAAATACTTCTAAATCTTTGAAGGCCCCTTTAATCTTGTTTCTTGATGATTTGATCTTTGGCCCTCCAAAAACTTCTTAGAGAGAGTGAAAGAGTTGAATGCTTTGAGAGAAAGCTAGAAAATGTATAAAGAATGAGAGAGTTGTGTAAAGTGGAGAGGAATGAGAATGGGAGGGTTAAGATATTTATATGCTTTTATAGCTGTTGGTGGGGGGTAAAATGGACTTTTTTCAAAAAAAAAAAGCCATTTTTGGTTGTTGGGCGGGCCTAATGGGCCGCAGGGGCAGCCCACATGCCTGGTGTGCCTGGCAGGCCGGGCCAAATGGGCCAAGATGCCTCGGCCCAACACGGCCCATGTCACAATGTGGGCTGTGCAGAACCGGGCTGGCCCGACCCATTTGACATGCCTACTATTAGCCATGCTCGATGCTAGTTTTAGAACTATGTCAGGGATTGATTTTCCATTGGTTTCCTCCTGCTTTAAAGCACATGTGTTTCACTTGCTTTTCTCTTTTTTATTTTATTAGAGTGTCACATTGGTTGTGGAAAACTCTTTAGTAGGTAATTATTAGTCTTTTCACTTATAACTATAGATGGCCGGATGCCAACCTACTCCCTTGAACTCATCAAGCACCCTCCAACACCGTCTGTGAGAGTTTGACCCTTTTTAAACTACTAGAATGGATTAACTTAACATCAGAAAAATCAGTCAACCATAAAAGAGAGGAGGCACAAGATTTTTTAATGTGGAAAATAGTACTCGGGGAAAACGACTAGTGGTAGAGACTATAAAAAAAAACCAAGCACTATATAACGAAAGTTACAAGGACTCACGTAACCTTTCCCAGTTGCAACTCAGCCTAAGGACCGCGATGAACTTGCCGACTACCCATCGTTCACCTTCACCGTACTTGAACCAGCCACACTTTGATGCCTCTCAAAGTGATGCAATCTCAAGCCACCTTGATGCCTCTCAAAGTGCTACAATCAATAAACTAAGAAAGAAGAAGTAAGAAGAAATCTTCTTCTTGAATAATCAGCCCAAATACCCTTACTGCAGAACTCTAAAAAATCTCTCAAAATGATTCTCAATCTTTAGATAGGAGAGAAGTGATTTCTAGGGTAGCAATAAGATGCTTATATAGCCCAAGGGTTGTGCATGAGGTTTCCAATTCGATCAGAATTCAAAAAACTAGAGCTCAAGTGAAATCAAAAGTACTTTTCGCTAGAAGAAAACCTCAGTTCAATATAGCTAGCCGGGAGCTCCCTATAGCCAGCTACCTCTCTGCCCAGGTTCACTATAGCGAACTTGCTCGCTGGTTTTAGGCTTGATGCATAAGTTCAGTTTAGCCAGGGCTCTTCAAACTTTATCCGATCCGTCCAGGAGTCTTCAAACTTCATCTTATGCGTCTAGGAGTCTTCAACCTCTGTCTTGGGATGTCATCACAGTCCATATCTAAAAAGAACAAAAATTACAACTCGATTTGGACTAAAGTTTTGTCCAACTCGTAAATTAGCCAACACATGAAATGCCTAACACTTTGAACAGTCGTGATCCTTAATGGTGATAAGGTGGCAAGACAAGGTATAGGGGTTGGTCTTCCTCTGCATCTTTTATCCCATTTGGAAAATCAAGACTTTAGAGATTAGCCAGTTTCAAAGGCTCGTACAAAGAAATACCTACATGAATTGTTCTCGTCTTCTTTGTCTAACTTTCACAAACAATTCCATGGCCCCACCTCTTCTCTCCATAAGTCTTTTGGAAGTCCCTACTTTTCCTTTTCAATGGGGAGGCGGGTACTCAGCTTCATTTTGTAGATGACACTATTCCCTTTAGTTCGAGTAGATGGGATGAGGTTGCTGTACTGTTAAGGATCTTAAGATGTTTTGAAAGGAGGTGATTCATCCCAAGTCTTGGGTGGGTGGGGTGAGGGTTGGTGTTAGGATGCTTGGAGTCAAAGGAGGCTTACTTTTGAAGTGGTGGCGGTGGTTCGAGGAAGAAAATGAAGAATTGTATAGAAAAGTTATTATTTTCAAGTATGGTGAGGATGAATGGGGCTATAAAAGGGTTCCTATATATTGTGTTTCTAAGGTGTGGGGGGATGCGTTAAAAGTCGGTGATGAGTCAAATATTATAGGGGAAAAGTCTTCAAGAGAGGAAAGGGTTTTAAGAATGGAAAGGGGTCCATTTTTGGTTGATCCTTGGGTGGGGGAGGGTCTTCTGAGTGTGTTGTTTCATAAGTTATCTAGTGTCTAATAAAATATCTTTGGCCAGTGATAGTTATGAGGAGGGGGGTAATTTAGTGTCTTGTAATGTGTTGTTTAGAAGAGTCCATCATTTTGAAGAGTCTAAGTTTGAGTCCTTGTCGAGTATTCTTTCTAACGTGTTCTTATGCAGAGAGATTGCCGATGTTTGCATTTGGAGGCCGAGTCCTTTATGGGTGTTCTTTACCGAGTTTTATTACAAGTCTTTGGTGGAGTAATCTTCAGTGAAATCACCATGTTCACTTGTTTGGTTGAGTTTGGCCCCTCCTTGTGGAGGCCCTTTGATGGTTGGTGGTTAGAGGAAATGATGCAAGCCCTAGGGTTAGGACTGGCATGAAAGTGTTGAAGTACAATTTGACGCTGAAGCGCATGTTCGAAGACATTTCAAAAGTCTCTGTAGAGGCGATAACGACAACGCACCTCAATGGAAAAACCCAAGTTCAGTTAATCATCTCTCTTAGAATATCTTCTCTTACAATGCATATAAATAAGAAATAAAACTTAGGGTCTAAGAAATCTAATCAATCTAGGAAACTAAATAAAATGGAAACCTAATCCTAAATCTAATATTTAAAGAAACTAGTGACACAAAAATAAATTTCTAAATCTATGTGGGCCCTAATTTTAATTATAATATTTAAAGAACTTAATGGCACAAAATAAATTTCTAAATCTACGTGGGCCCTACACATGTGGCCATGAGGTCTATGCTGTATCATTCTCCTTATGTTGGAAAGAACCCTACCTCGAGTTCGGTAGGTGTCTGCATAGATCGAAAATCAATCGAATGAACTTTCTATTAGTTGGTTGATCGTAAGCTTGTACACAGATCTTGAAAAGCTAAACGTGACACATCCCTTGATTTAAGGATTGAGGTGTGTTTGGAGGTACACGTGAACCGTTGGGGACGTCACATGTGGAATTCACACCATCAAATCGCAATCTTTGACTATCCGTTCTTGATCTTCTGATTTCCATTGTTGATCCCCAAAGACAAAATCAATTTGAGAGTTTATGTGGGGAATATCAACAACTTTCTTTTCATCACTTGGTGTTAGCACTTCGGGATTATTAATACTCATAGGAGAACTTTCAATGCCAACTGTAGATGTGGAATCTTCTGTGGCTGACTCTGGCTGATCGGTCTACATATCCGTTGGCATTGGTTCCTCAACACGGTCTGTTATGTGTGGCGACTTTTCTCCCTAAAGAATAACTTCCACTAGATGAGACCTTTTAAGCATTCGCTCCATGAATTGCTTCCCAATATGCCTCGTGAATGTTTTTACAGTCATTCATTTTCTCCACTATTTCAGATCTCAAGCCTATGATGAAACTAATCAAGTCATGTTCCCTATCATCTTCTAATCCACACTTGTTTGGGAGCCATGCAAACATATCATCATAGTTAAGAACAGATAACTCCTCTTGTTTCAAATAAAGAAATTGCTGAAAATAGGCTTCCATTCTCAAAATACCATATACCATATTGATGCGCATATTTGAGTCTTTGAAGTACATTGTAGAATTTATTAATATGAAATTTCATATTGAATGAGTGAATGGACCGACCTTTTCTATAGATCTTCTCTTCACGAACACGATGAAGAAAATGGATTTAAAATCCGACACTAGATGGCCCCATAATCGCAAAAATAAATCCCGGTGGTCAAACTGCTCAAATCTGGCTTTGACTGGTCAGCCATGTAGACTGTACCGGGTCGGATCTGCAAGTGCTTACTAGCTGGGTTTTGCCCCAACAAGTCAACTCCACCTAAACTTAAACCTACAAAGGATACTCAGGGCATGTTTGGCAACAGTCCATGTTAGAATAGGAATCCTTTGTTTAGAGGATTCTCTCCATCTCCAAAGAAGGCCACAATCCTCAAGTAGAATTCCCAAATAGTGTTCCATGTTTAGATGGAGGGAGGATTCCTACAAATTGTAGAATGTATGATTCAATGGTTATAAATATGTTTTATAAAAATTTCCAAAATCCATGAAAAATCAAGACCTCAACTTTCACCTCATAGTTGTTTTTGGTCATCTAGAAAATCTGAACGGCTCAGATCATGCAAAGGGAGCCCACAGGAATAAGAAATTAATATTTTAGTACATGGACGTTTTTGCAAATATCTCAAGAGATAGTAACGATCAACGGTTGAAATTTGGTCAACTAGCCGTGTTTGACCTTGTAGAAATAACTAATAGTTCAGATCATGATTTTGGGGCCCACAGGAACCAGAAAATTGAAACAAACGGATTGGATTTAATCCCCTTTTTTGGCCCACTGCATCTCAGAAATTGGCATTTAACGGCTTAGACGGTTTTGCAAATATCTCACGATCTAAGATGAATCAACGGCTGAAATTTTGTGATATAGCCATTTTGAACCTTCTTAACACTTTTATCGGTTCAAATCTTGATTGTGGGGCCCATAGAAACCAAAAAATGCAAAAAACTGGTCTGATCTAAAATGGCGCCCGAAATCACTGTAGCTCCGCAAATCCTCAAGCGCGTGGAGTCAACAGATCCGAGGGGGGGAAGGGGGGTCTGACGTCCAAAATATTTGCAAACGAAAATTCCTTGCATCCTCCAAGGGCTTTTCCATGCGGATCAAAATGTGGATTTTCCACGGGATCGTGAAAACCGACCAAAATCCGCGGCGAGGACGTTTACCAAACGTTCCCTTAATGTAATGCCCCAAGATCCGAGGCCCTTGGGACCCTTGGATTTCAGGGTGCGGCGATCCCACTTAACATGCTAGAGTCAAAATACAGGCCTAACTAAGATTCTTTATTAATTAAAAATAAATCCAACTATACACAATATTATAAAAATATCCTCAATGGTCATATTACATCACTTGAATTGAGTCTAATAAAGTCCTAAAAAAATAAATAAATAAAATAACCAAATCTCTAAGCTTCTTTAAATTTCAGGACCTCTCGCATGCGCATCCCAAATCCCAAGCATATCAAACTTCCTGCACAATCTGAAAACTGGAGGGGGGGAGTTTTGGAGCTCAGTAAGTAAATCAAATATCAATTAAACATGCTGAGTAAACATTCAAAGTCAAAATGACTGTTTCCACACATCTTTAATTTCATTAGTTTTAAAATGAGGGTCATACAGTTTTGGATAAATTAAATAATAACGTAGAACCTAATAGAGTTTGAAATGTTAAGGGCTAGATTTAAAATCCAAAATCATCATAAAATAAATTTCAACTAAATAAACACTTATAGAGAAAATATTTAAATAAAAAGGGGTTAAATCAAAACACTGAGGTAAAATCTGACCTGATATGATTTTCAAAAACCACTTCACAAAGAACAGTAGGACCTTAAAAGGGGCAGTGCTAGTTTGTTTCTCAAATAAGGCATATCGTCAGTAACAAATTACAAAACAAAGTGTGTTAACCAGAATTAGGCTTTGACCAAGCACAAAGTACCCGCCACATACAAACCTTTCATATCTGGCACGAGGCCTATGTTGCTGGGGCTAAATATCCGCGTGTGGGCATCCCCACGTTGCGTTGCCCATACTTTAGATAATGCATTATAGATTTCAAAGGTCAACAAAATAACATTATCTCTTTTCTCAAAGAATGGATGGTTTTGAAAACACCACCAAAATAAGCTTACATCTTAAAACATTCTAAGTCCCATCCACCAATCTCAATCGGTAGCTCAACTTTGAAAATGGGTCTCATGTAAACATTGAATACATATATGTGAAAATATCATACTCAAAACACAAATCAATTTATATAATCCAAACTGATGGGTCAGGCCCAAATGACTCGGTCCACAATGACGGGTCAAGCCCAAGAGACTCAGTACAAGATGGTGGGTCAGGTCTAAGTGACCCGAGGCCGTGATGAGCCCAGGTCCAGATCCATTCGTCGTGGGTCGGGTCTGGATCCACAAAGTGACAAAGTCAGCGCGTCGTTCCCTTAACCTGCTTTTACCAAGTCCTGCGGAGGAGATCCTACCTGCCTCGTCTGTTGAGGGCGGTTCGGAGACTCCGCCAGAATGAAGCGCCCGTTGCTGAAGAGTCGTCCCCATCTGTTAGAGAAAGACTATAAATCACAGAGCCTCACCGGCACCGAGGGGCAAGCAATTTTCTATTAGTATTTTGCACATCTCATCTATATTCTCTAAGTCTGTAATTTCTGCACACTTGAGAAGTAAAATCATCACCTTAAAGTGGACGTAGGTCACACTGACCGAACCACTATAAATTCTCTCTCTCAATTTTCACATTAATTACTCACTACTTGACCAGTGGTGCCCGAAGACACTTTTTGGCATCATCAGTTTGGCGCCGTCTGTGGGAAAGACTAACTTCTCACTTCATTTTCAAAACTATGGTGACCACTACCAGATCAACGAGACGACAAGAGGACAATCTCAGGCGAGAGGGCGAGAATGATCCTCCACCAAATAATCCTCCTCCAAACGCTACCGCTCCTGATCCCACTCCTCAACAAATGTTGGCAACAATGCAGCAGCTGATAACCCAAAACCAGCAGATCCTACAGCTTGTACTCGCGGGGCAAGGAGGAGTGCAACTTGGAGGAGCACCGCAAGGAGCGCCTCGCCAGGGCAGCCATCCACATGGCGCCCAAGGGCTGGACGCCCATCCCCATGGTACCCAAGGCCTGGGCGCCCATCAACATGGCGCCCAGGGCCTGGGCGCCCATCTCCCTAGCGCTGGCGCGCAGGGAGTTCCCCATAATGCCCCTCTTGGAGTACTATTGGTCGACCCTCAAGGTCGCGCCCATCACGGAGTTCCTCCGCCCCCCGGTGGAGCCCAGCTTGGAGGACCTCCGCCTCCAGGTGGAGCAAATCCTGGTGGGCTTCCGCCTCCTCCCTCTATTTCTAATGGGGAGGAACCTCATTTCCAAGAGGAGGAGAGCGAAAACCAAAGCATAGAGGTGGGGAGTCACTTCTACGATCGATCCAGGGAACCCGACAATCACTGGGAGGAAAAGATCATAGAAATGCAGAATCAACTAGGCGATGTCTTCAACGCCATATGGGCTCAGGCACCGGAGACGGTAGATTATCTAGTCGGGCGAACGGATACACCGTTCAGGCCTGACGTGGTGAACTACCCACTCCCTCGGAAGTTCAAAATGCCATCCGTGTAGACCTTTGATGAAACGAAGGATCCATTGGACCATCTGGAGACTTACAAAACCAAAATGAAACTGCATAATATCCCTGACAAAATAATGTGCAGGGCGTTCTCAACTGCATTAAAGGGTTCCGCTCGGCAGTGGTTTGCCAATCTCCCCCAAGCATCCATAGCCACCTTTGGAGAGTTGAGCAAATCTTTTGTCTCACACTTTATCGGTGGGTGCCGCCACCAGAAGCCTACCACACACCTGCTCAGCATAAAGCAGGATAAACACGAGAGCCTCAGAAGCTACCTCACTCGTTTTAACGAGGAGGTACTTCAGGTTGAAGAGCCCGACGACAAGGTCTCCATCACAGCCTTCCTGGGAGGCCTTCGCTCATCGAGCTTCCTTTTTTCAGTGGTGAAGCGACCACCAAAGAGCATGCCAGAACTGTTGGCAAAAGCTCAAAAATATATGAATACTGAGGAAATCAACAGGTCCAGGCGAGGTGAATCATCTCGTGGATCGCCAAAAGTTTGACCTGCCTCTCTGCACTGTTCTCAAACAGGCAGCTTGTATACCCAACTTAGCGGCTCTCTCGCGGGTCGCCAAAAAAGCTTAGCCTACCTCTGCACTGTTCTTAAACAGGCAGTCTATCTCCAGCTTAGCGGCTCTCTCGTGAGTCGCCAAAAAAGCTTGGCCTACCTCTGCACTGTTCTTAAACAGGCAGTCTATCTCCAGCTTAGCGGCTCTCTCGTGAGTCGCCAAAAAAGCTTGGCCTACCTCTGCACTGTTCTTAAACAGGCAGTCTATCTCCAGCTTAGCGGCTCTTTCGTGAGTCGCCAAAAAGCTTGGCCTACCTCTGCACTGTTCTCAAACAGGCAGCCTATCTCCGGCTTAGCGGCTCTCTCATGGGGCGCCAAAAGCACGGTCTCAAAAGGATCTTGAAACTCAGGTCATCTACAACCCGAGGGACTACATCAAATTAGCGTACCCAACTGTTTGGCCGCCCAAATGAGCCAACCCAGCATCCACAGGGCAACCAGACCCCTTACCTCGCCCAAAGTGGCGCCTCTTGATGCTTGCAAGCCAAGGCCAGCCTCCTCCATAGCGCCCAAAGCTCCCAGGCTCACCCAGAGCTCCCAAGGCGGCTCTGGCTCTCCCACTTTGCTTGCCCAGGTCACTTCCAGGGCGCCCAGGACAGGGGCGCCACCTCCATCACGCGCAGCAGGGGCCACCAGCGCCACACCCGCAGCAGCGGGGGTGCCCCTGCCAAGTTCTCCATCGCCGCCCTCGCGCGTAGCAGGGGCGGCACCCCGTCCACTGCCCGCGCCCAAGGGGGCGTCTTGGGCTGCAGCGCTCGCTCCAGCACCCGCAGGGACGCCCGCCAGTCGTCCATCGCGCGCAGCAGGGGCGCCCCGAGCGGGGAGTGCTCTGGTGGGTGCTCAAAATCTTTGTAATCGTTGAGGGCATCTTATGTGGGCCCACAAGCTGGACTGCGTTGCTCGCGTGGAGTTCTCTGGTGGGAGAACACTCTGAGATATCATATCATTAATTGCCATCACTAGCTGTGTCTTCTTTGGCATCATAATTACTCTGTGGATGGTCAAAAGGTTGGTTGGACTTGTTCTTTGACACTATACATCTTTGAATGCTCTAGAAGGACAGAGTAAAGATCCCCCCTCAAATCTTTATCTCAAGCAGTGGGGCTCATTTCAAGTGAATTTGAACTCGTAGTAATCAATTCCCATGCATTTTTATAGGCCCTTTGTATTATTGGTAGAGAAGGATTGTGTCAAGTTTTGAATTCAGTACCATGTATCTGCTAATAACATTCAAGATTGATATATGCATGGGATGATCATATCGTGTATCATTAAAGAAGCTATACAAGAAGGAGATTTAGAAAAAAAAAATAAAAAAAAAAAAGTTTTGGAAAAGAGAAAGAACTTAAATATTTGAAATGTCCTCCTTTCAAAGTTTATTTGAACGTGGGACATTGAGGGGCAAATGATGGGTCAGGCCCAAATGACTCGGCCCACAATGACGGGTCGGCCCAAGAGACTCAGTTCAAGATGGTGGGTCAGGTCTAAGTGACCCGAGGCCGTGATGAGCCCAGGTCCAGATCCATTCGTCGTGGGTCGGGTCCGGATCCACGAAGTGACGAAGTCAGCGCGTCGTTCCCTTAACCTGCTTTTACCAAGTCCTGCGGAGGAGATCCTACCTGCCTCGTCTGTTGAGGGCGGTTCGGAGACTCCGCCAGAATGAAGCGCCCGTTGCTGAAGAGTCGTCCCCATCTGTTAGGGAAAGACTATAAATCACAGAGCCTCACCGGCACCGAGGGGCAAGCAATTTTCTATTAGTATTTTGCACATTTCATCTGTATTCTCTAAGTCTGTAATTTCTGCACACTTGAGAAGTAAAATCATCACCTTAAAGTAGACGTAGGTCACACTGACCGAACCACTATAAATTCTCTCTCTCTCTCTCTCTCTCTCTCTCAATTTTCACATTAATTACTCACTACTTGACCGGTGGTGCCCGAAGACACTTTTTGGCATCATCACAAACCATCGGTTTCAAAGAAGAATGATTTTCAAGAAGTTTACATCATGTTCTTTCCGATTCATTTCAAACATATAAAATTATTAGAGGAATCATATAAAATAGTCAGGAAAACCAAGATAAATCGCAGGCGAATAACAGCCATTCAGAAACAAAGCATGGTTTGGCTAATATGTAAAAAACAGATCAAATCGAATTACAAAGGATACAAAGCATATTAAATGATTTTGACCACTTGCCTGATGTGGCACAAAACATGCAAAAAGAGTGATGGTAATGGATGATGACGACGACGACGTGCCGCACAACTGAGCCAATGCCTACCCTCCACTAGACTTCTGTTCATCACCCATCAGCATTTAGATGGGTGGGATCAGACCTCTATTGTTCTAACTAGAAGTATAAGCATGCATCCAATAGCTTGGGTCTTAGACAGGCCTCATAGATTGGGTAAGATTCAGGTCAGGTATGATTAGGGCTCATGATTGTTGTCAAAAGACTAAGTGCATTGAAGTGAGCTAGGTTTTACCAGTGGGTTTGAAGTGTTGAACTATAGTTAACACAGTCACGAGAGTGGTGAATAACACGGGGCTGTGAGATAGGTGAGTGCATAGAATGGACCATGGGTAATGGGTAGATATGTAGTGGCCCGATGGGTTCTGGTTATTCACTGATAACATTCTCCACTTTCAGAAATCTTTAAAAAAATATGTTAGAAGTGTCTTATGGTATACAATAGCAAGAGGGGCTATTCTGCACTACATAAAAGTATCGCATCACTCAAAAGAGTGAAGTGAAGAACGACTGTTGCAGAACTCATGTACAACGGGATGGACACACCCCTCCTAGATTTGTGGAAATGGGATGATAGGCCAGATGGGACCCATTACACATGGGACCAGAACCCTTATGGTCGCCCATGGGTCCACTTCCAGATCCATGGGCCAGATACTCTCAGGTGGGCCAGGTGGTCCCACCAAGCCTGTCGATCAAGACTGCCTAATTTCCGACAAGAAACTGAGAAAATGGGGTTTAGTCTTGGTGGAGTGGTCTGCAACTGCATGTAGTGGAGGTGAGAGTGGAGGGGTTAAGATGGAGTGGTCCTCAAAAGATGGTGGAGAGATGTGATACTGAGAGGATGGATTTAGGTTTGCCTAGTCCGGAGTGAATAAGATGAAGGTGTCAATTTCTGCTATGATTATGTTTCTATTTGTTGGGAGAGGTGGCGTGTGGTTGGGCGATGCAGGCGCGGATTGGTCAACTGGTGGTGTTTCAATTGGTGACATCTGGTTAGCAGAGTTGCAGACATGGCCTCTGGTGCACATTGTGTTGAAGGATAATGGGGAGAGGGGCCGGGATGATCGGTGGCTGAAAGGGGAAGGCGGAGACGGGTGAGACAAAATCGAGGTGATTCAATGTCAAAAGCAACTAAAAATCAGAATATTAAAATAAACAATTGAATGATGAAATGTTGAATTAAACTACTAAAAACAATAAAGTAAACTATCAAAAGCTAAATGTAAAGTAACATAAAGCACACAACTAGTACCAGAATTGAAAAATAGTACTAATGAATGAAATAGGGTTTCATCTACTCTCTTAACCAATCCTATACATATCCCTTATTATCCTTTAATAAAAAATCAAAATTTATTAGTGACATCTATCAATCTAGACCATGGCATATGTATCTAGATTACTATTCCCCTAAACCTAATTCATGAGTGGCATACTACATGAATTGTTCATTATAATGCAAAAACTAAGCATGGCATATGTCCTAGTCAAAAGATACATAATGCATAAAAACAATGGAAATGATAAATGCATGAGTCTAAGCATGGCATATACTTAGATTATTCATGGTTCTAAACCCAATATGCATAACATCAAGATCAATCAGAATTAAGTTAGCTAATTTTAAATTTAATTGAACATGGCATGGTTGACATGGCACATACACAACTCATCAATTAAAAACATGGTTTAGAATCTCAACTAATAAAACTGAATTCTTAATTAAAACATGCCAAAAGAGACTACATAGAACTAGGCTAGGGTTTCAACTACACCCTAGCCCTAAAAAGTTAGCTATTCATGTCTTTAATGAAAAATAATTTAGAAAAGACTCATAAGAAAAACTCTAAAAGATTGATGAAGAAGAAGGGGTCGGCCAGCAGCTTGCTTGATTTCTTTTTGCTCCAAAAAGCTCCTCAAATTGTGTTGTACGGCTGCTAGGGTTTTGTGATGATGGTGTGGTCGTCCAGCCCCTTGTATCCCCTTATATACTTTTGCAACAGCTCTCTTTAGTGAATAGTTTCCTTGTAGCTTTAGATCTCCAACTTGCTTTACAATTAAGCTTCCAAATTAGAACGAAATAGGAGTCTTCTTTCTTGATTATCAAGACTTTCTAAATCTGATCCCACTTGTATCTTCTAGAAAATTCCTCAAATGGACCCACAAATCTGAGAATTAATTAAAAGAGATTAAATCTGAAGCTTGTAACACACCCCTTTTTTCAAACTTCTAATTTGTCTTGAATTATTGCTTCAAACTTTCCTTATTTTTCTCCTTTTTCTTCTCCATTCTTGGGCTCCACTTGTACTTGAAATAGACTTTTTAAATTTTGAACTTCAACTTATGTCACGACCCGAGCCCGAGATCAGAGTAATTGGGATTAACCCCGGGTAGCGAATCAATCATACTTACTCCCGTAAACCCTAAATTAACCGAAGTTAAGACAAAGTTCACAAGGGATCTTGCTGTCAATGTACAATTGCGGAAAACACATACATGTATACATTGACAATCATTTAAAAATTAACAAGTACTCTACGTAATTAAAACCAATATACATAATCTATGTACAACTAAGTCAACAACTGCATATTCAAATACAATGCAGGTGACGTCTAATTACTATTCAAAATGAATATACAAAAGTGTCTATGAAATATCTCCAAAACATTCTATTCTTTGGCACTCCGATTTAAGTTCATTCGATTAAAACTCCTGCGGGTATCGGATGGGCATCCTGCGCTGGCGGCTCGGCTTCTACTTAACCGGCACGGGCAACTGGGCCTGTAATATCATCAGTAATACCATGAACACGACGGTTCAACAATGTATGTGGATGACATTACTTTAATTAAACTTTGCATTCCGATAACCTTAGCTAACACTTATGAAGGTTTAAATATCATTAACACTGGACTCAATAGTAAGGCTCTCAATTCAGAAAGAATCAGAATTCAATATGTAATTTTTCCTTAGTGGCGGTTACCTGGAGGTTAACCGCATTCTGGAAGGCGGCTAACCGAATTACATCCGGTCAGCTTTCCAGAACCTCGCAATTTCTGATACATTTCTTTAATGCGGTCACCTCGGCGGTCACCTACTCGGCTAGCCGAATTCATTTTAGCTACCTAGCGGTTAGCTTTCCAGAAGCTTATCTTCTGGAGTAAATTTCTGACTCAATTTCGGTCAACTCACGGTTACCTTTCGGCTAGCCGAATTTTCAATTTCGGCTAACCGAAATTTAGCGGTCAGCTCACAGTTACCTTTCTAGAGATTGCCCAATTCATGGATTTCAGGCGATTAGCCCTGCGGCTAGCCGAATTACTCCCAAAACTGAATTCTGGAGCTTCATAACTTCTGAAGTAAATTTTTGGAAATTGAGTTCCTTGAACTCAAACCACTTCAATAACATCATAAAACATAGAAGGTGTATATACTTGCCTCTAATGAAGATTAATCCACAAAAACCCCTTGTCTAGTTTGGATTTGAAGTGGAAACTTCTCAACTTGAAGCTTTTCTCCAAGAAAACCCAAGAAGATGATGAAGAGGATGGAGAAGATGAACTTCTTCACCCGAATCACTCCAAAACTTCACTCTTGATGCTTGAAGGAGATGAAAATGGAAGAAGAAGAAGAAGACGAAAAAGGAAGAAGAAGGTGCCTAGGGTTTGCTTGAGATGAATGAACTCAAATGAGTTCATCTTATCCTTTATAAGGATAATTTTGCATTTAAGCCCTCTACTTCCTAACTCATTTCAATTTGAGTCAAATGAAAGGTCATTTGATTCATCTCTCGTCGAACAAGTTCAAGTCTATTACAAAAATTATTGTATTCGTCGAGATACACATGCTGGTATTAAGAGTTTCCGTATTCGATAAAATACGTGAAAATTCGTATTTATAAAAAAGTCCTTAGTTTCCTTGTTTGAGTCTAAACTCCATTCAAATTGCTCAGTCTCATTTATTATCATTTCATTAAGCCTAAATTATTCATTTTAGGCTAATTTAATTCCATTTGGCCATAAACCATCATTAGCTTAATTAAACATATTTAATTAGCTTAACTTCCAATCAATTAGAGTTAATCTCGATTAACTCGGGATGGGGCCTAACATTCCCCTAAACTTTTAGAATCATTCGGTTCTCCGAATGCAATATAAATCAATACAAATCAATAAGCAATTTAAAATAAAAATTACCTGAACGATAGCTCGGGATACTTTTGAGCTATTTGCTCCTCAAGATCCCATATAGCTTCACTGGTTTCATAATTATCCTAAAGAACTTTGACCCATTTTATCGTCCTTGTACGTAGAATTGCCTCTTTGGTATCTATAATTTGAATTCGGTCCTTGTACGTAATCTTTAAAATCTGAAACAACTTGGATGGGACCCACCATGGCCCTACTTGGTGATTTACGCCTAGCACTCTTCATGAATTCTCCTCTTTTTAACTCTTTTTAACTCCTTTTGACCTTTACATAAAAATTAGCAAAAACTATATAAAATCAAATAAAACAACTATGAACTAGCACAAGCATGGATGAAAATGTAGTGTAGCGGCCGATATAACGGCCGTTGCACCCGAAATTGCCAATACATCGGCCGCTAGAAACAATGAAATGTAAAAAAAAAAAAAAAAAAAAAAACTTCGTTGGCTTCGGGGAGATGAAGAGAAGAAATGAGGGGAAAAAAAAAGGGACAGCACATACCTGGAGGCAGGACCACGCAGCAACAACAGCACGCAGCAGGAGCACCACGCAGCAACAAGAGCACCACACTACAGCAGCAGCATCATCACGCAGCACCCGCACGCAGAAGCAGCAGCGGAGCAGCACCAGCCAGGCAACACTGTCTCCTCTTCTTCTTCTTCTCGTTCTCCTTCTCCTTCTCTTTTCTTTTCTTTTTTCTTCTCTTCCTCTCCCCTTCTCGATTTTTGTCGATCCTTGTGTTGGGAAAAGCAAGTGGCACCAAACCCTATTTAATTTAAGCCTTGGTTTTAATTCATTGGGGGGCACTTAATGGGCCCTATTGAAGTTCTAAACAAAAATTAAATTCATTTGGGGGCACTTAAAGGGTCCTATTGAAGTTCTAAACAAAAATTAAATTCATTTGGGGGCACTTAATGGGCCCTAATGAAGTTATAAATAAAAATTAAATGGAGCCCCTCTTTTATTTCTCGATTTGTGTGTGTCAACCCCCTAAACCTATTTAATTTTGGCCCTGATTTTAATTCATTAAGGGGCACTTAATGGACCCTATTTAAGTTATAAACAAAAATTAGTTGGAGCCCCTCTTTTATTTTTTGATTTGTGCGTGTCAAACCCTCTTTTATTGAATCATTAGAGGGCACTTATGGACAGTTTGAAAGGCATAAATAAAAATTAAATGGATCCCCTCTTTTATTTCATTAAAGGCCACTTATGGGCACTTTGAAAGGTATAAATAAAATTGAAATGAACCCCTCTAAGAAAAAATAAAACCTGAAGCACCTAATGCCTTTAACCGTTGGTAGGCTCCACAATGGGGCCTAAATATAAAAATAAAAAGTCATGCGAAATCAAGACCTCAGCCAAATTCCACTCTAGGTACTTGAAAATAGAGCTCAATCAAATTTAATTCTAATTAGAAATAGAGATCAATTAAATTTCACTCTAACTGGAAATAGGGCTGTGGCCAACTTTCACACTAATTGAAAATAAAGTCTAATCAAATTTCACACTAATTGAAGATAGGCTCTAGCAAAATTTTACTCTAATAGGAAATAGGGATCAACCAAATTTCGTTTTAATAGAAAATAGGACCCTAACCAAATTACACTCTAATATGAAATAGGCCCTGATCAAATTTTTCTTTAACAGAAAATTTTAAACTATATATATACATTTCAAAATACAACTAAGAAATGTGATTTTCTAAGCAAAGATGGTGATAATATTTTGATGACACTGTTTGATTACAAACATGTATACATGTGAAAAAAAATAATTATTACAGGATCTCATACAATAAGGGGACCGCTACGCCCCCATATCTTAGTTACTTTGGCAAAAAATATATATTTTTTTTTCTATCATTTTTCAATATTCTGAATTTTCTGAATTTTTTTTAGAAATTTTGGCCTTTTTTTCAAAATGCGCCGCTACATTGCGCCACTAAGCTACATAGCGCCTGCTTTGTAGCGTTTTGGTCCGCCGCTACTGCTATTTTCATCTTTGAGTACAAGATCAATAAAATTTTAGGGCTCAAATTGCAAACAATTAAGCACTTGTCAATAATCATTAAAATAAAAAATTAATAAAAATAAAAGTCAAATAAGATGGTTGGGGTCCACATGTGATCACATTCATGGTCAAAATTAATTTATCCAGAAAATCAAGGATCGGGTCCTTACACTTAGGCCTGTCAATGGGACGGGATGAAATGGGTAAAAAGCCCGGCCCGGCCCGTCCCAAGCCCTAAAATACAGGGCTTTTAAAAGAAATTTAAGCCCAGTGGGTTGGGTTTGGGCAATACATTTTAAAGCCCGCCCAAAATGGGACTGGGACTGGGCAGAGGATGCCCAGCCCGTTCAGGCCCGGCCCGGCCCAAGCTCTAAAATACAGGGCTTTTAAAAAAATTTGAGCCCAGTGGGCTGGGTTTGGACAATACATTTCTGCTCTTTTCTTTTTAAAATTACTTGACCCATATAGGAAAATAGGATACTCATTCTCATTCATTTTTTTGATTTTTTTATTTTCTACTTTCACCGTCCAAAAAAAAAGAAGTTTTTAACTGATACTACATTACTTTAACTTGACTCATATATGATACTCATTCATTTCTTGACCCATATAGCCTATAAGATAGTCATTCATTTCTATTGATTTTCTGATTTCTACTGTCACCGGTAAAAATAAAAAAAAAGTTTTTAAGTCCACCATGTTGCTTATTGCATTGCATTGCTAGTCCCAAGCCTGAAAAAATGAAGAGGGTTTAAAGTCCGGTTCACACCAGGTGTCTGGCGACAGCAAGAATAATTAGAGAATGTTTTACTTCTGTCTAGGATCGGACTAAGCCCAGGCCCGGCCCTGTCCCAGCCCGGGCCCGTACGGGACGGGATTTGATGTAGGCCTGTTCAATTTAGGGCCGAGATTGGACAACACCTGGCAGGCCCGTCCTATTTTTGGGACGGGATTGAACAACCTAAGTTCATGCCCGACCCGTCCCATTGACAGGTCTACTTACACTTAAGCGTAGCACGTGTCACAAAAAAGGTTTGTAATGCCCCTTTTTTTCGGCTACTAACACTCAGAGAAACAAAAGAACGTTCGAAGCCCCTTTGCTATTGTTTGTTGGTTAGACGCTATGGAGTTGGTGGAGCAGCAATCGACGATGATGGCGGCGATGAGGGTAGCGACGACAATGAAGTTCGCCGGTGGAGAAGATGAAGAATTGACTGCTTCTTCATCGTTGCTGTGAAGATGATGTTGGTGGCACTGATTCATGGCTTCATTGAAGCCTTGCAGTTGCTGGCTTGCGGGAGAAAACAGCGACGCTAGTATGGTGCCGGCGGGTTAGTCGTGAGATGAAGAAGAGGCTGCTGCTCCGCAACTGGTGCCAGGTACACACCTCTTCTCAAATCTTCTCTTCTCTATTTTTTTTCTGATTCTTTTTTTTTTTTTTTTTTCCTCCTCTGGGTCGAGTGCTTCCGCCGAAGGGTTTATATGGGACGGTGACGGGTGGGCTTCGAGGGTTCTATGGGAACTGACACTGCTCTCTCAGTTACTCTTCTTCTCTTTCTGCTCCTCCCTTCTCTTTTTTTTTTTTTTTTTTTCTTTTTTCTTTCTTGGGTACAAGTTAGAGAAGGGTTTGCTATAGGGTTGATGATGATGGGTACGGCTGGGAAGGAATCTGTGGCGGGGTCAGGGGTCCAGTTTGAAGGGGAAAGGTGAAAGATGGGCTGGGCAGTACGGGCCGGGGTTATTGGAGGAGGTCAGGCGAGGGGGCTGGTTTTGCTAAGATAGAGGGTCACGTCCCACCAATGGGCCGGGGAATTAACGTGAGATTAGGGGCCCAATATTAATACTTAACAAACAAAACATTCCTTAGGATTAAAGTCCGCAGCGAGGTATAAATATTTTCTCAATTTATCATAAAAATACAACAGAACTTCTTAATTATCCCAAAGGTACAAAATAACATTTTAGAGTATGCACATTTATTACAATTTTTAATTAAAGTTTATAAAAAAAACTCAAAAATAATTTAATTAGACAACATCTATAAAACCTATAATAGCAAGAAATAAATATAAACTAACCATAATAATGAAAGCACTTGTGTGTTGGTCAAAACAACAATGTCGTTTACACATCACTTGTACTCACCATCAGGTTGTATCACCTGAATCAATATCTCGGCGTTCCCAAGTAGATGATAACCTAAGCAAGCATAGCAGCATCAAGCTACGACTAGCCGGCAGGTAGATATATATAAATAGAAACAAATATACAATGAAAAACGATTAAAACAATATTTCAACAATTCATTTAACACCTGCAATTCATACTCTCATATAAAAACAGAAGTTCTTACTTACAAATCAATTCCATACTTTCATAAGTTCTACTAAAAACATAATCATATATCAAAAAACACACTACTTAGGCTTTTACCATAACAATAAGTCATGGCACTTCGGGTCCTTACCCTGTCCTGAAGTTTCTTTAATCCACTTTAGGTGATTTGCCTGTTCATACATATCATAGGATCATAGATGATCCCGTCACATTCAAGGGTTAATCACTCCCTATACAGAAATTCATACTACGGTGATTAGCCGTTCCATAAGTTCATACATACCGAGTTGTAGTCGTCCAGAAATTTTTATATGGAATCATTCTAGCTTAGTGGTGTTCATTCATATATATACAGAAATTCATATCAAATTCGAAAATTCATAATAAATATTCATATAAACAGAAAGATAACAATTTCCAATAAAACATGCGCTAAGTCCAAATTATTAGGTTCAAAGGTAACCAATAGGTCATAAATTCCTAAGTAACAAGTCCAGTTTTCAAATAGAATGCAGGTCATGAGTCAAAAGTAGAAACAATTCCGAACTCTGCAAGGTTTTTCTTCCACAGGTTTATTGGGTTTAAAAGGGTAGCATAAAGGTCATACAAATATGAAGAAAAGACCAATTCCTCTAGAAAATTCAGTCTAAAGCTAAAAAGCTTCAGATTCAGGGAATTTATCCCTAAAACCTCTTTACCTGCACATAAAATCAGCGCCAAGCCCTCTACATATAATCCACACCACTTGTTGTCCATATATCAAATCCATTCCATCATTCCATTCCTAAATTCCATTCATTCATCTATTCCATTCTACCATTTATTTTCCATAAATCCAAACCATTAAACAATTAAATCTAAATAAATAATAAAACCATTTCAAAGCCAATTTCATAAAACACATGCATATCCATTAGAATATATACATATTCACTTGCCTTTGGGTGAGGAAATCACAAAATGCCCAATCGTTAGCTCAAAACCCCCAAAATCTAGAGAAGAAATCAAATCCACATATATAACTACACAAATCAAGAAATTAAGAAACTAATCGACTCATCCAACACTGATTAATAGAAAACCCCAAAGCACACAAACCCAAACCTAGGGAGGGAGAAGAGCTTACCAAAGCTTGAAATTGGGGACGATGAAGATCGTGGGGCCCACTTGATCGATGGCCCACTGGAATAGTGGTGATGATGGTGCTCGGTGGTCCACTGGGCAAAGAGGGGGGAGAAACAAATCAGAAAGAAAGGAAGAAAGAATGAGAGAGAAACAGAGAGAGTGAAATGGTGAGATGGGTGGGGGGCTAATTCGCGTGACAGGGAGGAGATTGAAGAGAGAGAAACAGGGAAATAGAGAAAGAAGTATGAAGGTTTCGGTGGGGGTGCTGGTGGTGGTGCAGGTGGTCTCCGACGGCGACGAGGAGGCTCCGGGACAGTGGGCAGCAAGGCTGGGTGGATGAGAGATGAGGAAGAGAGATGAGACAGTGGAGAAGAGAGGGGAGCTCGTCATGGTGATGGTCGGCGGCTGTCTACGGCGACGGCGTGCTCGGAGTCCGGTGACAGCAAGGAGAGTGAGGGAGTGAACGAGAGAGAGAAAAGAAAAGAGAGGGGAGAGGCAGAACGAGA
Organism: Camphora micrantha; assembly: GCA_003546025.1. Lineage (NCBI taxonomy): Eukaryota > Viridiplantae > Streptophyta > Magnoliopsida > Laurales > Lauraceae > Camphora > Camphora micrantha. The sequence continues at coordinate 85,465,240 of QPKB01000001.1, forward strand.
GAGAAACAAGGGAGGGGCTGCTGGAGTGAATAAAGAAAGGGAAAGAGAGAAATAAGAGATACGGGACACGGAAAGGTGAGGTGGGTGGGAGGGTGGGGATCAACTCACGTGGGATGAGGCGAGTGAGTGAGGTACTGAAGAGAGAGGGGAGACTTTAAATGGGTTTGGGTAGGCATGGTTTTGGAGTATGTTCAAGGTTTCGAATCAAAATGAGATAAAAACTGAAGTTTAGAAAATAAAAACATCTACCCAATGGTTTTATAATCTTAAAATTTTAAAATTACAAAAAAGCTCTTCAAAATTCTCTGTACCCCCTATTATACCCAATTGAACTCGAATATGAACTAAACTTCGCACACACGATCTTAATAATTAATCGGATATGTTTAGCTACTAATTCAGCTTAATCCACCAGCAGCATAATTAACTATGCTAATTACATATTTGAGGTCCGGTATATTACATAGAGGTTCTGTGGCTGAGATTTTAGGCGAACAACAGAGGTGTAGACTTTTTTTTTATGGGGACGAGACGGCAGAGACGATGCTAGGTTTGGGGTCGATGGAAGAGAATGGAAGAAGGATGGAGATTGTCGGAGCTGGGACGTATGGATGATAGGCTCCGATTGGTGACCGGAGACGGACCAAAGCGATGTGGATTTTCTTTTTGATACCAACCGATGCGGGCCCAAGAGTCTGGGCGAACCGGAGTGATGTGGATTTTCTTTCTGATACCAACTGATATAGGCTCTAGGGTTAGGACTTGCATGGAAGTGCCGAAGCATAATTTGACGTTGAAGCGTATATCCAAAGACACTTCAAAAGTCTCCGTAGAGACGATAACGAGGATGCACAGCAATGAAAAAACCCAAATTCAATTAATCAACTTACGGAGAATTTCTTCTCTTACAATACATATAAATAATAAATAAAACTTACGGCCTAAGAAACCTAATTAATTTTGAAAACTAAATAAAATGAAAACATAATCCTAATTTACAATATTTAAAGAAACTAATGACACAAAAATAAATTCCTAAATCTACATGGGTCATACACATGTGGCCATGAGGTTTATGCTGTATTAAGAAAGGTCTCCAGTGTGGATGTCTTAGAAGAAAGGGTTCGTATCTTTAGTGTGGATATCTCAGAAGAAACGGATTGTCATTAGAGGTTATTTTAGGCTTATGCTCTCTATGCGAGGAGGTTATAGAGTTGGTCGATCATCTTTTTCTGCATTGTGACATCTCTTCCTCTCTCTGGGGAGCTTTTATTTAGAGGTACAGTTTGTCATGGTGCTTGTCAATCTCTTTGGTTAGTATGTTTGAGGCGTAGAGTTTCTGTCCTTTTATGGTTGTGGTGTTATTCTTTAGGCTTATCCATTTTGCCATTTTGTGGTCCATTTAGAAAGAGAGGAATAAAGGTGTTTTCAGAGGTGTGAGGATGTATTTTAATGATCTCCTTTCTGTTTTGTGTTGGAGAATTACAAAAGGGAATAGCATTAAGGAGGAGTTTGCTAATTTGACGTTTGACGACATTTTACAAAATTTGGAGGCTTGTTTTCAGTGTTGTTTGTCCGGGGTGAGAAAGATGGAGATTTGGTGTCCACCCTCGTCAGGCAGTTTGAAATTCACTCTGGACGGTGCTGCGAGAGGTAAGTCAAATTTGGCTAAGTATTGGAGAAGTGTTTGGGAATGATAAGGAGAATGTTTTGCTTATGTTCTTTAATAATGTGAGCTCAAAGGAGTCTAATGAAATTGAGGTGTTGGCCATCTTAGAAATTCTTCATTTGTTCTATTCTTCTCTTCAAGGTAGATTAATCATGGAAAGTGACTCCTCTAATAATATTTCTTAGATTTCTCCAAACCAGGGCCCTTGGAGTATTCATTTCCTTTACTTGGGAGTTCATGTTTTGCGTTCCCAACTTTTGGTGGAGTTCAAGTATATGGGTAGGTTGGCCAAGGCTATGGCAAATGCCCAAGTCAAACAAGTGGTGGATAAAGTGGTTCCTTTCATTGCTCATACTCCGTAATGGTTTGCTTTTGTTGTAGGGTACGATTTCATACACTCATGGATCACTTGTAGTTTGGTTTTGTAACTTCTCCATCCTTAATATAAAGTGTTGTTACCGTTTCAAACAAATAAAAAAAAAAAATCGACTTCTTTTTTTTTGTGCTAGAGCTCTCTGTACTTCTTTTTTGAAGCTATAATATTGTCCTCTCATGTTTTTATATTGGGATTTTTTCTGTACAGTAACCCAAACTCATTGATAACTTCCCCTTATTATTAAACTAGACAATTTTATCTACATTTCCTCCGTACCGTCCATACCCTGCGCAGGCCAAAAGGTAATTTTTTGTTTGCGATATCACAGCAAATGTTGCAAGATCGCAATTTATACTGTGATATCGCAACTTATTAACTTGTGGTATAGCAATTTATATTGTGATATCATATAAAGTGTTACGTTAAAAGTCAACTAATGCATTTCTGTTTATAATTTATTTCCGTTCCGTTACTTTCGTCTCTAGTTTGGGTTCTTTGCTTCCATTCCCTGCAAGTGAAGCTTAGTCCATTGGCATATATAGCAAGTGAATTTGCTGCCACATTCTCGGCAAGTGAACCTCAGTCCATTGTCATATATAGCAAGTGAATCTCCTGCCACATCTTTGTCTATGGTATTCATTCCATATTTCCCACCTTGTATATATCTCCCTCTTATTTATTGTATTATTTTTGTCTTCTTTTGCGTCTTTTGAAGGTAGCTAGGATACCAGGAATCCCACTTGTAGAAACATTTGAAACATTTTGTATAAATATTAATAGTGACCTTAGGTGGGACATGTGGAGCCTCACTTTTTGATGAACATCCACGTGGAAAATGTAGGCCAGCCTTATGTGTTTTGATAGTTTATCGAATTTCAATTATGGAAAATGTGGGCATTTAAATTGCAAAACAATGGTGGCCAAAATCCTTAGTCGATGAAGATAATGGAGACGATGAGGATTCGTCAATGTTGACCCGACGTTGGGGGCCTTGTGTATTTACAAATAGGTTGGCGAGGGAGGAGAAGGGTGAAATCGGCTAGGGGAGAGAGTTACAACAGGTGAAAATGAGGAATAGTAGAAACTGGGAGGGATAAAAGGATGAAAAGGGTTTCTCAAGTTGTAGTGTCGCAATTCAAGTTAATAAGTTGCGATGTTCTAATATAAATTGCGATATCGCAATATTTGTTGGGATATTACAAATAAAAAATCAATTTTTGGCCTGCTTAGGCTTATGGACGGCACGAAGAATGTGTAGGTAAAATTGCTCGGTTTAATAAAAAGGGGAGTTATCTCTTGTATTTTAGGGGCTCTTTAAGCCCATGTATTTTCCCTATACTTTAATATGCTTTCTAGTGAAAATTAAATAATTAAATTAATAAATCTCGGTTATCCAGATTTCAGTTTGAATTGGCATGAGCCTTTCCTATTTTTGTCTATTGGATGAATCATATTGTCCACTGGGCCTAATGTATGTACTCACGGATCTAGACATGCGAGCCACTTGTTTCAATGTCCATTGGGTGTATCATATTGTCCACTTGGCTATTGTCTGTCCTTGTGGACCTGGACATATGGACCTGTTGTTGAAAGCTCTTATAAAGTTTATTAAGGTTCATCTATTTTCTATTATTATTATTATTGTATTTTATTTTTATTTTGTGCTTGAGAAGATGCCTTCTGTAAGTAGAAAAAGAGCAACCAAGACACAAGGATGTCATTACATAGCTAACCATCACAACCTGCATACACAAACACTAGATAGACATTGACAACGCAACCTACTGACATAAGCACATTACAGAATTACAACCATACAATCAATGAGTATATAAATAGAAACTGGCACTAACCAGACAATCCTACCAAAGAAAAAGCAGTAATTAGACAAAACACTTACTTACATAAAACACCATATACGAAAATTTAAGTCTTTCACGTGGTGTTAAGTAAATTAAAGATTAGTCATCCCGATGCTACTCCCCAGTGACGGTCCATACATCTCTGGTCTCGTATCTTCATCTACACTCCTGCTTGTAGATTCTTGCATCACAAGATTCTAAATTTTCCTAAATGGGAGTATTGATTGGCTTACAAATTATCAGATCAAATTGTTTTGACATTGTTTCCAAATAGCATTTTTGTGAGAAAGTCAATAGCCAATTCAGGCGATGATGGGTGACTTTATGCCCAACACTATCTAACCCATGTCGCTCTTCTCGAAACTTCAACTATTGTTTAAAGTCATTGTTGGCATATAACAAGGGTCTACAACTATAGTTCATCACCGGCGATTAAATTATCATCAGCATTGTTGGCATATAACAAGCTAAGTTTCAGGAGATTGGGTCGCAAATAAGGGTCTACAAAGCCATCAAATGATCAACTCAAGCACTCAAAAGCACAAGAAAAAGCCACTCAAATGATGTTGACACATTTCCAAGGTCAATGAACAAAAATCAAGTGAATCAAAGACCATTTGAAGACAAACACAATCTAAACAATGCACATTTGGTGGGCCTCACTTTTGAATGATCAAGCAATATAAAACCTCCAATTTCAGCTGTAGATCATCAAGAAATATGTGTAGAACATTCCCTCAAATCGATTTTTTGTAGAGAAAGTGGGAAGGGTCTTGGAAAACGTGGGTAAACTACCTTTAAGCCTTCCAAGACTATAAATAGACCCTCTCAAGTCGGGAAAAGATTCGAAAAAATTAGTAGAAATCTTGATCATTTGAAAGGAAACAAAAACTAATAGAAAAGGCTACATGAAGTTCAAAAGGAAGGAAAACTCTATAATTCCTGCTACTAAAGCCTCCCACGATTTCAAGGTATTGGGAACCTTAAGAGTACTCTCTGGAGGGGATTCCAACCCTCTCAATGTAATTGAATTCCTTTCGTTTCTTCTAATTTTCCATTTTCTTGTCTAATTAGGGACCACACAACCCTGGATCAAAACCCCATTATACAAATCGTACCCTCACTATGGCTCAAACACAAAATGGCCTATGTGATACGATGGAAAGGGTTGTGGTTGTGGTTGGATAAAAACTCTAACTACCAATTGGGGATGCACATAGCTAAATCCAAAATGAACACTGAACTGAAAAGAAAAAGGAATTGAATTCCTATGTACCTAACGGTCTTCGAGGACGGAAACGCGGGGTTTGTGTGTGTGTGTGTGTGTGGGGGGGGGGGGGGGGGGGGGGGTTTCGCGTACTTAGACAGATGACCTATCACCTACAAGTCCAAATGTCAAATCCCACAATCACCGCTAAACTTTAAACTTTTTACTTGAAAATTGATATACAATAATATAATTCTCTTTCTTGCGTTTTCCCTCTGTCTAGGGCCAAGTATATTTTTCTCTTCGTAAATACTTTTCCTATCTGCGATGGCATTTTCCATGTCGTTCATGAAAAACATAGGACACATACAATGACATATATACAATTTTCCCCATCGCATTTAACATAGGAACATGTATTTGCACTATTGGAGACAAATTCAATTTTACTTATGGCCCGGTGAAATTTTCTATACCACTGTGTCGAGGCTTGTTTGTGCTAATAATTTCCTTTTTAAGTTTGCACGGCTTGTCTTTGTGATTGTGCACAACAAACCTTAGGTTGTTTCATGTAGTCTCTTTCTCTAATTCGCTATTCAGGAAAGCAATTTTTACATCTATTTGGTGTAATTCTAGGTCATGATATGCCACTATTACTACTAGGATTCTCACGGATTGGAACTTCATGATTGAAGAAAATATCTTCAGGTAATTTATTCCTTTTATTTGTGCGAACCCTTTAACTACCAACTGTGTTTTATATTTATACAAAGGTCCATCTGACTTAAATTTCTTCTCAAGAACCCATTTTATCTTGTAGATTAATACAAGGGTCCATCCAACTTAAATTCCTTCTTAAAAACTCATTTTGATGGTGTGAAATGTGATCCACCTTCCATCCTTGAGTTCCCTCCACATAGCATTACCCTTATAGCGAAATGGCCTTAACACAAGTGGGCCTCGCCAATTCTACTATGCTACTACACCAAATAAGGACTCTCTGTCTCTCTCTCTCTATTTGTTTTTAGGTCCCTAATACTTTTATCTATTAGAACTTTTGATTGACAAAAATTTGTAAGCTCAAGGGTTACTTTTTCTTCATTCGTCAATACAACAATTGTGTATATTCATCTTCTTGTAACAGATTTATATTTTTCTTTGGTTTCATAAATAGCAGAAATTGAAGACTTATAAAACAAAAGAACTCTTATCAAAGTAAGTTCTCTCTCTCTCTCTCTCTCTCTCTCTCTCTCTCTCTCTCTCTCTCTCTGTGTGTGTGTGTGTGTGTGTGTTATATTTCCTTTTTCAATTTTCTTCTCCCCTAACAATTTCTATTTTCTTTATAAGAAGTTAATGAGTTCTACGTCTTTACACATTGTACCAGTAATGTTGCTAGGATATAAATTTAGAAGATTATTTATATACTGCTTGAATAAAAATTAAATTCTTACCAAAAAAACGATTAAAAAATCCCCTATCAAGAGGTATTTGATCATGTAGTCATTAATTGGTACTTCATCATGTTTTGATCCCAAACTCAAAAAGAGGGTACTATCATAATCTGAAACGCAAATCCTTTTCTTGCCTTTCTACTGACTCCGAATACGTGGATGGCTCATTCGTCAATGCATCTGCAACTATATAATCTTGACCAATGTCTGACGCATATGTCGTCATATCCTCGAAACCGTATATGACTAGCAGCTTCCTTTCTTTCTGCAGTCTACCTGTCTGTGGCATCTACTACTGCATCTGCAGCACAGTCTGATAATCCCCTATATCCTAGGAGGAGACGGATGCGCTCTCTTTTCTTACTAGGACGTCTGACTCTCGGAGATGGTATCATCTTCGCTATAACAAGCAAAGGTTTACAAAGACTCTCACTCTCTCATCATCTCTACCTTGTGACGTAGGTAAGTTAACACCACAGGCATGAGAGATTACACTCTCTCTCTTTCTCAAGGTCTAGGTTTATAGATTACATGATGTTTATCATTTTCGCTTTCTTAGCTCCAAAGAAAGCCACGGTACAATTACCAGAGCACCTTGACCTTAACCCGGTCATTGGCTAACTAATGAACCCATCCGGTTAACCCAGAATACAAGACATAACCCTAACAATCTCCACACTAGCATGCATTTCTTATAACCACCAGGAGATAAAAGATCTGCAATGTCTTCACGTACCTCGCTAACCAGTACGTCCTCGCACCAATGACGCGATCTTCTTTCTTCAACAATCTAACATGTTGAACCAGCATCCAAACTTTGACTTGTCCCAAAGTTCCTATTTTTGTCAAACTCCCCCTTGAGCATGACGCTTGGATTCTTTGACGAATCTGAATGATTTTTGAATCACTCACAACCAGCTTTCAAACCGCCCCAATCATTTGTATCACTACGAAGATCTTGTCACTAGGACCACACAGGTGGAAGCCAATTGAAAATCCCGAGTTCAAATGACTCCATGATCGTAGAAATAAGTCTGTCATCCAATCTATCATCCTAGTCAAATCTCTGATGTTTGACCGCTCCTTTGCTGAGGGAGGCATGATTTCATCACCTGCACTTATTCTCTGGATGGGCTTTTGTTGATAATAGGTCGAGCCAAACCAGTTCTGAACCTGAACCCGCCCTGACCATTTCCAAGAAAATTACTGTTTGTTCAAGTCTTCTTGTATTACTGCTAGATGACACATCTAGCTCCACTTAAACCATATCTTTCCTCCTAGAGTTATCTGATGTCTCTTTCACTGCTCCACCTGGAACTGCATCCTCTATCAACCTGTAGAGATTTCTGACTATCTCACCATTTATGATGACCAATGCTCCTTTTATTACCTTTCCAAACTCCACCTGCTATAGTGCACTTACATCCTTTGGAGTCTAAGGTACTCAAAGAAATCCAATTCTTTGTAAACCAAGAACATACATGACATCTGTGGGGTTCGAACAATCCTATCAAACATTCGGATCTATATCGTTCCTATCCCAATGCTCAAGTCCGCATTGTCTCTCATAAGAACAGATCCACCATCATGGGTCCAGTCTCTACTGGAATACATGTGATAGGAATAATCAAAATAGCATTAGAACTATTCTTTTCCATTTGCTTTGGCATGGCTGCTCCTTCTCGATCATTTGATGTGGATCCACGCTTTCCACGACATGAATCAACCGTCAGAAACTTTTAAGCTTTGCCTAAAACTCCTGGAGTAGTCTCTTCATCCATGACATCACGTAACACTTCAATCTGGCTAGTAATGCTTGAATCCATCACTACCACCATGAACCACTTGGTTTCTGAGTCAACAAAGTTTGACCTGTCAAACTGCCAATCGCATTCGTTAACCTCGTAGATCTTGTCGTTATGAGTTCATAGGAAAACGTTGATCTGTAATCTGACTTTGCAAGACTATGGTATTGCAAAAATAATTTTTTGTATTCCTATCAATCAAAATCCTTCGATGACCATTGGAATTTCAATCTCATGCTGCATTTGCATAGATCTCGTCACCACAAGCACGCTGGAAGAAATAGATCTGAAATCCGACTCCGAATGACTTTGATATCGCATAAACAAGTTTCTGCATTTCGATCAGTCAAACTTTCTTGTTGACCGTTGAATAGCCAATCTTCTCCCACAAAAGCATAGATCTACTTGCCGCGAGTTTGTAGGTTCAAACTCACGTCAACTTGACCCGAACCCGTTCTGGCCTGGTCTGAAAAACAGGGTGGGGTTCACCATTTTACATGGTCCTTTGAACCACCATGTACACATGTCTCCATCACCCTTTTATTTTTCAGCTTTTTGTATATACCCCTTAAGGTTTGTAGGATTTGTAAATTGGCCCTTGAGATTTTAGTGTTTGTAAATAGGCCCCTGCATTTTCTTCTTAATATCTTTTAAATCCCCAAATTCAATATTCCTAACAAGAATGGGCAGCCACCATGAGATTTGAATTGGATTTATATATAAATGGCAGCTTTGCCCTTACATCCATTAAACAAAAATGATTATATTATTATTTGCGGGTAACATCTAAGAGTATATTATTAATTACAAAAATACCATTATTTTATCTCAAGTTCCAATGGTTTCTCTTAATAACTCTCTCATGCACAAGACCAGGGGTGGGCCCAGGTACAAGAGCCTATGGATTGAAGCCCCCATGCATATTTGAGAAAAGTCTAAATCCCTCTGATGTGATCAATATCAATCATAAAATACTGTAAGTGCACGGGTGTCTAGATGAGACAGCGGCAAGAACGAGTCGAACCCACAGGGAGTAAATTAAAGAAACTTCTAGATTAAGAAAACTAATTAACTAACAATTAAGGAAAGTTTTGAGTATTTAGAAATAAAAGCAAGTAACCAATTTAGAAATATGAAATCTACCAATTAATGAAAGTGATTAAAGCATATCTAGGAATCCAATAAGCATCCACCAATTACTTATCAAGTAATCCTAACTTGTTCCAATTTTTACTTCAAATCAAAGACAAATCAATGTATTGTAATTTGAAAAATCTAACTTTTAAAAACTTTTTTTAATTATAAAATTCAAAATCTAAGACTTCCTTCACCTCATAAAAAGAATAAAAATAACCAAAGTACTGCCCATCAAAAGTAAACATAAACCGTCAAAAAGATCTAAGGCCTAAGCATGGCCTATCAAACCTAAGCATGGATAGTCAAAAATCAATTTTTATTTTTTAGAAATTTAGAATGGAGATTTGCCTAGGGCACGAAGACAAGTCTACTAATCATTAAGCACAAAAATATTGAACACAAATTAGAACTACTAAACAAATAAAAAATAATTACTTATCTTCATCCATAGCCCTAATCAAGAACTTAGCCCGCCATTGCAAAGACAAATCAATGTTTTTTACTTGGATAATTTAACTTTAAAAGCCTTTTTAATTAACAAAAATCCAAAATCCAAGACTTCCTTCACCTCATAGAAGTAAAGAAATAAGCTAAGCACTACCCATCAAAGATAAGCATAATCCATCAAAGGAAAACTCAGTCCTAAGTATGGACTATCAAACCTAAGCATGGATAGTCAAAAATAAATCTCTATTTTCATAAATTAAGAATGGAGGTTTGCCTAGGGCACGAAGGTAAGTCTATTAATCATTATGCACATAAAAATGGAACACAAATTGTAACTACTTAATAAATAAAAAGGCGATTACTTATCTTCATCCATATCTCCAATCAAAGAAATTAGCCCGCTATAGCAAAGGATACTTCTTGATTTATTATTAAAAATGCACATTTACAACTTTTCTTTCACAATAATCTTCCTTCAAAAGAAGTCCTTGGACACGGCCCAATGATCCCAAAAGACAAAATCACTGGAAAGAAGAAGAGGGAAGATGAGATGGAGCCACCCTCACTAATCTCTCGCGAGCACCACACACGGCCTCACCAATCACTCATGAGCAGCACTCACAACCTCCTTTTGTGGTCTCCTCCTTCTATCCAGCCTCCCAATCACTCGCAAGCAGCCTTTTTTATAAGGGTGCATAGGGGACAAATGTCCCTGTTCATCTGGCTGCTGTAGTGAGGTTAGTCAAGTAATTAGCTTCACTTACGGTGCATGCACAAGTCTTCACGTGGCATGGACAGGTCTTCAATACTGCGGCTGCGACAATCCATTTGTGCTCACATCTATGGGTGGTGCTCACATGTACAAGTGTGGGTCCCACATGTAGCTCGTGTGAAATTTCTTCTTCTTTGTCTCTCTTAATGCGGGTCCCAAAAATATGAAGATACCTTAAAAAAATAATCAAGAAAAATTATTTCATGTGTAAATCAAAAGTCATGAGAGATTTTTGGCTTTTCATGCTAAAGATAGAATTTTTCATGTTTTTAAGTGAAAATATGGTTTTTCAAAGGATGTCGACTTAAAAACATAAAATCATTAGTTCCCAATGAAATCAAGCATGAATAGATGACTAAGTTCTTAATTATTAAAAATTAACAATAAAAAATGTGCAATTTTAAAGACTCATCAGCTTCGAGCTAACTAGGAAAGGTTCCTTTGTCCCCAACACTCAATGAATTAGCCAACTGGCTCACTGTGTATTCCAATTTTGCAATTGATTGTATGTTAGCATTCAAGCCTTGAATAGTTCTTTGCGGGAACTGAAGGGATTCTGAGCTAACAATTGCATGGTTTCCTCAAGAGAATCTTTCCGCTGATTTGGCAGATTAGGGGTGAAATTTCGCACAGGTGGCTTTTGGAACCCTGGAGGTGGCAAGGCCTGAGATGGGCCAGCTTGGTGTGGACCCTTAGACCAAGAGAAATTTGGGTTGTCCTTCCAACTCGAATTGTAGGTGTTTGAATAAGGGTCGTACCTTTGCATAGTCTCAAATCGGGTATTCTGATACTATGCACTCACTTCCTCAATATTCTCTCATTGATCCCAATTTGGTGACTCAATACTACCCCCCACGGCTTGACTGTATTTTAGGGACTCGAATGTGTCTAGAGTAGGCCTCTAAATTGCCTTATTAAGTTCTAGGGCTTCTAACCATCTCATCATTGTGGCCAACTTGGCCACTACCTCAAACTTGGGTTCAATTCTATGAATGCCCCCTCTTTCTACAATGGTTTGTCTTTTGAGCTCCTCTTTGATGGGTGCCTACTACAATGTGTTTTTAGTGACCTCTTCCAAATATGTCCATGCTTGGTTCGTTGTTTTCTGTGTGAATGCACCATTGCAACAAGGTTCCACCATGGTTTTGGTAGGGTAATCCGTCCCCTCATATAAAATTTGAACCAATCGAATATGCTCAAAACCGTGGTGGGGACATTGGATTAACAAATCTTTGAACCGCTCCAAGTAATTGTACATGGTCTCCCCTTCCAATTGATGAAAACTATTTAGGGCCTGTCTAATTGAGGCTGTTTTCTATTTGGAGTATAACTTTTTGTAAAAAGCCTTAACTAATGTGGCCCACGTGGTTATGAACAATGCGTGTAAGGCATAAAGCTATGCTTTAGCCTTTTCCTTTAGAGAGAATGGGAACAACCTAAGTTTTAGGGATTCTTCGGTCATGTGATTGTATTTCATGGTCCCACTAATGTCTTCAAATTCCCTAACATGTTGGCATGGGTTCTCTTGGTCCATCTCACGAAATACGGGTAGTATCTGGATTAAACCAGATTTCAGCTCGAAGGTAGCATTGGTAGCGGTAGGGTGATGCATGATGGTTGGGTGGTTCGGGTGGGGTACACATAATCCTTTCCGGTAATAGGTTGGGGTTCTTCCGCCATTATTTGAAAAATCTCTTGAAAAATGGAAGGTGATCCTACTACTGTCAAGGGTAGATCTGGCTCTAATCAGTTTAAACGCCCTTTTCCACGTACCCAAAGCTTTTTTGATCGATTTCTCTTTGATCGAATACACTGGGTTCACCCTAATGCAACCCTAGCCCAAAACAATGCACATGCAATCAAGCAGATTAAGACACTTAGAAATTAATCAACTAGACAGCTCCTAACTGGCTGAAGAGTACACCTAGGCCTCCAATCAGGTCTTATGAAATCTTAGTTGATAGATGAACCCACAGGTAAGGGTAGGATTACTTAATGAACCCGTTTGAAGGACCGTTGCCTTGAATAGTCTAGTTGTCTTCACACTCTGGACAAGGCTTTTCTGAGATCAACTTTGGTCAAAGAACGCAACTAGTGCAACCTTTAGTGGTCTTCGTTCTAGTGAGCTCGAGTTCCTAGGGCCTCTTTCTAATTGATTTTAATTATGGTTTGGTGCCTATGGTGGGGTATAGTTAAACCTAGTGGGCAATAATCCAGTGATGAAATTTGGTTCTTATCTTTCTGGGGTCGATTACCCTTAACTAAGTGTGTGTCCAATTAGATGGTGTGTCAATCAAGCATTCAACTTTGCAAAAATTAAATCATCCAAGCCCCACTTGCTAGTAAAAGATTCTTGGGGTAAAGTTTAGAAACCCTTATAACGAGTCCGCGCAAATCTTTAAACTGTACAAGCTTAACCTTTATATATATATAGCAATTTTTCAATTCTGAGAGCAACTTGTTTGCTTAAAAGCAATCCCCATGCTTTCCTTCCTTTTAGAGTCCCTTCAAAACTCAAATTGTAACCTCAAAGAAAATGACTAAAGTGTTAGATCTAAACAAACTACTAAAAATAGCTAACAATTGTTAATAAAATTTCTAAATTGAAAAATCAACCTAGTCTAAATCTCACAACCCTAAACTACTGCAATTTGAATGAAAGATGCATGTCTAAAACTCCAAATGCAGTCCTAAGTTAAATGGGGACCTTGCTATCAAGTGCTGAAAAAAATTCCAAGTGTTGGAACCTATTGCACAGGCCCAAGTTTACAGATATGTGAAACCTACTTTTATTAATCAAAACCTAAAGACAATGACTGGGATGTAATCTTCTAATATGCAAGAATTAAAAAAAAAAAATCAGAGACTAAAAAGGATATAAAACGAAGAAGGTATGCTATTATGAAGTTGCTTACTTAAACCAGTTTTGCTGCTGATTGCAGATTCTGCCTGACTGACCCTGTTCATGGCACTAAAAGTATGACTTCCAGAACATATTTTTCTCTGAAATTTTTAGGATTCAAAATATATATATCAAAGTCAATCCAGAAAAATCTCAAGTCAAAAAGGGTCTATTTGACTGGTTTTCAAAGTGCGAAGTTTTGGGGAAAAACCAGGCCAAATCTATCAAAAAATTAGTGCTGAAATTTGTCTTTTATGTAACCACTTGAAATCAATCCGAAAATTAATTAAAGATCAGCAACAAAAACTTGAAAAATAGTAACCACAATCATTAAGAAACACAAAAAGCTAAACCTAATGCAAGCTATGAATGCAAGCTTTTCGAATTGGCTCCTCGGCAACGGCGCCAAAAACTTGATGTGATCAATATCAATCATAAAATACCGCAAGTGCACGGGTGTCTAGATGAGACAGTGGCAAGAACAGGTCGAACCCATAGGGAGCTAATTAAAGAAACTTTTAGATTAAGAAAACTAATTAACTAATAATTCAGAAAAGATTTGAGTATTTTGAAATAAAATCAAGCAACCAATTTAAAAATATGAAATCTATCAATTAATGAAAGTAATTAGAGCATAGGAATCCAATAAGCATCCGCCAACTATTTATCAAATAACCCTAACTTGTTCCAATATTTACTTCAAATCAAAGACAAATCAATGTTTTTAATTTGAAAAATCTAACTTTTAAAAAACTTTTTTAATTATAAAATTGAAAATCCATGACTTCCTTCACCTCATAAAAGAATAAAAATAACATAAGCACTATCCATCAAAAGTAAGCATAAACCATTAAAAAGATCTATGTCCTAAGCATGGCCTATCAAACCTAAGCATGGATTGTCAAAAATCAATTTTTATTTTTTAGAAATCTCGAATGGAGATTTCCCTAGGGCACGAAGACAAGTCTACTAATCATTAAACACAAAAATATAGAATACAAATTAGAACTACTGAACAAATAAAAAAATAATTACTTATCTTCATCCATAGCCCTAATCAAGAATTTAGCCCGCCATTGCAAAGAATACTTCTTGATTTGTCATTAAAGATTGCATCTTTACAACTTCTCCTTCAAGTACTTGCTTTGACAAGCACCAAAGCTACCCAAAATAAAAAAATATGGAGAACTAGAACTAGAAGAGGGGAAAGAAGAAGAGAGAGAGAGAGAATGGCTTGGCCACTTTTTGAAAGAGAATAGGCCTTTTATGTCCTACACTAGTGGCCTCCTTTTATAGTTTTGCACACCTCCTTTTGTTAAGAGTTGTTTCCTTCTTCAGATGATTCTTGACTTAGCTTTCAAGCAAAGCTTCTCACTTAGGCAACAATTTGAATTGGAGAAGATTTGTTGCTAAGTGTGGTCTCTTGGGCTCCAAGTCTTGCCAAATTGAAGTCCTCAAAGATTTCTCATGTTGCCAATTTTGATAACTTTTTGTAATTCCTGTATAGAATTATAACAACCAACTTCCCAAGATCATATCTCACTCAATGTAGCTCCGATTTATGAATCTTAGGCTCCACGGATACTCACTCGAAAATATCTTTCCAACGGTGGGTAGATTGCGCCAATCTGATACTCGGTTTGAGAGTTATAACCATTTCAATCTACTGCCCTAAAAATTTCGAGAATAATGGTGCAATTAAAGGAACTTCTATGCTGGCATGCAATGGGGTGTGTGGGACCCATGTTGGGCGTCCAAGGCATGCTTGAACTCTTTCTTGGCTTGTTTATTTGATTCTCTTTTCATATTTAGCATGCTTCTTTACTTCCAACTTTGACTAGTCAACTCCCCTTACAAAGTTTTTAATTTTCTCTCTCTTTCTTGGTTTTGGTTTCCAAATTTTAACAAGTGAACACCATCTTTCCAAATATGAGTTTCTTCTTTCTTCTTTGAGAATTTCCAATGTTTCTAACTCCACCAAGATGCCAAGATATGTGGGCCCACCATGAAGGGTGTCCCGCCTTTGATCTCTCTCAAATTTCACTAATGCGGGTCCCACTCTTCATTTCTCCTACATAAATAAAATTAAATATGTCAATAATAATCAAGTGTGAGGAATCTAGATGGACTATGCATGTGACCCTACATACCTACTTAATGCACTAAAAATACCCAACTTTCTAAAAATAGCACATGATGTCAAAATTAGTAGGTATGTATTAGTGAAGCTAAAGAAACTAATTTTGAGTGATGAATGAGATGAAAATCTCTAATTTCACAAAAGTCATGCAATGTAATGGATTTTCATCAAGATTCCAACTTTGATGCTCAAATGCATGAAATCATGAAATTAAGTATAATTATATGCAATTAACCTAATTAAGTCCACAAATGTATATAAAATGGTGAATGAAAGCTACAATGTTATGATCTTATCACCCCCCCCCCCCCCCCCCCGACAAAAAAATAAAAAATAAAAAATAAAACTCGCAAATTCTAAAAATTCATATATATATATATATTTTACATTTGCCCCTTCCCCTATTATTTCTTTTATATATAGCCAAACACCACCCTCCTCGCAAATTCTTGAAGTTAATATTTTCTTACATTTGCCCATTCCCAAATATTTATTTTACACCCCCTATACATGAAGCATAATCATGCATTTTTAAACTTTCATTAGTCCAATGATGGGTCATGTATGGATTGGATAAATCAGAGCCTTTAATTGTCGTCATGATCAATTTGGATTTAATGAAATGAGCCCTATATTGATAAAATAAACATAAATTTACATTGGGTTATTCTCTCTCACTAAGTGCAATTGTTAATGTTATATGCTTTATAAAAAAAATTGAGTCAAAGCTTTTGAAATGATGCATATAAGGATAAAAGAGATACACAAAAGTGTCATTTCGCTTTAAAAACCCTATGGTGGTTTAAATACTATTGATTTTGGGGACACGAAAGGTATTAAAATGAATATACAAAGGCCTATTTGTAAATACTAAAATCTTGGAGATCTATTTATAAATCCTACAAACCTTAAGGGAGTATATAAAAAGAATCTCTTTATTTTTATCTTTATCTCCACCGAATGAAGGCATCACTGTTTTTTTTCCCTCAAAACTCGTCTCCCTGAATAGTAAGCCGACAGTCTCTGTTCACTCTGGTCTTGTGGATAAAGAGCCGAATCTGGAATTGATTATTCCAGTCAATGAAAATCCCCAGGCAGCAATCAGAAGCCTCTTCCTTTTCTTTTTCCAAGAAACCTGAATCGTGAGGACTCTTCGTTCTTCTCCGCCAAGATTAGCGGAGTCCAAGTCGGTGCAACCGACTCCTCTATAGCCACGAACCAGAAAAGACGCATCTCTGTGTCTTCTTCTCTGTTTAGGCAGAATCGAACTACAGCAGTGATGCTGCTCTTCTTCTTCGTTCTCACCAGCCGCGGCCCAGCGGCATAGCCTGCGGCGATGGAGACCGGCCCAACCTTCCCTCTCCGGCGACGAGAAGTTCGGGCGAATGCGGGCGGCGATGGCCAAGACACAGTCCAGGCAGGCCCTGCTACGTCCTCTTCCTCTGCAACGGCCCACAGAAGATCCTACCGATCCTCTACTTCTTGCTCCTGCGACGATGGCCGCCCACCAGGGGTGAAAAAAAACCTTCTCCTCTCGAGTGGGTTCTGCAACAGAACACAGAACAGGCCGGTTTTCCTCCTTCGATCTGCACTTCCCTGCACAGATCTCCTTCGATGTCTTCCCTGCGAACAGATGCCGCTGCAACAATACTCGAAACAATCAGGAGCTTTTATCCTCTCACTGTACTATGATTACCGTGGCCCACCGTAAGATCAGATCAAGATCCGATCTTGCATTCTACGATTCTAATGACCCGGGCCCGAGATCCGATTAGTCAGACAAACCCCGGGTCGCGTGTACCATAATGTACATTTTGCGGAATATATATATATATATATATATATGGGGAGTATTCAAGTGCATCTATCCCTCACCATGTATGGTGAGGGACACCCTTTTTTGGGCTGTTTCAAGTACAAAAGGGGATCTTTCCAAAAAGTACAAAGGCTCTTTTGTACTTGAAACTTCCCAAAAAAGGGTGTCACTCACCACACATGGTGAGGGATACATGCACTTGAATATTTCTTTTATATATATATATATATATTGACAACTATTAAAACCGTACAAGTTGTAAAGTCAATATACACATTACATCCTAAATAAGCCAACCACTGGATATTCAAATACAATGCAGGTGACACTATTCACAATTCCAAAACACATATTCAAAAGTACTTTCAAAATTCCAAACAAAGTTCATCCTAATTATTTCTCAAAATGCTCTGATCCAATTTCGCACTCCGGATCATGTCCATTCAATTAGACCTCCTGGAGGTTTCGGATTGGCTTCTCCTTAGGCGGCGCGGCTTCTGCAAGAGCGGCACGGGCAACTGGGCTTGCAATGTCATCAATAACACTGTGAACACGACGGTTCAACAATGTATACACAATCTATGGTTGTACATGCTATTTTTCATAATAATTCTATTTAATTTAACAATTAAACAATCCTCTAATCAACTTATCAATTCTAGACAATTCTAATCAATACAATAACATGTACATTTTGAATCAAATAATCACAGTACTAGATTGGCAACTACAGTAGTACCATTCCAATTCAGTTCTTCCAAAAGGAAGCATGCATTCATATTCATTCATTTCAATGGTTACATTGAGTACTCTTATTAGGTGGCTTATCAAATAGTGACTTTTCAGTCCATAATGTGTGAGATCTATCAGTGTCTTAATTAGAGATCACTGGCATCACCACGGAGCTCCGGAACACCCCAGTCCATCTATTGCAGTAGGATTGTTCATTAATTATTCATTACATTAATTTACTTCATTTCATTATTTCATTCTAGCTCAATTGCGAGCTTAGGTAATTACTATATAGTACCAGACTCAGGAATCAATTCAATAAACTCTATTTAATTTACTTTCTACATTCAAGTCATCCATAATTTAGAACCATTCATTTAGGTGTATCACTCGGTTATCTAGTCCACGTGTTATTTTTTATGAGCATCACATTAGATATATGTGCATTAGAGTCCCCTTCATTATCACCTATGAAGGTTCAATTAATATTATTGAAGAGTTAATACATAATTGAACTATAACGAATTCCATTGACATTCTTTTCTTTTATTTGTCCATAACCTTAATAATCCTAGATTATGTTATAATTGGTCCTAAGGCTAATTTATAGCCATTTAGGCCCATGGGAAGAGCCCTTGGATCAATTAGAACCAATTCCAAACCGGACTCAACCTGAGTCCTCTGATCGATCGGCCTTCAGTTTCGATCGTTCGTACAGAAAACATGTCCCAGTTAGGACTGTCCGATCGATCAGACCTGTAACGGATTTCAGTTTTGGAAACTTAAACTGAATTTCCTTCCTTTTTCCTTCGTTTCAATCTAAACCTGGTTATGCATTAGGACCTCCTATGCACTCCTCAATTATCATCTCATTTATACACATAACAACTTCCCACATTCCCTCAATTTCATCAATTCACAAACAATCCAATCTTTAACATTAATAGAAATTACACACCAAACTCTAATCCATGAAATATCTATAGCAAATAGCATCAATCACAAAGAGATTGTTTATACTTGCCTTGGTTGAAGATTAATTTGACACAAGTCCCATTGTTCGCTTGACTTTGATATAAAATACCCAAATGAAACACTCTCTCAAACCTAACATCAATGCAATTCACAAAACACCACTACTATGAGTTATAGGTGTTACAAATCATTCCTAAACACTTAGAAGAACTTGGAACTTCGATAAATTCAACTAACTACTTAATTGTGGTTTGTGAAGAGAAGATTGAGATCTTCTCCTAGCTCTAACTCCTAAAAAAATAAAGGCAATTAGGTGGAGAAGATGAAGAGGATGAAGTTATCACCCTCCAAGCACACATGCAAGCTTTAATCTTGAAGTTTGTTGAGGAAAATGGAAGAAGAAGAGAGGAATGAGCCTATGTTTTGTGCTGAGATTGAGTTGAATGAAATCATTTGAGTTCATCTAATTTATATAAGCCCATTTTGCACTTGAGCCCTCTCCTTTTATCTTATTTCTGATTCAAGTCAAATGAAGGCTCACTTGATCCAATTTGCGTCGAATGGAATCGCACCTATTACTGAAGTTGACGTACTTCTCGAGATACACACATTGGTATCAAGAGTGACCGTATTCGACAAAATACGCGAAAATTCATATTTACGAAAAAGTCCTTATTTTCCTTATTTTGGTCTAAAATCAACTCAATTACCTTAATCTCATTCATTATTATCTCACTAAGCCCAAATCCATCATTTGAGACTAATCTCATTGAATTTGGTCATTAACCATCATTAGCTTAATTAAACATGATTAATTAGCATTAATTCCATTTAATTAGAGTTCCTATTGATTAACTCAAGACGGGGTCTAACATTCCCCTAAACTTTTAGAACCATTTAGTCCTTTGAATGTAATACAAATAAATTAAACAATTCAAAATTAAAGTTACCTGAACAAACAGCTTTGGATACTTTCGAGCCATTTGCTTTTTAAGTTCCCATGTAGCCTCATTTGGTCCATGATGATCCCAAAGGACCTTGACCCATTAGATTGTCCTGGTACACATAACTGCTTCTTGTATCAATGATCTGAATCGGCTTCTCAACATATGTGGTGTTAGGTAACACTTGGATCTCTTCATGGCGAATGACATGTAAAGAATCAGCCACATACTTCCGAAGCATTGCAACATGGAATACATTGTGGATACAAGAGAGTTCTGCCAGAAGGTCTAGGCGATAAGTCACATTTTCAATTCTACTTTAGACCTTGAAAGGCCCCATGAATCTCGGGGAAAGGTTCCCTTTCTGCCCGAATCGAATAGTGCATTTCATTGGAGAAGTCTTCAAAAAGACTAAATCATCAACGACGAATTCCAGATCACGCCGACAATTGTCAGCATAGCTTTTCTGTCTTGATTTAGCAATTTTCAGCCTATTATGCACCTTTTGAACCTTCTCTGCTATTTCAACAATGATAGTAGGACCGTGGAAACTTCGAGTTCCAACTTCTTCCCAGCTAACTGGAGTCCTACGCCTTCGACGATACAATGCTTCAAATGGTGTCATTTCAATATTGGAGTGATAGCTGTTGTTGTACGCAAATTCACACAATGCTAAGTGTTCATTCCAATCACTCCCAGAATCCACAACACTGGAACAAAGAAAATCTTCTAAGGTCTGAATAGTCCGCTCTGATTGTCCATCAGTCTGTGGGTGATATGCAGTACTAAATCGAAGCTTGGTACCCATAGAATTCTAAAATGCCTGCCAAAAAGCGAACAAATCGATCGAAAACAATCGAGACCGGTGTTCCATGCAATCCAGTCACTTCCCTGACAAACAATTTGGACATATCACCGAATCCCATATCTTTTCTAAATGGAAGGAAGTGCGCGGATTTTATAAGACGATCAACAATTACCCATACGGCGTCATGCTGTTTCTTCGTCTTCGATAAACCAGATACAAAGTCCATCGTGAGATGTTCCCACTTCCATCTAGGGATATTCAGTGGATGAAGCAATCCCGATGGTTTCCGGTGTTCTAATTTTACACACTGGCAAGTCAAGCAGGAAGACATATAACCTGCTATCTCCCCCTTCTTGTTATTCCACCAAATCTGCCATTGAGATTTCTATACATTTTAGTGCTTCCTGGATGCATAGAATATCGAGTGTGATGAGCTTCAAACATTACTGCTTGCTTCAAATCTTCTTGTGCTGGTATACACAATTTGTCTCTGAAATAGAGAACTCCTTCTACCAACATGAAGTCTGGTCTTGTTGTAAGGTTGTCCTTGATTCTTACTAACTCAGGATCTTCAAACTGTCTCTCCTTGATTTGTTCGATAAGAAGCGATTCGAATACGGACATTGCTGCAACCATCACTCTATCATCCACCATTTCAAGGGACACATCCAAATCCCTGAATTCTTCAATCATACTCCATTCACCTACCAATGATGCCAAGTCAGCAGGTTTCCGACTCAAAACATCAGCTACGACATTACCTTTTCCAAGTACATATGTGAATGGAAAATCATAGTATTTGATGAGCTTTAACCAACGGCGTTGCCTCAAATTGATATCATTCTGAGTGAATAAGTACCGAAAGCTCTATGATCGCAATGGACTTCAAAAGTCTATCCGTACAGATAATGCCTCCATTGTTTCAAAGCGAATACAACAGCCGCGAGCTCCAAATCATGTGTAGCATAGTTCTTTTCATGTTCCTTCAACTGACGCAAACTGTAGGCAATGACTCTACCATTCTGCATCAATACACATCCCAATCCAGTACTTGAGGCATCTGAGTAAATCTCAAATCCTCCTCTTCCATCAGGTAAGGCCGGGATTGGGGTTGAAATCGGTTTTTGCTTCAAGGTTTGGAAACTAGACTCACATGCATCATTCGATTGGAATGGAATATTCTTCCGAGGCAATTTCGTTAACAGAGCTGCTATCTTAGAGAAGTCCTTTACGAATCTCCTATAATAGCCTGCCAACCCTAAGAAGCTCCAATCCTCTGGTACATTCTTCGGACTTTGCCAATTGGTAATTGCTTCAATCTTAGCTGAATCCACAGCTAATCCATCTCCGGTAATTATATGACCCAGAAATGCAACCGCTGTAACCAAAAGTCTCACTTCTCCAGTTTTGCATATAACTGATTCTCCCTCAATATCTGCAAAGCCGTTCTCAGATGATGTGAATGCTCTAGTTCCATCTTTGATAACACCAAAATGTCATCAATGAAAGACTACGACAAACTGGTCTAGATACGAAGCAAACACTGTGTTCATTAAAGTCATAAAAACTGCAGGTGCATTTGTCAGACCAAACGGCATCACTAAAAATTCATAGTGACTGTAACGAGTCCAGAATGCAGTCTTCTGTACATCTTGATCTTTAACTCGAATATGACGATATCCAGATCGAAGATCAATATTGGAAAAGTATGCTGCACCTTGGAGTTCATCAAACAACTCATCGATTCTAGACAATGGGTACTTGTTCTTGATGATCATTTGATTTATCTACCTATAGTCGATACACATTCGTAGGGTGCCATCCTTCTTCTTTACAAACAATACAGGTGCTCCCTATAGCAAGACACTAAGTCTGATAAAACCTTTGTAAAGCAAATCATGTATATGTTTCTTCAATTCATACAATTCTGATGGTGCCATTCTATACGGTGCCTTGGATATCGGTGTAGTATCGAGCACAAACTCTATCGTGAAGTCTACTGCCCTTGCTGGAGGTAAACTTGGCACTTCATCTAGAAATACGTCTGAGAATTCACAGACTGCAGGAATATTTCTTAACTCCTGTATAGGCTCCTTCTCAGAGATGAATGCGATGTAGCCCGCACAACCACTGCGCATCATTCGTTCAGCCTTGAGTGTTGAAACTAGCCTGGTATTATATTTCTTTCGGACTCCTTCAAAGCGTTCACTGGCACAGGCTTCATCAACTCTGAAAGTGATGATTTTGCGAAAACAATCTAAATAAGTCATGTACTTCGCAAGCCAATCAATGCCAAAGATTACATCGAAATCGTTCATTTCTAATACAACCATATCAGCTGTCATTAATACTTCCCCAATTTTAACATTGCACTAGGGAATATACAATTCACATACTACTATTTTCCTTAAGGGAGTAGCTACAGTAAAATCATATGATAGTTGTATTATTCGGTCTCGCATATCATAAACAAATGAAGATGCTACAAATGAATGTGTAGACCCTGGATCAAATAATGCAATTGCATGTCTACTATCTATAATTATTGTACCTTCAACCACATTAGCTGCAACATCAACTTGTTCTTGATTAGCGGCATAAACCATTCCAGCTCTCTGTGGCCTATTGGGTTGCTGCTGCTGTCGCTGCCATTGATGTTGTTGGCCTTGATGTTGAGGCCGCTGTTGTTGTTGTCTAGGAGGAGTGGGCAAAGCCAATCGCGGTGAAGGAGCAGGAAGTGTTGCTTGTCCTTGAGCAAGCTACTGATATGAAGCTCTTTCATCTCTCCTTGTCCTTGGACATTGTGCCATCCTGTGTTCCAAGGAACCATAGACTAGGCAAGCTCCGGTATTCCTTCGAAACGATTATGTCCTGTGAGCTTTGCCACAAGTCTCACAGACTGGCCTATTTTCATTCCTCTCATTCCTTGCAACATGTCTTTGCTTCAGCCTCTTGTCTTTGAATTGTCCTCCCTTCTTGAACCATGAATCACCACTTCTCTTGGTGTTCGCAACCATCTTCTCTCTGTGTATTTTCTCAGCTGTAAACACCCTATCAACAGGATCATCAAATGTAGTAGGCTTCTGACCAACCACTACTATCGTTTTGTACTTTGGATTTAACCCATTGATAAACCGTTTTGTTTTCTTGGCTTCAGTATCTACCAAGTCGGTAGCATACTTGGACAGATGCAGAAAGGTATGGACATAAGCAGACATCGTAAGTTGACCTTGTTTCAAGCTCAGAAACTCTGCTTCCTTCTATTGTCGAACATGTTCTGGGACAAACTTCCTCTAGAATTAAGTTTTGAAACTCTCCCATATACCATCCGCTGGCATTGCCTTGAAGGCATCCTTAACACTTTTCCACCATATCTTTGCTAGCCCTCTAAACATGGTAGAGGTAAGCAATACTCTTTGTTTGCGAGTGCAGACTACAGTATCAAACACATTGTCGATGTGTTCCAGCCATTCATCAGCCTGCATCACATCTTCATTACCATGGAATTCGGTGGCCCCTCTCTTGCGGAACCGCTTGAAAATGGCATGGGGGTCCTTCTCCTAATGCTACAACACCACTTGAGTCTCAACATTATGCTGCTATTGGACTGGTGCTACTTGGTGAAATCTGCATTTGAGCCTGCATTTGGCTCTACACTTGTAACATGGAAGCCATTTGGGCTTGCATACCCATTAGAGTATCATGGCTCTTTGTGTTCTGCTAATTGCTTCTGTTTAGTTGCTCCTGAATTGCAGCAAATCGCGCATTAGCATCATATGTAAGAGGGGATGGTGGGACAACCTCTACGAAGTCATCATTTCCAGATCCCAAACCCGATGCCATGTTGTAAATTATATGGAAGGCAAGATTACATCTAAACACTTCCATCACATATATATCACATATAGTGAAAGCAGTAAGCACAAATCCTAAGTTGGATTTGTTCTAAACGCAACGTTCATCACTTCGTCCTTGGTTTTTGCTAAGTCTTTTAAAGGTTTTATTTTTTTAACTTAGCTTTTTAACTAGGCTCTGATACCATACAATTGTTGGATTTTGAAGAGAGTTTGATGTTTGAAGCTTGGCATTGTGTGTTGGAATTATTGTCAACACATTGTCACACGAGTATAGCACAAAATGCCTCAACTCGGCAGAGCACAGAATGCCTCAGCTCGGCACAGCACAGAATGTGTCAACTCGGTACAAAATGCATTAGCGCAGTTACGATAACAAGACATAAGCTCGGTAAAAACAAAGAGATCGGTAAAAGCAAAGAGCCCGGTAAAAGATAGAATCATGGTAAAAGAATGGAGATCGGTAAAAGCAAAAAGCTCGGTAAAAGAACGTAGCTTGAAAAAGCACAGAGCTCGGTAAAAGTACAGAGCTCGGTAAAAGCATGGAGCTCGGACATGACAAATCAGTCCGATGAAGCGCAGAGCTCAAAGAAGAATCAAGCGCTGAACTCGGTAAAGCACTGATCCTGGCCATAATAGTTCAGTTCGGCAAAACGTCAAGCGAAAAGATCGTTCATAGCTCGGTCATTTCAGCAAAGCACTGGCGAAGCGTTGAGCTTGGTCAATTCAGCAAAAGCATTGATGTTGGTAAAGCGCAGTGCGTGGTTAAGCACTGAGCAGCTCGGTAAAATCTGTCAAGCACTAAGCAGCTCGGTAAAGCGCAAAGCTCGTTCAAGCACTGAGGTCGGTCAAGCGCAGAGCTCAAAACAGAAAGTCCCGCGAGGAAACAGGGGATCTCTTCCAATCCTTGAAGGAGTGCTCAAAACAAAAACTTGCACGAGAAAAAACAGAGGAGCACTTTCTATCCTTGCAGGAGTTTCCAAAACCTCTCTTAGTCCTTTTGCAATCACGAATTAGGGTTGGAAAATCCTATAAAAAGACATGCTAGGGATCGTTGAACATACACAGAAAGACACACAGAGACAGACAAAAAGAGAGAGATTCGTGAGGGTGTGTGAGCTTGCAAGGAGTTACTGCTGTGATTCTGTTACAGCAAGTAAAGAAGAAACTCTGCATCAAGAAGATGGTTCTTCATCAGTAGTTTCTTCAGATAAGTGTCTCTCAATTCATATTTATTAAGAGTCTGATTGTATGGGATTGAGAGTGAGAGATTAATTTCTGTAAAGGGTTCTTCTTTAATCATTGTAAAATATCAAGTGGGTGCTTGGTATTGGGGTTTGGTGATCCTGTCTGTTGGTGCAGACGAATTGTAAAGGGAGTTGTTGCTTCCTAGATAGTGGGTGCTATCTGAAACAGGGGTGGGTGCTCCTTGAAGTTGAAGCTTCAGAAATAATCAGTAAGACTAGCCTCAGATTGGTGTCCGGGTAGTCGTTATACCGCGGTCGTAGCCTTTGGGTGAACCATTAAAACCTTGTGTTCCTATGGTTGCTTGATTTTTGTTTTACTGCTTTGTTTAGTTGGACTTATTTATATTCAAGTAAAAAGTATTGAGACATCACTGATTCACCCCCCCCCCTCAGTGATCGTGTGATTCTAACAATTGGTATCAGAGCGAGGTTCCTTTAGCAAGCATTAACACGCTGAGGGTGATCTCTAAACGAATCACATGGGGTCCAATACTGGGAACACAAAAGCACCTCTGTTTGATGGTACTAACTACTCCTTCTGGAAGCTAAGGATGCAGGCTTACATTAACTCACTTGGCTATGATGTTTGGGAGGCTGTAAAAGTTGGCTACAATGCTTCTATCACTCCCACTGATGCTACAACAAAGAAGCTAGCAGACAACGACTCCAAGGCACAGAACTCTCTCTACAGCGGCCTTGTAGACAGTGATCTTGTCAAAGTCGTGACATGCAAGACTGCAAAAGAAGTGTGGGACAAGTTGCAAAATATTCATGAAGGTGATGACAAAATCAAGGAAGTGAAGTTGCAGACTCATCGCTCACAATTCGAGTCTCTTCGCATGGAGGAAAGCGAGAATGTTGACTCCTACATGCTACGGGTCAATGAAGTCATCAACGCCATCCGTGGACTGGGGGAGGAAATCAAAGAACCGGTCATCATCAAAAAGGTTCTGAGATCGCTTCATCCCCAGTTCGATTCAAAAGTCTCTGCCATTGAAGAAGCCAAGGACCTGAATGTGTTTTCCATGGAAGAACTGCATGGATCACTTACTGCCTATGAGATGCACATAGGCAAGACATCCTCATTTGACAAAGAGGCGGCCTTCAAGGTACAGAAAAAGGTGAAGGATGCTGATCTCGGTGGTGATTCTGATGATGAGCTTGAGGCTCAATTCGTCAGAAGATTGAAGAAAGGCAGCAACGGAAAGTACAAGGGGAAGTTACCTTTCAAGTGCTTCAATTGTGGCGGTGTTGGCCACTTTGCTGCAAAGTGTCCGTTTAAGGACAATGATGAAGAAGACTCTTATGCTGATAAGAGTCAGAGAAAGCAGAGGTTCAACAAAACATGAAAGACTAAAAGCTTCATCAGTCATTACACCAACGATGCATCTGAAAGTTCAGACAATGACGATTCAGCTGAGTCGAACGAAGCACTCTTCATGGTCACTGTTGAAGAGGAAGAAGAGCTGGAGGCGGAAGATGATGAGGCCGAGGTCAACCTCAAAGGAGGACTGATTGCGGCACGTAAGGAGTTAAGCTTGGAGCAAAAAACAAGTAAGAAAAATCTGAAACTCCTCCATGATGCTGAAAGTTCTATAATTTCCTTAAAGACTCAAGTTGAAGAGTTTAAGAGAACCATTGAAATTCTAGAAAACCAAGTCAGTGCTAAAACTGAGGAGGTTGTGAAACTTGAGAATGAAATCCTTGGAGCAAGAGCTGAAAATTTAAAACTTAATCAAAAGCTCAAAGTGCTCCAAGCAATCAATGGAACAATGAAGCTAAACAACTTGCTGAAAGTTCAAAGGGCTCCCCACATCAAATTCGGTCTAGGAGATGAGACCGGAGAATCTTCCAAGGTTGCACCTCCTGAAAAGACAACAGCACCACCAAAGTTTATGAAGCAAACAGCTACACCTTCTAAAGCTGTGAAGCCCACCGTCCAGCCTAAGAAAGAGACTATACATGTAAAGTCTAACCAGCCATTCAAGAAACAAAGAAAGTTCAGTTTTTATGGTTATTGTTTCAATTGTAATAGATATGGACATAAAATAGCTGATTGTAGACTTTATTTAAACCTAGGATGATTGCAACTAGGAACCCTTTCTCAGTCCTAAGTAGCCACAACATTGAGTGCCATAAGTGTCACAACTTTGGCCACCTGGCTAGGGACTGCAGGTTGCATACTGCTAACCAATTAAGGTTGAGAAGAAACCCAAATTGGTCAAGGTCTAGAGGGTGAAGAAAAGGGCAGAAGAACCCAAGGAATCCTTCATTGTGCAAACCGCTTTCAATGCTCAAAAGAAGGCTGCACCATGGATCCTTGACAGTGGCTGTTCAAGTCATATGACCGGTGACAAAGACAAGTTCACAAAGCTACAACACTTTGAGGGTGGCTCTGTAAAATTCGGCAATAACGACGGCGCCAAAATCTGTGGCAAAGGCACTGTTCAGCTGAAAAAAGGCAAGATCAGTTCTGAGGAAGTGTTGTATGTGTCTGGACTTAAACACAACCTGCTAAGTATAAGTCAGATCTGTGACAAAGGTCATGAGGTAATCTTCACAAAGAATGGGTTTGCAATCAAGAAGTGTAACAATGGCAAAACACTGGCTACAGGGTCAAGAACAATAGGCAATCTCTACACTCTGTCTGAGTTGGATGATGAAAGAGCTGAACCTAATGATTCTAAGGAATCAAGGGACGGTTTAGAAGTTGCTACTCCTAGAAAGCACAACACTTGGGTAGAACAACATCCTAAGGACCAAATAATTGGAAATCCTAAGGCTGGTGTTCAAACTAGACATAGTGTGACTAACACTTTTTCACTAGTATCAATGATCGAACCCAAGACAGTGGCTAAAGCAAGCCTTCATGAAAATTGGTTAAAGGCTATGCATGAGGAGTTAGAGCAAATAGAGAAGAACTCCACTTGGGATTTAGTCCCTAGACCTGTTGATAAGAATGTCATAGGTACTAAATGGGTCTTTAGAAATAAGCTGAATGAAGATGGTCAAGTTGTGAGAAACAAAGCAAGGTTAGTTTGTAAAGGCTATGCTCAAATTGAAGGCATAGATTTTGAAGAAACCTTCGCACCAGTGGCTCGTCTGGAAGCCATACGAATGTTCCTAGCACTGGCTACATACAAGAACTTCAAGGTATTTCAAATGGATGTGAAGTCAGCCTTTTTGAATGGGCTACTTGAGGAATAGGTTTACATTGAGCAACCAGACGGTTTTCTTTTGAGCAACAGTTCAAACCTGGTGTGTAAGTTGAGGAAGGCTCTATATGGCCTGAAACAAGCACCGAGGGCCTGGTATGCACAGCTGGACAGTTATCTTCGCAAAATTGGTTTCAGCAAAGGACTGGTTGATAGCAATCTCTACATCAAAACAGAGCAAAACAACCAGCTGGTTGTCATAGTTTATATCGATGACATAATCTTTGGCGGTAATGACGAGGGGTTGTGCAGAAATTTTACTGAAGAGATGAAGAATGAATTTGAGATGTCAATGCTTGGAGAGCTGAGTTTCTTCCTTGGTCTCCAAGTGTAGCAGCTGAAGCATGGTATCTTCATATCACAGTTGAAATACATCAAGGAGATGCTGAAACGGTTCAACATGGAAGACAGCAAGCCGGTGAGCACACCTATGTCCACCAACACAAAGCTAAGCAAAGACGACAAGGCTCCATCAGTTGATCACACCACTTACCGATCAATGATAGGGAGCTTGCTCTACTTGACCGCTACAAGACCGGACATTCTACAGGCGGTATGTATGGTGGCGAGATTTCAGGCATCACCAATGGAAGAGCACCTTACAACAGTGAAGAGGATATTTCGGTATCTCAAGGGTACTTTGGAGCTCGGCATCTGGTATCCGAAAGGTAAATCATTCACTCTCATTGCATATTTTAATGCTGACTGGGCTGGATGTGTAGATGACCGCAAAAGCACAAGTGGAGGTGCATTCTATCTTGGTGAAAGATTGGTGGCTTGGCACAGCAAGAAGCAAGATTCAGTTTCTCTCTTTACAGCGGAAGCAGAGTACATAGCAGTAGCAACTTGCTGTACCCAAGTCCTGTGGATGGGTCAAATGCTCTCATATCTCGGTGTTCAGACGAGAGATCCTACGCCAATCTACTACGACAACACAAGTGCTATTCATATCTCCAAGAACCCTGTCCAGCACTCCCGCACAAAGCATGTTACAATACGCTATCACTTTCTCAAAGAAAAGGTTGTCGGCGGTGAGGTAAAATTGGAATATGTTTCAACCACTAAACAAGTGGCTAATATCTTCACAAAGCCTCAGTGGCTACCTTCAAGCTTAGGCTGTCGAAAGAGAGTCAGCTTCGCCAATCATTGACGAAGAGATCTCCGACCTCTCAAGGAGAGTTAATGGAGCGAATCGAGGAATTCATAAAGTTGGAAGAAGATTTGGGAGTATCCGAGCCCCAATGAGCTCGCCCAGCAGAAGAAGGATCTAGGAGGAAACGCAGAAAAGAATATATTGAAACTCCAGATAGAAGATCAACTCGTGCTGAGCCAGCAAGAGTAGTTTTTGAAGGTATTTTCACGATCTTTAAAGATCTAATATACCGAAAATTTACCCAGATTAAACATAGGCCGTACTTTAAAACGCCTTAAAAAATGGTAGGCGACCCCAGACGCCGAAACCCCAACCTTTGGCGTTCTTACCATTGTGAGAACGACCACTTAACGAAAAACTATAGGACGTTGAAACAACATCTAGAAGATGTAGAGTGGGAAGGGCATCTAAAAGAGTATGTAAAAGAAACGCGCGCTAAGGAAAGCCGAGGCAGTTCAGATAAGAAGGAGATTAGGAATATAAAAGAAGATGGCGGAGCTGTTGGAATAATTGATGTGGTACATGGTGCAATCTATCCCGTAGAAATGACGGCCCAATCTGTCAGGGCTCAAAGAAAGATGGTGCACACTTGAGAGAGGTGTATCAGGTAACTGCCTAGCCAAGCTTCGTAAACAAGTCCGGGAGAGAAAAGGTGGAAATTTCATTCTCCGAAGAGGATCTACGAGATGTAGTCCAACCCCACAATGATGCCTTAGTACTGACATTACGAGTATAGGGATATGATGTGCGAAGAATGCTCATAAATTCAGGAAGCTCCTCCAAAATAATGTATGTTGGTTTGTTAGATAGGCTCGGCCTAAAACACTCGGATTAAAGCCTACCTCGATGCCGCTGTTTGGATTCAGTGGCCAAGCTGTGCACCCCATGGGTTTAATAACTGTGCAAGTCGGCGCAGGTCCCATCCGCTTGGATGTAGAATTCTTGGTGGTAGATGTGCCATCTCCTTATAACGCCATTATGGGCCGAACATGGATTCATCGCATAAAGGTAGTACCACCAAATAATCCATTTCCTAACACCAAAGGGAACCATGGAAATCAGAAGAGACCAAGCAGCTTCTAGAAGTTGTCTGGTCACGACAATCAAAGGCAAGGCAAAAAAAGGACAGATGGCAGAAATGAATGTCCAGGAGGGAACTCGAACAAACAGCAATTAAAGTTAGGTCGGACAGAGAGAGAAGGGCTCTGTGTCGACCAAACAAAGTCAGCTATGGAGGAGCTAAAGAAATTTGAGATACATGGAGGAGATTCGGAACGCTATTTGATGATTGGAACGTCATTGGCCAAGGAGGAGCAAGAAAGCCTGGTGTGGCTCCTTAATCAAAGCTCCGACATCTTTGCTTGGACTTCGTACGAAATGCTAGGGGTTGACCCCGAGGTAATCAGCCACAGGCTATGCGCGGGCCCGAGGAATAAGCCGGTCATGCAGAAATAGAGAAAACTCGCACCTGAACACCGAGAAGCAGTATGTGAAGAAGTAGACAACCTACTAGAAGTAGATGCCATCCAAGAAGTACAATACTCGGAGTGGCTATCTAATACAGCGGTCATACCAAAGAAGGACAGAAAATGGAGGGTGTGCGTGGACTTCACCAACCTGAACAAGGATTGTCCGAAAGATAGTTTTCCGCTCCCAATGATTGATCAGCTGGTGGATTCAACAGCAAGCCATGAGCGAATGAGCTTTTTGGATGCGTATCGAGTGGGTGCCACTAGATCGCAATGGAGGTGGCTGACCAGGAGAAAACAGCATTCATAACGCCAAAGGGACTTATTGTTATAAGAGAATGCCTTTCGGCCTTAAGAATGTGGAGGCAACTTTCCAGAGACTGGTGGCTAATATATTCCAGGACCTGATCGTGAAGAGCGTGGAGGCCTATATTGACGCTATGGTAGTCAAGAGCAAGGAAAGTACTATGCACGAGTAAGACCTGACATCGGTCTTTAGTATTCTGCGGAGATATAAGCTGAGATTAAATGCTTCAAAATGTTCATTTGGTGTAAGCTCGGGAAAATTCCTAGGATATATTGTAACTCAGAGAGGAATTGAAGCCAATCCCGACCAAATCCAAGCTGTACGAAATATAGAACGGCCTAGTTCTACGAAAGAAGTCCAAAGGTTGATAGGTATGCTTGAAGCACTAAATCGCTTATTATCAAGAAGTTCAGATAAATGCTGACCAATGTTCCTTGCTCTAAAAAAGAAGGCAAAGAAGATTTGGGATGAGCAATGTGATGAGGCCCTCGCACAGATCAAACATTATCTAAGTTCTCCCCCTGTGCTCTCCATTCCTAGTACAGGAGAAGAACCGGTACTGTACCTGGTAGTTTCCGAGCATGCGGTCAGTGCAGCCTTGATGAGAGATCAAGGGAAACAACACTTGCCTATTTATTTCGTCAACAAAACCTTGTTAGATGCTGAGACAAGATATCAACCAATGGAGAAGCTCGCCTTGGCACTGGTGAGTGCGGTTCGGAAGCTCAGACACTACTTCCAGGCCCATACAATCAAGGTCCTGACTGAGCATCCCTTACGAACCATTCTACAAAAGGTTGACTTATCTGGGAGGATGGTAAAATGGGTAATAGAGCTCGACGAGCATGATATAAAGATAGTTCCAAGGAATGCTATAAAAGGCCAGGTGGTAGCTGATTTCATTGCTGGATTCACACACAAAGAGGAGTTGAGGCAAGGAGAAAATATCTTGGATGCCGATGAGGAATGACAGCTATTTGTGGATGGTGCATCCAATTCCCGAGGCTCGGGAACTGGCATGGTATTTATCACACCGGAAGGAACAACAATTGAAAGAGCTGTGACTCTCGGTTTCGTTGCATCAAATAACGAAGTAGAATATGAAGCTCTACTTTCAAGGCTCAGGGCTGCCAAGGATCTTAACATCAAAAAACTGACAGTCCACTGTGATTCTCAATTAGTTGCTAATCAACTGATTGGGGAATATGCAGCTCGTGATGATATGATGATTGCATATGTCGAAGAGGCACAACGTTTGATCCAGGAGCTCGGAGGCATTAAAATCAAGCCAATCGCCCGAGAAGAGATGCACATGCTGACAATCTGGCTAGCCTAGCTACAGCGGTAAAATCCGAGCTACGAAGAGAGATCCTTATCGATTTCTAGTCATCACCAAGCATAGGAGATAAGAGAATCATGTGCGTCGAATGAGGGTCGGATAGTCCAGATTGGATGACACCCATAATTGAGTACTTAAAAGAAGGATCACTACCAAAAGATGGAAAGGAAAGCTGGAAGGTCCGGAGAAAGGAAGCCAGGTTTTGGTTGTCACCAGAAGACAAACTGTATAGGAGTTCATACTCTGGACCTTACTTGCGATGTGTAAGACCAAAGAAGGTGGAGGATCTACTATGGGAGATCCATGAGGGATCCTGTGGAGGGCACATTGGAGGACAGAGCTTGGCTCATCGGGCGATGACCCAAGGATATTGGTGGCCTTACATGCAAAAAGATGCTCAACAATTCGTTTGGAAGTGTGAAAGATGCCAACGTTTTGGTAAAGAAATTCATCAGCCAGCCGAGCAGCTGGATCCGATAGCAAGCCCCTGGCCATTTGACAAGTGAGAAATCGACATTGTCGGACCCATGCCAAAGTCGGCAGGGAGTTGTCAATTCTTGATCGTGGCTACTGATTATTTCACTAAGTGGGTGGAAACAGAACCCTTGGCCCACATTCGAGAGAGCGATGCTCGGAAGTTCGTCTGGAAGAACATTATAACAAGGTTTGGAATACCTAGAGCCTTGGTGACGAACAACGGAAAACAGTTGGAAGGAAATGCATTCAGGAACTTGTGCGAACAATATGGTAGTTGGCATCACTTCTCAACCCCTATCCACCCACAAAGCAATGGCCAAGCAGAAAGTTCCAATAAAAACCTTGCTTGATGGGATAAAGAAAAGGTTGGGCGAAGCAAAGGGGGGATGGGTGAACGAGCTCCCTAGCATTTTATGGGCCTATCGGACTATTCTACGGAGGTTTACTGGGGAAACTCCTTTCTCTCTCGTGTACGGAATTGAAGTTGTAATTCCTTTAGAGGTTGGCTTGCCAACAATGAGGACGGAAGTTTACAACCATGAGCAAAATAAAGAAAGAATTGCCGAACAGCTGGACATGATTGATGAGCGAAGAGAAGGGGCATTAATCAGATTGGTCGCCTACCAACAACACTTAGTTCAGAGCTATCAGAAGAAGGTAAGAGGATGATCATTCAAGGTCGGATATTTGGTCCTAAGGAAAAGTACTCGAAAATACGAGAGATCCCAACCACGACAAGCTAGGGCCGACCTAGGAAGGACCATACCGAGTTACCTCGGCTGGAGGAACTGGAGCCTACCATCTAGAAACACTTCAAGGAATAGCATTGGCTAGGCCATGGAACATAGGAAACTTAAAGAAATTCTATTTCTAATCTTTGTTCCAAAGAAATCCATCAACCTTGTATTGATCATGAAATTTATTTGGTTCATGTTCTTGTGCCAAGAATGAAATTTGTGCTCTATTTTTACCAAAGAATTCGAAAAATATATATATTTTGCAAATATTCTTGTACCAAGAATAAGGACTCTAAATTCGTGATTCATTTTGAGGATTTATAACGGGGCATCCCCTGTTATAAACAACCTCGGATGAGCGAGGCCAAGGCCTAGAAAATTCAGGGCGACATAGGGCCCACTACTTCATTCTGAAGGATAAAAAAACCTAACTGGGAAGATCCCAAACTAGGTGCGCTACACTGACCTCCTTTTTAACTAATAGTTGGGCATGACGATGCAAACATTAGGCCAAAAAGTGAGTTCGGAAGGAACCGACAGTGGTGGCGTAAACGTATGAAAAATTGATAGACAAAAAGGAATTTCATTAGAAACAAAATAAAGAAATAGAAACAGCCACATCTCGGGCGAACAAGTGTTCTATGCACAATAATCTAGCAGAAAAGACATCACGCCCACAGGTTTGGCAAATTGGCAAACAGCATTGTCGTACAACACAAAACAAAAAATTCTTCCAACCATAAAAACACATCATTGAGTAACATCAGGAATAGAGGGGATGAGCTCAGCAACATGGGAATGACTTTCACTTCCCCCCATGCCAGAAGACAGAATAACATCGTCAGCTTGAATATTAGAATGAGAATCAACAAGCGGCCGGGGGGGGCGGGGGGGCAAAGGAGCTTGCTCGGATAAAGCAGCATGATTGGCCCAAAGAGGAGAGTCCTCAGGAACTCTAGCATCTCCAAGAGCTACGTCATATCCTCGCTTGAAGAAAAAGGTTTTGATTTGCTCAACCTATTTCAGATACATCACCTCGATCTCCTCGAACTGAACATCCTTGGACTTCTCGATAGCCTCCCTGATCTCCTCTTCTGCCTTAGCTTGTCTAGAGCGAAAAGCTTCAAGATCCTCTTCAGTCTTAGCTTGTCTGGAACGAAGAGTTCCAAGCTCTAGATCTGAAGCATCAAGACGGCTCTCGATAGTGACCACCTGGGCTTTGGCAATTTGAGCATTCTTGGAGAATATGTCAGCTTTGTACTCAGCTTGGCTTCGAGCAGCTTTGGAACTTGTTAGTTCTTTTTCTAAGACCCCCACACGGCCTTGGAGCTTTTTTAGGCGGTCGGCATCAGTGAACCATTTCTGAAGACCCTAAACACGAAAAAGAGAGGGGATATAAAAAAAAAAAAAAGAATACGTATAAAAGAGTGAAAGATTGGATGATTAAGATCCAACGTCCAACGTACTAGAAAGCAATGTTGGACTCCTATCGATACAAGCTCATCATCAGATAAAGCATTATGCAGATTCATATCGAAAGGGAGGAATGTGGATTTGCCCAGGATAAGCACCAAAGATGGAGACCCGGCAACTCCCTCACCCAGGGATGGAGATCCGAGCAATCCTTTTCGACCTAAAAAAGAGCTAGGCTAAGGAGGTAATGGGGGCAAGCTTCCTTCCATTGATAGGGAAGGGGAATCGGTAACATTACCTGACCGAACAAAACACTTGCTCGACTTCGTTTCGCAAAGATCAAGGTCAGGGACTAGAGCAGACCTCTTTCCAAGTATGATAGAAGGCCCAAGAAGGGAAGCCTTCCCAATCTTGGAAGCTGGAAGATCGTTGAGGCTATCAAAGAGATTCCTTGGCTTGCAGCGAGACATTGTGCAGGAGACCGGCTAGTGTCGAACGAGGAAGAATTATCCAAAATATTTAAAACAGGAGACTGCAGATGGTCGGCACGAGAAGAGGAGTCACTTGATGGCGTAGCACACTTCGATAATCTCTTAGCACCAAAAGACTCCTTCCGAGCAGGAAGAGATTGACCGGCAGATTGAATGGGGGCAAGCGAATGTTCAGAAGCAGAGGATTGAACACTGGAAGTTTTACCCGCTTTCGAGGATCTGGTCACTTTCACGGCAGGAACCTTCCTTTGCTTGAAAAGCGAATCGGACGCCAGGGGTTCATGCCAAGAAGGAAACGCTAAAAAACTGTCGTATGAACGAGTATATGCAAGCAAAATATGAGCTACTCGGCCCCAACCATTCAAGTCGGCAGGGCCTCGGTATTCAAGTACTCGATTCAACTCTCCGATCCAAACTAGAGACGAGAGACTCGGTTGATTGTAGCATCTAGGAAAAAAAGAAGAGGCATAGACAGTAAATTAAAGAGGAAAGAAAGAAAAGAAAAAGAAAGCTCCAAAAGGAGAGGAGCTCCAACTTGGGAGTCCTAGGGATCGTGGGACTGTTCGATTGATCCCATCCCAGATGGTTGGCGATTCCCAATTTCCACTCACTATAATGAAATCCCCCTTACTAGACTTGTTCGAATCCGGGAGATAATGAACAAGAACTCTATTGGAATCCCTAGATTTCAAATAAAAAATTGATTTACTGCTATCTAATGGAACCAGCATATAGCAAGACAGGATGTCATAAACACCAAGGCTTGTGCGAAGCAGCTTGTTCAGCGCGGTGACTCCCATAACAATGCGAAACAAATTGGGAGAACACTGAATAGGGAATATGTTGGTTAAAGAGAGAAAAAGAACAAGAAGAGAATCAAGGGGAAACCGAACTCCACCCTCAACAATAGCGATGGCCGGAAAGGGCATCCCATCTCGGGACCCAATCTCAAGAGATTCGTCAGGCTGCGGGGCACGAAATTGAACATCGGTGGGGATGTTGTATTTTTCCCTAAAATCGAAAGTTCCTTCCGGAGTAAGAAGCAGATCCTTAAGATTTCCCAATGAGGAAGAAGAAAGTAAAGGCAGATGAGACTTACTGCAAACTGAGGGAAGAAGAGAGGTTAGAAGCAGAGTCCGGAAGAGAAGAATGAAACAAGGGAAGAAGATGGAAACCAAAAGGAAAGAAGGACGAGCTTTATAGACTTGACGTATGACAGCTATTTGACGGGCAGTTAAACATGGAGTGGACGCGTGTCCCATAAATATCTCAAGCCCTCCTATTTCCTCGAGAATGGCAAGGAAAAGATGGGCTTGGGGGGCAATTGTGGGGGGAGATTTGAGATTGAATCATGGACCGAGCTTGGGATAAGGTTGACTTGAGCACGCTTAGCAACCTGACCCGGAAGAGAAGACGAAGCAAGGGACTAAGAGTGGATAACAGATGGTAATGATGAGATCCATATTTGAGGATAAAACGCCCCCACGATTTAAAGACTCTAGCAGTTATCAGTTACCAGGGGAAGTGGGAGGCAACATGTGCTGGATATAAGAGAAAATCCTAGGAGGAATAGCATATAAGGGAAACAAAATCAGAAGTAAAGGTATGCAAGAAATTCTTTGAAAGGAAACTATGGATTAGTTAAAAAGATTTTTTGAGATCTAACTTTATTGCCGGAGAATCTTCGGTTGGACAATCCGATCGAATTCTTATTGTTGATTTCTGTGATTCAGGTTGAATATTGCCATCCGCCGACTAAGGGTGGTCGGAATCTTCATAGACAAGTAGGGCTAGTCTGCCTGTCTTTAGAAATTGTAAAATTCAGTCTTTACAGGTAGCGTATCGCTTTTCGTGCTCTTTCAACTGTCTGGACCCTATAGGCCACTACTTTTCCTTCCTGCATGAGTACGCATCCCAATCCAATGCCTGAAGCATCTGTAAAAAATCACAAACCCTCTAGTCCCCGAAGGTAAAGTAAGAATAGGAGTTGTGGTCAACCTGGTCTTCAGCTCTTGAAAATTAGCCTCGCACTGCTCTGTCCATACAAAAGGAACATCCTTGTCAATTTAGTCAATGGAGCTGCTATATTGGAGAATCCTTTCACAAATCTTTTGTAATATCCTGCCATACCTAGAAAACTCCTAATTTCTGCCACTGTCTTCGGACTCCGCCAACTGACTACTGCCTCAATCTTCGATGGATCTACTACTAAGCCTTCCTTTGAGATGATATGTCTAAGAAAAGACACTTCTCAAGCCAAAAATCACACTTAGCTTGGCATATAGCTGATTCTCTCTCAAGATCTGCAATGAAGCTCTCAAATGCTCTGCATGCTCATCTCTGGACCTCTAATAGACTAAAACATCGTCTATAAACACCACTGTGAACTGATCTAAGCATGGTGCAAAGATCTTGTTCATCAAGGCTATGAATACACTCAGTGCATTGGTCAACCCAAATGGCATAACCACGAATTCATAATGACCATATCTGGTCCTGAAGGCTGTCTTCTGCACATCTTGGCTTCTGACTCTTAACTGATGGTAGTCTGATCTCAAATCAATCTTCAAGAAATGCTGTGCTTCCTACAGCTGATCAAATAACTCATCTATCCTGGGTAAAGGATACTTGTTCTTAATTGTAACCTGATTCAGCTGTTTATATTCTATGCACATACGCCTCGTACCATCCTTCTTCTTCACAAACAAAACCGATGCACCCCAAGGTGATACACTCAGTCTCACAAATCCTCTGTCCAAGAGATCTTATA
Organism: Camphora micrantha; assembly: GCA_003546025.1. NCBI lineage: Eukaryota > Viridiplantae > Streptophyta > Magnoliopsida > Laurales > Lauraceae > Camphora > Camphora micrantha. The sequence goes on from QPKB01000001.1 coordinate 85,504,755, forward strand.
GCTGAGCTTTTAACTCTCTTAACTCTGCTGGAGCCATGCGATAAGGTGCTTTTGATATCGGTGCCGTTCTTGGCACAAGCTCAATCGTGAAATCAATCTCTCGAACCAGTGGTAATCCAGGTATCTCCTCTAGAAAGACATCCAGGAACTCACAAGCAACTGGAATATCCTCAACCACTTTAAACAATTTATCCTATATGATAAATGCCATATGGCCTTCACATCCACTCCGAATCAATATGTCTGACCTCAAGGCTGAAATGACGCTAATTGACAGGGGTCACCTCTCTCCAATGATCTCAACACTGTCTGCTAATACTTGCAATCTGATGGTCTTGTTGAAGCAATCCATTACTGCTCTATAGGCGGATAACCAATCCATGCCCAATATCACATCAAAATCCTTCATCCCAAGGATGACCAAGTCTGCTGATAGAATGAAATTTCCCACCTGCACTTTGCATGCTGGGTAATAGGACTCACACTGCACAGTCTTCCCTAAGGGGGTACTAACAAAGAGAATATAATGTAATAGAGCTATGTCTCCTGCCAAGCATGCAACAAAAATAGGTGACACAAAAGAGTGAGTGGAACCAGAATCAAATAAGACTCTAGCAGGTACATCTGAAATAGAAAGCGTACCTCCCACCACTCCTCCTGCTTCCTTTCCCTCCTGTTGATCTAAGGCATAAAGCCTGCCATGCTGTTGAGGCCTCTGCTGCTGCCTCAACTGCTATCCTTGAGGCCTCTGTTGCCCTCTATTCTGCGGTGGTGCTTGAAGTCTAAACTGTTGCTGCTGCTGCTGTGGCGCCCAAGGCTGCTGCTGAGGTGCCTGCCTCAATGGTTGTCCTGCCACTGGTGGTCGAGGAGCAGTGTTTCTCACACCCTGCCCTTGTTTCTTAGGACAATCTTTAACCTGGTGGCCCTGCATGCCATACTCGAAACATGCTTCTGTCATCTTCCTACATTCTACGGACGGCTAGTTCTTGTTACAATGAATACAATGTGATCTCTGCACCTGATCGATCCTAAGCCTTTTGGCCTTCTGCTGATACTGCTGCTAATACAGTACTGTACTTAGGCTCTTACTCTGAGGCTGAGCTTGTCGAAGGTTCTAATTGCAAAGGGCCTTCTCCCGAATGGACTCCTCAGCCCAATAAGCTCATTTGAGGTTCTCCACATAGGTGGCCAAAGTAACACTGGTCTCCTTCTCCTTGATGTTGGGGTTCAGTCCCTGGATAAACCTCATAACCTTGTTCGCCTCGGTCATCACCAGAGCTGGTGCAAACCTGGACAGGTTAGTAAACTATTGTTCACACTCCTAAACTAAGTTCTCTCCCTGCTTAAATGTCTCAAATTTAGCAATCTTAAATGCGGTGATGTGAGGTGGAATGTACTTAGTACGGAACAACGTACTAAAAGATGCCCATGTAGTGTCATCTTCAACAGTCTCAAATGGTATCTTCACTGACTTCCACCACATTTCAGCTTGTCCCGAAGCATATAAGCTGCCAACTGCACCCGTTCCTTCCCCGTACACTTCAAGACATCGAAAACCTTCTCTACTTGCACAACCCAGTCATCAACATCGAGTGGATCTTCATTCCCGTAGAATTTTGGTGGGTTCCTTTTCTTAAACTTGTCAAACAAATCGTTTGGGTCTGTCCCCCTAGCAGGCATAATGAGTTGTGCGGCCGGAGTTGGCCTTTGTAACACTGTCATCATCTGTGTCTGGAATACAGCCTGGTCTTCCCATTGCTTAATCTGATTCTGAGTTTGTGCTTCTTGAGAAGTCACAAAGGCTTGCATAAGCTTGTTAAATCTGCCTCTATGGAATCACTGTCACTAGTATTAGCATTATTGCTCTCTGGGTTACCACTGTTGTTGGAATGCATAAGAAACATTAGTCCTATGGGACTCAATCTAGCAAACAAACTATACACTCTACAAAAGTTAGGATACCCAAAAGAAAACTAATCCTCGCACGTCCTAGTTTTCTACTTGTTTTTAATCGAGAAACCAATAAAGTCTCTGATACCAACTTGTCACTCCCCCAAAAGTGAAACCGGGGTTATGCGTGAGATTAGGGCCAATTAAATTTTTTTCAATATAAATAACAACACTTGGCTCCAATCATGTCCCAAATGGATCGAAGATTGCTATGAGTTATAAACATCTCCTCAAATACGTAAACAATAGCGGAAGCTTCATAATTACAATAGGTATCTCAAGATATATAGTTAAGAGCAAATACTGAAATATATTAACTAGAGTTCCTAGAGTTCAATTTTAAACAGTTTAACCAAAAGTATTCATTACACTGAAAGGACACACTAAAACTCGGGCCTAACCAAAAGATGAATAAAAGACCAAAAGATGAATCTATTCAAGATAAGCATGAAGGCTCTCGAGTACGGGGTCAGTACGGCTATACAACGCCGTTCGTACTATAATCTAGGAGGTCATCGGGCTAATCCGCCTGAACTTCCTTCGTCGTCTCCTCCTCGAAGGGCTCGGTACCTATGCACCAAGAGTAGCATCATTAGACACGATGGTTGGCAAGAAATATATATATATAAATTATCAAGATATGCAGAACGAATCAGAGTAGACAATAGATAAGATCATAAGAAATGCATGCATTCTTATCATAAGAAGTGCATAGCATTCGAGTCATAAACAAACTAGCAATTAGGCAACCCACATAAGCTAATTCACCATGGGATAGTTTCACTTGACCCTCCGGCTCAACATAAGAGCTGTGGTAGAGTGGCACAGGATGAAACCCGACAAGCAAGCAAGATGGATACCAAAAGGCCATTAGTCATCAAAATCATGTGTTCAAGATGTATCCAATGGTCCTCACACAGATGGTGCCCCATCTGTGTTGGGAGTTAACAGCTGAGTGGTACATGACACAAAGATTCCTAAACAAACAATAGTGAGGAGCTAGGCTTTCTTGCGTTAACAAGATTTATTAACAAAGAGAGACTACTTTTCCATTATCAAATCATGACCAAACAAGCAAGCTTCTTCAAACATCATTACCATAAGTAGTCCTCATCAAGCTTTTACAATTAAAGTCACCTAGCCTCAACACTTCCATCAATCATCAAAAGGGATCCTAAGTTCATCATTTAGGTTCATCAAGTGATCCCAAACCAAAACCAAGTAAAGCAAGGTAAGGAACATGGACATTGCACGTAGACAAGTACCGGCCCGTACAATTCGGAATCAGAGGCAATAACAATCAAATCCTGAGTCAAATGTTATTCCTTGAATCTCATACAACCCTTCTCAGTCAACGAAAGGAGTCAAGGTTCGCAAAACCCGAACAAAACATGTTCGTGCATAGACATATAGGAAGGTATCCCGTTGTCCTATACCGTTCAAGATTGAGATAAGTTGAAATCTGAGAAAACCGGAATAACTATGAGGAAACATTATCGGCTTTAAACATTCCTCGTATCAAGTCCAAAGTAGGCATCAAAGGTATAACCAGGGGTTCCCTTAGGTCATCAAGTTAAGGAAGCAAATTCCTTTCATAAAGGAAAGCAGGCCATACCCTACGGCCACCTTACGACTAGCCGTGGGCTTTCCACGGCAAGCTCCATGGCTAGCCTTGAGGTCACCGCAGGCGCTGGGTTGAAAAGTCCCCAAGTTTCATCTGTCAGGTCTCCCAAGACAGAGACTGACTTCAATATTTACAGCTTGTCGTGAGGTCGTCGTACAACAAAAGTTGTAAATTAAAACCAAAGGAGCGCAGGCATTCTAGGCTTTTACGGTTAGCTTCACGGCTAGTCGTAGAGCAAATCCACGCTCGATGTGAGCTTCAGAATTCTGTCCGAATTCTGTCCAGTTCACATTTTTTAGAGATATCCATCTCTCTCTTCATCCACACCTGCAGACAATTCAATGGGGCCTTGCCCCCTTCACATACAACAAACAATCCCCCTCTTCAAGTCCATTTACACCCTTCTAACCAATCCAATCCATTCAATTCAAATCAAAATCCATTTTTCATGTTTTCATCAAGACAAATCAAAATGAGCATAAGGTCATCTAAGCATAATCAATCATCAAATCAAGGGGAAACAAACATATCAAGCATAAATATATAGATTAATCTGCCTTAGATGAAGAGCTGGACAAAATAAGAAGAAATTTGGGGGGAATTTCTCTTTAAGCTCAAACTTTTGCAATTGGTCTCACAACCCAAAATCTTTCTACAAAATGAATGAAATGGGAGGGACGAGCTTCCTAGTACCATTTCTAAGCAAAGAAATGAAAAAGGCTTAGCCTAAGAAGCTTAGGAGGCTTACCTAACAATGGTTGGTGTGGACGAAAAGTTTAGAAAAATGGATGGTTGGGCTCTTGGAGACTTGGGGAAGATGAAGTGGGGTTTGGCCGGCGAAAATGGAGCTCCGGTGGTCGTCGGCAAGGAGGCAGTGAGAGGAAGAGAACTTGGAGATGGCACAGCAAATGACAGAGAGTGAATGAAGATAAGAAATGAAGATAGAGATGAGTGTAGTTAAAATAGGTTAGGTTAAGTTTGAAATTTGGGTTTAGTCTTTGGTTTGCTATGTGTGATCATTTGAGCATCTTTGATGCGTCGAATCGAAACATGACCGCAAACTAAAGTTCATGAAATGCCGAGACCTAACCGATGCACACCCAACTCACAAAAACTCATAATCTCATATAAACCACTGAAAACTTCCCGAAATTGCAAACCACCCCCTATTGTACCCAAAGTGCACTTCGAATCACACAAGGTTTCACACACATGATCCAAACGTCAAACTCGACTCGCTGAGACTCTAAACACACTTACTAACTAATCAAGTGATTAATTATAATTAATAAAAGGTTAAGGGTCGGGATGTTACAGTTTTGCACCAAGTCATAACAGGCCATGGACCTGAGAATGGGTCTACTTAATTGGATTGGGTTGGCGCAATATATCAACTGTTCAGTATCAGTCCTCTATCAGAAACATCAGAATAGTATGAATTACTTCTTACCAAGAAAAATGCATATCACGAACAATTTTAGAGCAACCATGACGTCATATAAAACACTAAACCTTCCCTACAACTCGACCGGATTAGCTACCAAGAGTTCGGTATCAGGGTCACGATGATAATCACCACTCGAAATAGATGATGAACCCAGTTTCCAGATTAATTGTGAGTTTACAAATGTTGTGTGTGTTGCAAGTGTCTTTGGGCCTCACCACCTAGCTACCAACTTGTTCGGCCCCATTATTCTTCCACATGTATATACGTGAACTTTTTGGCCTATGGAAACTCTCGTTCTATTAAAAAAAAAACTGCTAATTTTTTTAGGAGAAAGAGGAAGGAAGAAAAGAAAAGAGGGAAGAAAAGACAGAAAATGTGAAGAGGAAGAAGAAACGAACAACCATTTCGGCATTGGATTGGAATGTAGAAATAAAGCTAAAAAAGGGAAGGAGGGCATGTGGTGCCAATATTAGAAGTTAGGGTCATCCACAGTCGTTTCAAGTTTTAAGGGGAATTTTCCCGTAAGAAGCCCTACTAATTAATTTCAATTCGTTGTATAAAAACCCAATTTTCTATATTATGTCCAATTGTGGAAATCTGATGATGCAGTTATTCTATTTATGCATGATGATAATTTCATAAAAATAATTATGAAACACAATTTATTATGCACTTAGACACCTCACAATAATAACAATTATATTTGTCAAAATATCAGTAAGACAATAATGCAATATTAAATGCAAAACTATTAGTAAATCTGGGGTTGTGTCCTTACGACATTTCTTCCTCTCCAATTTTGTAGTGGATGCGGATATTGGACCTATTCTTGAATGCTTTAGGTCGGTTTTTTACGCTCCTCTTTCCACAGAAATTGGTTACGTAAGAAATCTCCAAAAAAATATGAGTGAGTTGAGAAGAAAGAGGGATCAATTGATTGAAGAAGCAAGGGACATTACGATGGAACTATCCATCGCCAAGTTGAATGGTGAGAAACCGCGGAATATAGTGATTAACTGGCTAAATCAAGTGGAAGATATGGAAAAGGAAGTTCGTGAGATCGAGAAGAAACTTAGAGAACAAAACAGATGTTGGAAAGGACTCATGCCAGATTACAATATGATTTCAGAGATTAGCAAAATGGCATCCAGCTTGACTACTGAAGGGGAAAAATTACTCGCTGAACGTGGCAAACTTGGAAAACGTCTCACCTTTGAAAATCTAGTACTTGCACAGGGGCGCTTACCTACCTCACGTATCCAGGGTTACACAATGAATAAAAAAAAAGACGACATTTTGGAGTGCATATTGAGTAAAGATCAGAATATTGGAATAATTGGAATACATGGCATGGCAGGAACTGGAAAGACAAGTATCATGAAGAACATTAACAATCATCTCATCGAATCCAAGAAATTTGATGATATTATATGGGTAAATGTTCCTCAGGATTCAGACGGGGACAACCTACAAATGAAGATTGCAAAGAAACTGCAGATAGACCTGAAAGGAGATGATGAGGTGAAGCAATCGAAGATACTGGAAGCTTTAACACTGAGAAATCAGGTTTTACTCATCCTTGATGATATGTGGGACGAAGTTTGTCTTGATGACATAGGAATTCCACATCCAAGTGAAACAAATGGTTGCAAGATAGTTCTTACTACTCGTAGGCAAGAAGTATGTGAAGCTATGGGAGCACATACGGTGAAAGTAGAAACTCTTTGTAGGAATGAATCATGGGAATTATTCAAGAGTAGTATGGGTAATGTAGAACTCCTTCCTGAAGTAGAAGACGTTGCAAAACTTGTTGCTGAAGAGTGTTGTGGTTTGCCTCTGGCAATTCTAACAGTTGGAAAAGCTATGTTTGGTGAAACTAGAGTCAGAATATGGGAGCGTACTTTGAAAAAATTAAGAGAAGCAAAACTAGAGGAGCAGGGTATGGATAGAGTCTTTAAAATACTGGAATTTAGCTATACTCAATTAAAGAAACCTATAGTTAAATCTTGTTTCTTGTATTGCTCATTGTATCCTGAAGATTATGAGATCCCTACTGTTGAGCTGATTGATTATTGGCTTTGTGAGGGCTTAATAGATGAACAAGAGACAAGAAAAGATGGCGTAGACGAAGGGCATGTTGTTTTGAAGGAACTCATAAAATCTTCCATGTTAGAGCTCTCTCAAAGTGGTGGCAATTATGAACGGGTTAGGATGCATGATTTGATTAGGGATTTGGCAATTCGGATTACCAGAAAAAATGGTCCAAAATCCATCATCAATGCAGGTGTGCAATCAGAGGATTTGCCAACCGACTGGCCAGAAGATGCCGAGAGGATCTCCTTAATGCACAGTCACATAGAAAACCTTTTGGATGAACCCAAGTGCTCTAAACTCTCAACCTTGTTGCTTCAAAAAACCCATCTAAATGCTATTCCGGAATCGTATTTTACTCAAATGTGCCTTCTCAAGGTTCTTGACCTTTCTGGGACAAACATCGAGTCTCTGCCGGAGTCTATTTCAAACTTAAAGAACCTTCGTGCCTTGTTGTTAAGGAACTGTGGGCTCTTGAAAGAGGTGTCGTCACTATCAAAACTTGACCAATTGAGGTTGTTGGACCTCTCTGAGACAAGCATCCAAGAATTGCCAGCAGGAATGATAGCAATGGTTCAGCTTCAATGCCTCAACCTCAATGGGACCAGAAAGTTGCATTTGTTTCCGGCAGGAATTATATCTAATCTCTCTCGTCTAGAAGAGTTGACAATGTGCAGAAGCGGATGGACATGGTCAGAAATGGAAGGGGAAGGAGCCACAATTGATGAAATTATGAACTCCTCCAGCAAGTTGGTTAACCTTGACATTGGCTTCAAGGACTTGTCCAATTTCCTCTGCTACATTAATTCAGGGAAGTGGCGAATTCTGAAAAGCTTCAGACTTGGCATCGGCTCCCGAAATTTAGAGATGGATAGTACTTCCCAGCAGAATTTCATTGTTGAAATTAATGACTGCTATCTTATTGATCTTATTCTTGGTGAAAACTCCTTATTGATCCCCAAGAACACTAAGTGGCTCAATATAACATATTGTCGGATGATTTGCCTGTGTCATTTCACATGCTTACTGAGCAATACTGAATTAAAAGGTTGTCACATATATAAATGCAATGAGATGGAGTTCTTAATGGCAGAAAGCGAAGAAGAATGCGATAAGCAGTTCTTAAAGGTAAAAGGGGAAGAAGCACGCAGTGAGATGCTGGTCCGAATGGAAAAAAGGGAAGCAACAAGGGAAAGAGTATTATTGCCCAACCTAAAGTATTTGATCATTCAGTCTGCTTTTCTTTTGCGAGACCTCTGCAGAGGTATTCCATCACAAGACGCGTTTAAAAACCTTGAGTCCCTGCAAGTGGATGATTGCAATAATTTGAAGTATCTATTCCCAGCAAGGCTGTTGCAGCAACTAAGAAGCTTGAAGCATGTTGAAGTCCTTTCATGTTCAGAGATGGAAGAGATAGTAAGAGAGGAGGAAGAGATGAAAGAAGCCAGAAATGATGATAAGAATACCATGGAACTCTCTCAGCTACAGAGTTTAAAGATGCGGAGATTACAAAAATTGAAGAGCATCTGCTCAAGTGTATTAACTTGCAAAAGAGAGGAGGAAGAGATAGAAGAAGCCAGAAACGATGATAAGAATAGTATGGAACTCTCTCAGCTACAGAGTTTAAAGATGTGGAGCTTACCAAAATTGAAGAGCATCTGCTCAGGTGTATTAACTTGCAATGCTTTGGAGACTGTCGATGTACAAGGATGTCCTGAATTGAAGAAGCTCCCGTTCTCTGTGCACAACCTACCCTGCGCCCTCAGAAAGATAATTGGAGGTGATGAATGGTGGAATGCCTTGAAGTGCAATGATTCCAAAACAAAGGATTACTTCCAGCTCTTCCATGAATGTCCTTGACGATTTCTGGTAAAGGTATGTATGCTTTTTTGTTGACGCTCTGTAGCATTCCTCGGTTTTTATCATGTAAGGCAATGCAGGGGTCTCAGTCTGGTCCTGGTCTAAAAGAGTCATATCAGGTGGATCTAATCGTTGCAGGCTTGAATCATATCCCTTAACTTGGGCCCAGGTTCCTTAATAGGCTTCATCACTATGGATACTGTTGGATCCATCAAACTCCTACAAAAAAATATATATATTTCAAATTTTGACTGTAACAGGCCCATCTGATAGACCCATTTAGCTTAGAACCAAACTGATAGGGACATTTAGAAAAAAAAAAAAAAAAAAAAAAAAAGATTTCTGTCTAATGGGGATATTTGGTATTTGGATTTAGATGGGAAAACTTTAGTGGAAATTGAATCTTTTGTATCAGGTGACTCGGGCTCTGCTTATTTCTTGTCAGGATTGGAGGGGTCATTGCTGAAGATCCACTGGAGATTCGGATTTGCATCGACTGAACATCCAGGCAGCTCGTTTCTCTCACGCTTTATTGTGTAATAATAAGATGCTTCAAATGCTTGTAGAATTCTCCATCTACTCCTGTTGATGGATTCCAGTTTGTAGTGTGCGCGTGTTTTCTTTTTTATTTGATTGCTGAAGTTGTGGAATGCACTTTAGTTTGTCGAATGTACTTTGGTTTGATGAATGTACTTTGATGGAATCATCAGTTCCTAATAGAATGTTGCAGAATGTCATGTACAACAAAGACTACTGTTAGTAATAAGAGAACAAGAATCAGTTGATCTAGTTCTGTAAAGGGATAAAAATGGGTTTATTGTGATTAAAATCTCCCATTTCATCGTGGTTTTTATCAATGTTCTTTTATTACAAAACATCATGATAATATTGAGATAAAATCAGTTTGGAGATAAATTAACTTCATGGAGATAATATAATGATAAGTTATTCTAAGAATATACTGTAACAATATAAGAGCAAATTCAAAATAACAGAGATATTGTAGTAGTGCAGTAGTAATAATAACGATATTCTAACATAGTGGGGATGCTAGAAACGCGTAATTAGTATTATTATTTTTCTTATACTAGAAACAATGGTCCATGCTTAGCCTTAGCCCGGGCCAAACAAAAAAAGAATTATTTGATCTTATTGGTTAGACTAGCAACAAAGTCCCGTGATAAGCCCGGGGCCAAAATTGAAGATATATTACTTTTTAAGAGCTTTTAAATATAATTAATAAAAAATAAATCTAAAATAATGTAAAAGAATGGATGAAAGAAATTATATTATGATGGATTATAAAATCCACTAAAAATATCTTTATTTTCTAAAAGCATATCCATAGAAACAGAAAGAAAAACCATATGCTATAGTGGATTTGGAAAAAAAAAAAAAAAACCCTAATAAATTAATAAAAATAAGATCTTCATCTTCTTGAAAAAAAAAAAAAAATATATATATATATATATATATATAAAAACCCCAATATACCAAGTAGGACAAATTCACACACACACAAAAAAAAAAAAAGGAAAATCTTAACTGGCCAAAAGCTCATACAAAAAGCTATAAGGTGCTTGGACTTGGCCTAGCCCGAGTTGCATCCCTAGTCCCAGGAATCATTCCTATCGTTTCTATTTACCTCAACGCTGTGGTTTTATTTATTTATTTATTTAATGCCCAGGGGAAGGATGGAGTGAGCCCTCACGTCTCTTATCCCGGGAAAATTACTCAAGTAACCCCACCCTTTAACACTCATTCATGGCCTGGGTCGAGCCAGGCAATAGATTCTTCAAGCCCCAACCATTTACGTATTGGTCCTAAAATTCTGGCCGAAGCCAGGTCTTTTGAGTAAAGACCTTGTCCATCTAACAATTGGTCAGAAAGTTAAGACTGGGCAAATAGAGCCCAGACCCAGCTAATGTAGGCTCCCCACACAGCTCCAGAAGAACAACCTAACCATTTTATTAAGCTACAAAATGGTAATACCTTTCATAAAGGATTTCCAATTCTAGTGTGGGTCAATACTTGGAAGTTGAAACCATGTTTTAGAATTAGGAGGAAGGGATGAATTTTAGTGGTTCTATCGTTTGGTTTCTTTAGTACAGTTGTTCTAGTGTTGGTAAGCATAGGTTATGCAGGGATTTCCTAAGAAAGATGGGATCTTCCGGTTAACCTAAAAAGGAGGGAGGACAGGAAAGCTCCTCTTTCAAATACTAATATACTTTTTTCTTTCATTTGGGCTTTAAAATATTATTCACAGACTGTGATCTCAAAAAAAGTGTATATTTAAAAAAAAAAAAAAAAAAAAAAAAGGAAAAATGAAAAACAACATTTTTTAAATCGCTATTTCATACTGGATAGTAACTCTCAACGGAGAAGATTACATAGGTACCAAATGGAGGCGTGGACGGTACAATGAATGGCTGAATACAGAGAATTAGGGAGAGAGAATAAAAATATTATATTTTCATTGCCTTCTTTAATACCCATGGACTCAAGAAAGTGAAAGAGGGAGAGATTATATAGCATCATAAGATATACCAAGGTGGGTCTTTGATGATGATAGCTCATATGAAGTCTTTTGCCGGACTTGGTTGTTGCCTCTCCCAATGCAGATGCACGTGAAAGAGAAGACACCAATGTGTCTAGAAAAGCACAAGGGACCTTTGGTAAACGCAGAAGAATTCTCTATCTAGAGTATTTTTTCCATCTTCAAAAAAGGCCATAATTTTCAAGTAAAATTTCCAAAGAGAGTTTCATGTTTGGATGGAGGGAGGATCCTACAAATTATAGAATGTATAATCCAATTGTTATAAATATGTTTTATAAAAATTTTCAAAATCCATGAAAAACCAAGGACTCAAATCTCATCTCAAAGTTGTTTATGGCCATCTAGAAAATCTGAACGGTTCAGATCCTACAAAGGAGGCCCACAGGAATACAAATTAAATTAATATTTTAATACCTGGACGTTTTTGCAATTATCTCAAGATATGATAAGAATCAACGGTTGAAATTTGGTCAACTAGCCATGTTTGACCTTCCAGAAATAACTACCAGTTCAGATCATGATCTTAGGATTCACAAGAACCAGGAAATTGTAAAGAATGGACTGATTTTAACCCCATTTTTGGCCCATAGAATTTCAAAAATTGCAATGTAATGGTTTGGACATTTTTGCAAATATCTCAAGATCTAAGATGAATCAACAATTGAAATTTGGTGAGATGACCATTTTGGATTGTTTAAACATTATTAACGGTTTGGATCTTGATTGTGGGACCCAAAACTTACATTAAAAATGCAAAAATCGGCCTGCTGTTACAAGAGATATCAAATACACATTATGTGGAATATAAACAAATATACATTGCTCATGTATAAAACAAAAACTCATTTACATTATTTACAAAACAAATCACTTGCATATTTAAATACAATGCAATTATTAAAGCGTGAAATGTTTCCAACCATTCCAACTCAAAGTTTTCCTTTCAATTTTCTTTTTAATATCATTCTCATATGATATTGCTTCATTTCCATTCAACTAGTCCTCGTGGAGGAACTTGATCAGTCGTCTCCGCTGGCGCTATGGTCTCAGAAGAACCAGCATAGGCAATTGTGCCTGTAATGTCATCAATAACACTAAGAATTTGACAATTCAGCAATATATAAACAGATACATGATTTAACACGCTAATACATAATTTCATTTGTCTAATCCAAAGTTAGACCAATACAATTAACATTTAATTCAAATCAATATGACTCTTTCATAATTGGGAAAACTACAATAACATTTCATTTCAGTTCAATTCAATTACCATCTTCCTAATAAGGAAGGATTACCATCTTCCATACGGAAGGATTCATATATTGTAGGATTTATCAGTGTCCAGATCAGGAACAACTAACATCACCACAGAGCTCCGAAACACTCCCAAATAATCTGCTGCAGCAGTAATAGCTCCTATGAGCTTATAGAAATCACTATTTAGTGCCAGACTAAAAAACAACATGGTTTAACATTTAATTTTGTTCAATAACAAACAAATGGATATAATTAAATAAACATCCATTTTAATTCAAACTATTATTCATTTTGGATATTGATCCATTCAATATACAATTTCAATTAAATAATACCAACCATTCAAGTGTAATCCTTAGTTGTTTAATGTACGTGTTATTTTCGATGGACATCACAATATATGTGAATTTTGTATATTAAAGTCCCCTTAATTAACACCCATGAAGGTAAAACAACGTTAACAGCCTTGATTAAATCAATAGGCTCTTTTCTTACAATCCAGAATTAAAATCTGAATTTATATTAATTCCGATTAATCCATGTTTCACTATAGTTTCAATCCCAGGAATAATTTTCCTAGAATAATCCAAATATACTTTCTATATATTTGATTGACCACTTGATCAAACAAACTCCATCGTTGATTAACTAAACACAATTTAGTTACCGTTTCTAATCACTAATTTCCTTAATTAAAAGAAGGAAATCGAATTTCAATATAGAAAATAACCTGATAAATTTATTTCAGGTTCGCTCGAGCGGCACTCTCTCAAGCGACGACAGACTATATCAAACGGTACCTTGTTCGCTCGAGCGGATCTCCATTTGCTCGAGCGAACGCTCACAGATGACAGCTCTCTCGAGCGGACTCCCTATTCGCTTAAGCGAAAGCTTCAGAATTCCACTTCGGGATTCTGAACCATTCTCCCTTTCATCACAAATCCATTCATAACGTGCAATAACAAATATGGACCTCCTGTCCTCTCCTCAATCATCATTATACAGAAAACAACACTTCTATTCCATCATTTAAACACCATATAATCAATTCATTCATTCAAATAACATCCATATCTATAAATAACATGATTCATGAATCTAGTTCTCACCAAATCAAATGAAAACTTCATCAATTATCACTTAATCATTAATAAACTGATTATACTTGCCTTATAGTTGAGGTAAATACAAAAACCCCTTGTTGTTAGCTGAGTTTGAGATCAAATCTCCAATTTGAAAACCGCTTTTTAAACCTAACATCAAGAAAACCCCAAAAACAGATTTCTCATTAACCCATGAGTTAAAACTACTACAAAGTAGTTCACTAGAACTCAAACGTTCCATAACTTAAAAGCTTCACTTACCTGTTATCTAAAGAAGAGAAAAACTGAATTTTCCTCTAAATCTCTAACTTCAAAGATGAAGAAAATGAAGCAAACAAACTACCCTTCTCCAAAAATCCTTTGCACAACACCTCTCTTTAACGATTAACAAGCCAAAAACAAAGAAAAATGAAGAAAGGAAGAAACCGAAGCTATTTCAATTGTTCTGGAATGCTTCACCGACTGAAATGAAAAACAGGTTCTTTTAGAACCTTTATATAATAGGTCTTTTACATTTAAACTCTACTTCTTTATACTATTTCCCATTTGAGTCAATCGAAAGCTCATTTGACTCATCAAAAATCAAATGAAATCGCGTATATTACGAAAGTTGTTGTACTCGTTGAAATAGACTTGATGGTATCAAGTTTTACCGTATCCGACGAAACACGCATAAATCCGTATTTCTGGAAAAATCCTTGACTTCACTAATTTCGGTTTAAAATCAACTCTATTAAACCAATCTCTTCCAAACTTGTCATTGTGATTAATCCACTCTTTGAAAACTAATTTGACCCATATTAGTCGTTAATCACCATTAAGTTGATTAATCATGCTTAAATTGCATTAATCTAGATTAATTAGAGTTAATTTTGATTAACTCGGGATAGGGTGTAACAAGATAACGATATAAAACTGTTAATTCTTATGAAGCGTGGCGTTTGTATTCCAAGACTAACCTTCTGTTACAATTACCAGATCTTGATTGGTGATGATAGGATTCAATATAAACCAATGTTATCAGTAAATTTTATTGATAGGGATATACTCCTTCCTACCTGTACCAAAGTTCTGTTTTGGGCAAGGGGAGATTTTTCATTAAAAACATCATTATCAAAGCTTTGTCCCAACTACCTTGCCCCAACTATTTTAGGATTGGCTATATGAATTCAGTTACTATCTAAAATATTTTGGTTGTGACAAAAGTTCTATGCTGCTGTCAATCTACCCAAGGCAACCATCTTTTATACAATCTTCGGACCAGCAGTAAAAATTGGCAGAGCTATTTTTCATTTAGACAGATCGAGTTAAAAAAATGGGAAAGCACTCCAATAAAAAGAAATGTTTCAGTTCCCCTTTTGCAATGCCATCTGGAAATCACATTTGCCTTCTCTGAAATGTAAAATGTCCAATCTGTTTTCTGTATTGTGGACATCATCTTATGTTAAAAAAATTTATCAGCAATAATCATCTGATGTACACTTCCTGTTCTGCACTTAATCCTAACCTGAACAGAATTTAACTTGGTGTTTCACACTTTTCACTTCCCTCATAATTGAAGTCTTTTTTCCACTGTCTATGTTTTAAAACTCTCAAATCTATTTGACTCATCATATAAATGATAATATCCTATGATATTAACAATAATATTATTTCATGAAGGCAGATGGTGTCCTGTTTCTCTGTTAATGTCGTTAATCACGATTCAACATCTGGAATGCAACTTCAGTATCCATCTACAATCTATTTCATACTTCAAGTTAAAAGGCAACAGCCTGTGATTCTTTTTAGGATGAATAGGTTTTCTGCTGCATATTCTGCTACCACATTTGTCAAGAAACAGTTTTACAGCATCTCTTTGATTATCAGATTGTTCTGTGAGAAGCTAACAAGAGCACAGTTTAGTCTTAACAACTTGGAGAAAAAAAGGCCTTTGAGAGCTGGAGCTTATCTATTTGAGAAACTGTCACATCCCGGTCCCGAATCACTCTGGCCTAGGGTAATTTCCGAGGTGTGTCACACGTACTCCCGCATGTTGTACCTGTCTCGAGCCAAATACAACACACGAAGGAGAGAAAACAACTTTCCATACACGTGAGTTAGGACTCACTAGAACTTATCAAAAGCAATTATTCACGACGGAAGCTGTATTCATTCATGTGAGGATATCAGTTTCCATTCAGTCCATTTAATATTTCAAGTGTAATACAAAAGAATTATACACATATAAACATTGTTTTACAAAAGAACGTATATAAAAGAACCTTATACAACACTACCAAAAGTATAAATAAAAGAATAACTACACTTAGTGTGGCCCACACAAAAAGGGGCTAGCCATACGAACTATCCACAAAATCCGAAATATTCATTACGCACTCCGAGGAAGGAGAAGTTTATGCTGGCCCTAACTCTGGCCACTCTTCTAATCCTGAAGGTACCTCCTGGGTAGCCTTCTCTCCCTTCTTGGCCTCCTCAAGGCTGGAGGTTGAACCTGTGACTGTGACACCAAGAATAGCATCATGAATACGACGATTCGGCAAGTATAGGCATTAATAATAAATCACATAATGTATCAAATCGAATTTATGGACAATTGATTGAAAGATGTCAATATCAAGTGATAACTAGGCAATTGTACCAAGATCGAATAATGCATGCTTTACGAATCAATGGGGAAATAAAATACACTAGTTGGCTACTACATTAAGCTCATCCTCTCAAATAGAGAGCTAATCTAGTTGGGATGTCACCAGCGGCCCGACCAAAAGCTAGCTGGCTACCCAGTTCTGGAGTTCCGGTGCTCCAGTTGATCTACTGCAGTGATCTCAAATAACTAAACCAAGTTTAACCCCGTCGGGCATCACAAGGTCGAAGCTCAGTAGTGCCAGACCAATCGAATCAAATAAATACACACATGAGTAAGATTATTTTTACTTGAATCAAATCGAATCATTAATATTCAGAATATTTCACACATAAACTTACTCATTTCGAATTTCAATTGAATATTGTATTACCATACAAGTATAGCGAATGGAAACGAAACAGTTTATGCATATAAATCATTCTTGAGAATTTGGAAGGTGAATGGAAAATACATCTCAATATGCGCATGCATTGATTAAGAAGAATCAAGGATCTTTTACTAGGCTCTCGTCCTTCACATGCTCACGCGATGAAGTTTGGAGATCCGGTGTATGACTATCTTTAATTTGGTGCCACTTTCTATAAGAGTAGTGTACCGGGTTTTCCAAACTTCATCCACGACAAGGTGTTAGACGAAAGATAAAATTCACATGAGATGATCTTAGCCTCAATAATCTCTCACGTGATTAATTACCATTGGTCCGTTGATCTCGTCAAATGTGCCATTTTCTAGGGTCCTATAAATCCCTCAGAGTCCAAGATCCTAATTGGTTTCATAAATACACACTATAAGGTGTTCGTCAATTTCAATGTACAAAAGAAATATTTTTGAATCATAATCTGGGCCCAACACATAACCCCACTTCGCTATAGCGGGCTTGTGGCTCGCTATAGCGAACCCACCCAGAAGGTGGTCTCGCTGTAGCGAGGTCCATTCTCGCTATAACGAGTGGACTAATCTCATTTTTCCCCTCTTTTATTTTGTTTCAAGAGCCCACCACCTGCCTAACATTTCAACATGCTATATAATACATGTCTTATTCCACCTGCACATGCATTTAAATAATCCAAGCTTTTCTAACTACTTTGAAAAAGTAGGAATTCTAGCCCAAACAATTAAATAACAAATGGGCTTTTAGTGTGATTCCATTTGCTTGGTGGGACCAATACAAGGCAGTGGTAAGAAATTTCAGATCCCAGAGTCATGCACCCCAGAATTGTATAATAGTTGGGTAACTACTAGCTGCTTGTATGTCAAACCCAGATGACCGAATGGAGTGCAAACACTCAACCATGGATTGGCCTCCACCTGCACACATACACATTTTACATGCAATTCTTCACCACCCATTCCATCCAATGTCCTTTTTCCCACTTTAAATCAAGACTACAGGCACTCTAAAATCAAACCCATCCATATAATTTGAACAAAGAGGCTAATCACAGTAGAAAATAAAATAAAATAGAATTTAATAACTAATCAAGGAATTAGACAACATGCATTATAATTAAAGCTTATACTTGCCTCAAATGAGCTTTCCAAGCCCTTTTCTCTAACTTTTGCCCAAAAGATTCAAAAACCTCAAATATCAAACCCTAATAAAAAAATCCAAATGAAAAATGTCATGAATGATTATGAATAACTATAAATGAGTCTCTTGACTCCATTTCAACTCAAAAGCATAAAAAGAATGGGGTTTGATTCTTACCTATGAAGAAATCAGAAATTTGGAGTTGGAGAAGAAATGGGTTCTTGGAAACAAGAGATGAAGAGGATAAATAAGATGAAGAAGATGAAGAAGAAGACCTCCACACTTGCCTTCACTTGCATAAATACTAAAGTGATTGAAGAAAGGAAGAGAAATTGAAAGGGAAAAAGGAGAAATGAGGTTCTTTCACTCTCTCCACTCTCAACAAACACCAACCGAATGGAGTTAAATGGTATTGAGTTGTTTTAAAGTGATAAGGATGTGCATTTTGCACAAAAGTCCATTAAGTTTGTATATTTCCATTTTAAGTCAAATGAGGGCCCACATACTCCATATGTGCTCAATTGAAGTAGGGTTCAATACGAAAGTTCACGTATTCGTCGAAACACACGCGTTGACACCAAGATGACGTGCAACTGATGCAAAAATGAGAAAATCATTAATTACGAAAAAACCCTTGACTCTACTCAACCGAGTCAAATCGTTTCCCACTCACCTATTCGAGGTTCGAGGCTCAACTAACTCAGCCTATAAAGGCTAATAAACACAAATTACCATAATTAACAACTAAGCACAATTAATTTAGTTAAATCACACTTAATTAGCATTAATCAGGGTTAAATTGAGTCGGGGTGTAACAGAAACATTGATATTAATGGAGGAACTGAGTGTTCTGAGTGTTCTGAAAAAGCATGCCAACAGACATAGTTGATTGGCTTTACCTTAGCGCAAGTGTTCAACTGATAAGAGGAGACTCCAGTTGGTTGGACTGCTTTATTTGTTAGAACCCTCTGTTATCACAGACCTACTAAAACTTGCACTACCTTGGTTTTCAAACTCCAAAAATTAAAAATGAAGATGATGTGAGGAATGTATTTAATCGCTTTTGAAGATTCGTTACTAATATCTGACAAGAAGCACATGTAATCACTTCAATTATGCCATGATTTTTTTTTAGCACATTTTCAATTTTTTTTTTTTTTTCAGTTCAATAGGAAGAGGTTTTTTTATTCAATAAAAAAATATTAGATTGGAATTTGAACACTCATCGTCACCATCTCATTTTATTCATTTTTCTTTTATTCTATTTTCCATTGGAAAGTTTGTTTTGTAAGTCAAAATGGCGATTCTATAATGCGGAATAAACACTTTAAAATAGAATCGAAAAGGCTTAATGCTAAAGAAACAGTACCTCCAGCCATTGATGTTCCTCACGCTTTTGCTGTGCTCTCCCAGTGATGTTTGGCACTTCCAAAACTCTATTCACTCTAATTAGATGGTGTAAGACTGAAGGGGATTGAGTGATCGAGTCTGGGGACCAAACCGTAGTATTTATAGCCAAAACTTCCATCAAGCTTTGATGGCTACGTGTCCCACTTGTTCAGTTTATCATGGGGCAGTTCTAACGTTCTACGAACGTGATGAACAATTAGAGTGGACCACTTCAAGATCTCCTAAAATGAAGGGGAGCTAGAGACTCGTTCTTACGAACAGCTTCCATGAGAAACGATCAACATTCTCCCACTTGGTCCACACTTCTAATCTTAATGTTTTTATCTTAAACCCATCGATAAACTGTATTTAAGTAATAAATACATGAATCATGGCGATAGGTCCTCTAATGACGAGTATTACCTTCCATGTATTACTATGTATTTACTTCTTAAACATTATAATTTATGTGGCAACAATTTCTTAATGAATAAACCCTATGCTTATTCTTGGTCCAACATAGATGAATTTTTCTCAAAATTAATTAAGGTGCACATCAATTTGAGAAAAAAAAAACTATCAGAATAATTAGGAATTTCATTAAAATAACATTGTTCATACAATGAGAAATTACATAATGGAACCAAGTCCCATTTTTACTACATGATCCTTGAATATAAATGGTGGCATGCCCTTAGTCAAAGGATCAACGATCATTAGCTCAGTGCTGACGTGCTTAATGACCACTTTCTTTTCTTTAACACGTTCCCTTATGGCTAAATACTTAATGTCGATGTGTTTAATTCGACTCCCACTTTTGTTGTTCTTAGCCATAAGAATAGCAGATGTATTGTCGCAATAGATTCTCAATGGCCTAGAGATAGAATCCATAATTCTAAGCCCAGAAATGAAATTCTTAAGCCATACACCATGTGAAGTAGCCTCAAAACAAGAAACGAACTCGGCTTCCATAGTCGAAGTGGTAGTCAAAGTCTGCTTGGCACTCCTCCATGATATAGCTCCGTCGGCCATCAAAAAAAATGTATCCTGATGTTGATTTGCATGAATCAATACAGCCAGCAAAGTCAGAATCTGAGTAACCAATTACTTCCAGATTGTCTGTCCGTCTATACATAAGCATGTAGTCTTTGGTTCCTTGAAGGTACCTCATTACTTTCTTTGCAGCTCTCCAGTGGTCTAAACCCGGATTAGTCTGATATCGTCCCAACATTCCCACAGCAAATGCAATGTCAGGACTTGTACAGACCTGAGCATACATTAGGCTTCCAACAGCAGAAGCATATGGAATGTTTTTCATTTGTTCCCTTTCAAGGTCGTTCTTCGGGCATTGGTTCAAAGTGAACCTATCACCCTTCACAATGGGAGCTACACTTGGTGAACAATCCTTCATCCCAAATCTCTCTAAAACTTTATTAATATAGGTTTCCTGAGACAGACCCAAGATACTTCGAAATCTGTCTC
This sequence comes from Camphora micrantha, assembly GCA_003546025.1. NCBI lineage: Eukaryota > Viridiplantae > Streptophyta > Magnoliopsida > Laurales > Lauraceae > Camphora > Camphora micrantha. The sequence continues at coordinate 85,525,699 of QPKB01000001.1, forward strand.
TATGGATCTTAATGCCAATGACATAAGATGCCTCACACATATCCTTCATGTCAAAATTTTTAGAAAGGAATTGTTTCACCTCATGCAGCAAACACTTATCATTGGTTGCTAGCAAAATGTCATCCACATATAAAACAAGAAAACAGATTTTACTCCCACTGACCTTCAAGTATATACATTGATCCATAATGTTTTCTACAAATCCGAATGAAGAAATTACATTATGGAATTTTAAATACCATTGGTGGGATGCTTGTTTTAAACCGTATATGGATTTCTTGAGCTTGCAAACCATCACTAGAGGGGAATCCTTCAGGTTGTTTCATGTAAACCTCCTCCTCTAGTTCTCCATTGAGAAAAGCTGTTTTCACATCCATTTGTTGCAACTCTAAGTCAAAATGGGCTACTAATGCCAAAATAACGCGTAATGAATCTTTCGTAGATACAGGAGAGAAAGTCTCCGTGTAATCGATTCCATCTATCTGAGAAAATCCCTTAGCAACGAGTCTTGCCTTATATCTTTCAATGTTGCCCAACGAGTCTTTTTTTTGTTGACACCAAAAATGTCACTATGTCCCTTCAACACCAAAAGCTACATGGGGCCACATCCTGCCATAAATAGGAAGGCGCCACTTCAAGCACTAGATCTTGTCAGAATCAAACAAAAACTACAAGATCCTTCAAAGCAGCCAAAAGAGGGGTACACATGAAGTTTCGGGCCATTTCGACATCATTTGGCCTAACTTCACTCCTCCGACAGCCAGGCAGGAGCTCCCGGCAGCGACAGTGTCGAAGACTTGAAAACTTCGATCAGAGCCTACGGATGGTCTCAAAAATACCTCCAAAAGGTCCCCTGCCAAATTTCAAGTCAAACGGACGACATTTGACCCTTCATCAACTCTCAGGAAGCAAAAACAGGCCTGCCGGCAGCGGAGCACCCCGGAATCATGGCATCCAAATTGGAGCTAATGGATCATCTCAAAATGACTCCAATAGGTCCCCTATCAAGTTTTAGGTCAAACGGACATCGTTTGACCTAGTTTCAAAGCTCGGCATTTTCCTCGAGGTGAAATCAAGGCGAGCGTTTGCGGGACCCCAAAAGGCTTCAAAACTCAAACCAAAACCCATGGTTGGTCTTACTTACCACTCAGGAGGCTCCCTGTCGAATTTCAGGTCAATCGGACATCGATTGACCAAAAGTCAAAGCTCGGCATTTCTCTCATGGCGAAATTAAGGCAAGCACTTGTGGGACCCCGAACGGCTTCAAAACTCAAACCAAAGCCTATGGTTGGTCCTATCTACTGCTCAAGAAGCTCCACGTCAAATTTCAGGTCATTCCGACACCGTTTGGCCTAGTTTCAATGCTTGACAAAAAATCGGCAAAACCGCACAACAAAGTCTTCGGCTTTCCAGAAAAATAGGAAACTTTGTGCTCCGATTTGCGTGGCTTATCGTCGGGTTTTCTTCAAGAGAATCAGGCCAATAAATGAGGGGAAATGTCAGGAAAAAATCAGAAGAAAAAGAATGAAAAAAGATCGAAAAACGGCGAAGAAAAGGCGACCGAACGGCGACCATTCAATGGGCCCAAAGCCCATGGTCGCCGGCGACCTTGGCCCATGGTCGCCGGCGACCTTGGCCCATGGTCGCCGGCGACCATGGAATTTCCGGCAACCCAAAAATCGCCGGAAACCCCCTTTTTTCGGGTACTTTTCGCGTTTCGAGTTGATTGGCCCCTGTGATTTTTTCAAAATCTGATTTTTCGTGCATGAAATCCGTCGATCTTCGTCAACATCACGGATTCGCCGCCGAAATCATTGGATGATCATTAGATGCCTCGAAATCGCCAACCGGCCGACAAAGAAAGCACACTTTCTGCCCGCCCGATCGTGAAATCGACAGGACAGATGTTGCCGGCACGTTGACATTAATCAATGTCTGAAATTGCATCGCCATCCGACATCAAACAGCATGTGGATCCACCGGCGATCATCGCAAGAAGAATTCCAAAAGACGCGGCGCGGCCCGCGACTCTTCAAGCGACTTGGCGACCAATTAATGAGGTTAAATGACCCGTTTTATGACAAGTTAATGCGGTCATTAACTCATTATTTTGGACGGCCCAATCAAAAGCAAGCAAATGGGAGTTACAAGTCAGAGGATTTATGGCATTAAAGCCATGAAACTCCTCCCATGATGGGGATTGAAGGCAATTAAGGCTCATTATTCTCCATCGGCCAATCAAATTCAAGGAAAAAAGAGTTACAAAACAAGTAATTTAAAAACTTGTAACTCCTCCCATTATGAGCATTAATGCATTCAATGCTCATAAACCCTCCTAAATGGCTACCAAAGACCTATAAATAGGAGGGCATTCCAAAGGGAAAGAAGCCCGGATCTAGCTCTTGCTCTCCCCCCGACGAAGACAAAAAAATCCAGAGGCCCTGCAACTCTGCTGCAAAGACCACCAAAAGGTGATTGAAGCACCCTTGGGGGGGCACCCCCCCAAGGACCTCCCTTCTTCTACCAACATGGCTAAAACGTGGCTTTTCAGCCCGTTTACTTAGCTTTTTATCTGATATAAGACCTTCTCTTGGTCTTTGTCCTTTAAAAATCTGAGGTTAGAAAGCCAAGCCAAGAATCCAAGCATCGTGTTCTCATCTGCATGGACGATGGAGGAGCCCATACATGACTCGCGACCGTCGATCTGAACGTGTCCCCACAATCGAATGAGAAGTCAGATTCCTTTTCTTGATTTCCATTGTACTTTATTTTTCTTTTAGAGACAAACATCACAATTCTTGTCTTTCATAATGGATAAGACTTGTAAATCGCCTTTTACGGCAAAATCGCCTTTCACGGCAACAAATGAAACCGCCTTTCACGGCATTAAAAAAAAAAAACCCTTTTGTCTCTTTTCTTAAAATATGTGTGCAATAGAAATTAGAAAAAGTTTCATTTCCCCTTTCTACTTGTGAAGGTGGATCTTCGGATTACCATTCCTAAATTCCAAGTAGAAAAGTGAAATTGGCATACCCGTAAAAAAAAAAAAAAAAAGATGTTGTTACCCTTTATCTTTTCTTCTCCTCCCCTCCGCCCTACCCCGAAAGACCCGGGGCGGAGGCAGCGGGAGAGAGGGAAGAATTGGGTCCATCATCTTTGTCTTAAAGACCCATTTACTTCTAATGGCTTTTACACCATTAGGCAACTCAACAAGATCCCAGACGTCATTACTCTTCATAGAATTCATCTCTTCCTTCATGGCATTGTACCATAATTTTGATTCTTTGCAACTCATGGCTTGTGAAAAGAATTCGGGATCATTTTCGGCTCCAATGTTATAGTCAGATTCTTGCAGATACACAACATAATCGTTAGGAATTGCTGATCTCTTTGGTCTAGTTGATCTTCTTAATGTTGTACCATCATATTCCTGAGAAGTATGTGGTTCAACTTGTTGTTCAAAAGTTCTTGGCAACTCTTGAACTACCTGATCTACTGGAATGTCGTCAGCAGCTTGTAGAACTTCAATTATTGGTTGTTCAACACCAGTTTGTACTTGAGGGGTGCTGTAAATAATAACCAATCTATCACTTGAGGTGGAAGGTTGAGATTCTGAATGATCATTCTCAGAAACTATGCATCTGGTTTGATCGCTCCCACTGATCAAGTCATTTTCAAAAAACTTTGCATTTCTTGATTCCACAATCCTAGTGCTATGAGATGGACAATAAAACTTGTAACCTTTAGACCTTTCAGCATATCCAATGAAATACCCACTAATGGTCCTTGGGTCCAGCTTCTTCTCTTGTGGATTATAAATTCTCACTTCAGACGGGCATCCCCAAACGCGCATATGTCGCAAACTCGGTTTCCAACCTTTCCATAATTCAAATGGCGTTTTAGAAACAGCCTTGGTTGGAACTCGGTTTAATATATACACTGTCGTCTTAAGTGCTTCAGCCCACAATGATTTAGGAAGATTGGAGCTGCTAAGCATACTCCGCACCATGTCCAACAATGTTCGGTTTCTTCTTTCTGCTACACCATTCTGGTCCGTGAACCAGGCATGGTGTATTGGGCAACAATCCCATGCTCTTGAAGAAACTTTGCAAATGGGCCAGGTGCTTGTCCATTTTCTGTGTATCTACCATAATACTCTCCACCTCTATCTGATCTCACGATTTTAATTTGCTTACCGCATTGTTTCTCTACTTCAGCCTTAAAGATCTTAAAGGCATCTAACGCTTCGTTCTTATTATGAAGTATGTAGAGATACATATATCGTGAGTAATCATCTATAAAAGAGATGAAGTATTTCTGACCATGTGAGTCCATGTCTGGACTACATATATCAGTATGTATGATCTCTAATATGTCCGAACTCCTATTTGCACCTTTCTTTGACTTGTTGGTCTGCTTTCCCTTTATGCAGTCCACACAAGTCTCAAAATCAGTAAAATCCAGAGTATTAAGTACCCCTTCATTTACTAATCTTTTAATTCTATTTATGGAGATATGACCTAATCTCCAGTGCCATAATTTAGAGGAATCCTCATTGATAACACATCTTTTAGTGCCAGTGTGAACATGCATCGAATCATAATTGGCATGGTTTTGTAAATTAATGCAGTAAAGACCATCAGACAAAATACCATTCCCAACACAATCAGATTTATAAAATAAACTGAATGATAAGTCTGAAAAATTAAAGGAATATTCAAAAGGTACAAGTCTTGAAACTGAAATCAAGTTTCTAGAGAAACTTGGAACATAAAAGGTCTTTTCTAACTTTAAAACAAAACCACTACTTAAAATTAAATAGCAAGTTCCTATAGCTTCCACATGTGAGCCTATCTTGTTTCCAGATAAGATGCTTTGCTCACTATCCACTGGCTTCCTTAGGTTTTGCAAACCCTGCAAGGAATTCGAAATATGAATTGTTGATCCAGAATCAATCCACCATGTGTTAATATTGACATTAGCCATATTAGATTCATAACAAACAAATGAGGTTGGTTTACCTTTGTCTGCAAGCCATTTCTGAAATTTGGCGCATTCCTTCTTGATGTGTCCCTTCTTTTTACAGAAGAAACACTTGGAATCTTTCTTGATACCAGCTTGGGGAGGTATTTTACCTTTCTTTTTCTGATTGGCTTGAGATTTGCCCTTTCCATGCCTTGCCAGCATTGCACTTTCTGCCTGTTCCATCACCAGTCTCCCTTCCTCTTGAACACACATGGTCATGAGTTCATTAATTGACCATTTATCCTTATGTGTGTTGTATGAGATTTTGAAGGGTCCATATTGGTGCGGAAGAGTGTTAAGGATGTAGTGCACCAGGAAGGACTCCGATATTTCAACCTCGAGTTTCTTCAATTGAGCCACATTGTCCCTTATTTGCATGATGTGCTCGCGCACACCTTTCACATTGGTGAGCCTTAGGGATGACAACTTCATGATTAGGGTGCTTGCTAGTGCCTTGTCTGAAGTGACAAATTGTTCATCAATGGCTTTCAGCAAGTCTCGGACCTTTTCATGCTGATCAACAGAACCACGAATACCAGTAGAAATTCTGGTCTTAATGAACATCATGCTTAGGCGATTAGATCGCTCCCATCGCTCATAAAGCGTGATGTCCGCTGCAGTACTGGTATCAGTAATTGATGGTGGTTCTTCTTTCCTAATAGCATAGTCTATGTCCATCCACCCTAAATGAAGAAGAACTCTCTCCTTCCAGACCTTATAGTTATCTCCCTTACGTTCAGGGATATCAAAACGAATATCAGAGAAATTTGTAGGTTATACAACTGCATAAAATTATAAATTACATGCTTATGTTAAAACTGGGGCCTATAATAAAATTCCATGCTCTACCAATGTAAATCATGAAAAAAAAAATGAATTTAATAAAATTTGCCTGTGGGCTAAAATTTTAATCCAAGCAGATTCAATTATTCTTTATGATAGAATTTATCAAATTATTTACTTAATACATAATTCTAAAGGGTATATTATGTATGTAATTTGATATATATTCTTTCTCAGGTTTAAACTTTATGATAAAACTATCAAATTCATAATTCCTGTGGGTAAGTTATGAATAATTTGATATTTTACCCTAATTTATCATATAAATATAATAAAAAATTCCTGTGGGATAAAATTTATTATATTAAGTATGATTAATTACAACTAATGTCTAAATATTATTTATGTGATCCTTATCAGTCATAATATATAATTTTATTTAATTAAAGATGCTGTGGCTATTCTCTAATTAAGTAAAATTATATGGATCACTAGACATTAAGCCTTTTATACATAAAGATTAACTAAATATGAGTATAAATAATAAATTAAATTTATAAAAAGCAAGTCTAGGTCAAGCATCCCATCCTCACAAAACTCTATACAAGTTGAAAACCATACCACCCCACATGTATGTAAAAGGTCAAAAGCATGTTCTGTTGTGACTTGTCTCATCCATCACATGTCAACATAATTCTAACTCCTTATCCCCTCACATCATCAATACACATCGTCCCCTTCCTTTAGCAAACATAACTGATTTCTGCAATGGAAATCGACACCAACAGAAAATGGGCCACTTGGATAGTGGTCCCACTGATCAAGAGCCTAGGATCAGCCCACATCAATATGATCGCCCTAGCCATCTCTTCAAGATGTATGGAGCAGATCTTAAATTAATGGCCCAACTAACCGATATGTTATTTTCAACAAAACTGAAAACTAAGTGTCGTTCAGCTCCATAATTAAGACTACATGTCGTTTTGGTTGTCTTCAACCTCCAGACTGGGTTGCAGGTCATGATTTCTTGGACGTCAAAAACGTCCAAGAAATTAAAGCGTAATTTTAAACTTTCGGCCAAAAACAGAGACAAACAGAGCAATACAAACATCAAGGCAAAGAATAAATCTATGCTCTGATACCAAATGTAAGTCAAAATGGCGATTCTATAATGCGGAATAAACACTTTAAAATAGAATCGAAAAGGCTTAATGCTAAAGAAACAGTACCTCCAGCCATTGATGTTCCTCACGCTTTTGCTGTGCTCTCCCAGTGATGTTTGGCACTTCCAAAACTCTATTCACTCTAATTAGATGGTGTAAGACTGAAGGGGATTGAGTGATCGAGTCTGGGGACCAAACCGTAGTATTTATAGCCAAAACTTCCATCAAGCTTTGGTGGCTACGTGTCCCACTTGTTCAGTTTATCATGGGGCAGTTCTAACGTTCTACGAACGTGATGAACAATTAGAGTGGACCACTTCAAGAGCTCCTAAAATGAAGGGGAGCTGGAGACTCGTTCTTACGAACGGCTTCCGTGAGAAACGATCAACATGTTTTCCCTTCAGGTCAGGTAATTCAGATTATAGACATTAATTAGGGTGCCTATATTTTGATGCAGGGGATTGGTGATTCTTTTACATGGACTTAATGAGCACAGGTAGTCGACTTCTTTCTTTCTATCGTTTTTTTAGAACTTCTACTGAATTAAATGTGAGAACTTTCAATTATTTTTTTAATGCATTTGTTTCATGTGCAACAGTGGAAGATACGATGATTTTGCGAAGCAATTGAATGCTAATGGGTATAAAGTGTATGGTATGGATTGGATAGGTGAGTAATTATCACCAAATTTCATGCACCATTCTTCTGCCTCTTTTCTTATTGTACAATACTGATTAATGCCGTGATCAATACATAACATAAATTGAATGATATCATTGGATTCCTACTCTTAGCTTTTCGATTGGTTTTTTCTTGTTTTCTTTTTCCAATTCTTGTCTCCACAAATTCTCCCTAATCATTACACCTCATATATATTTTCTTCTGACTCTGGTAAATATTCACATACCAACACGTAGACCATTCCCAAGGCCCTCATCATGAGCGCTACAACAAGAGATTGATCCCTAATTGTTTTTATTGAGGGGATGTGAGCTAGAACACACTACTTCATATATCTTGATCTGCTCCAATAGTTTTACATTATGCATTTTTTTTTAAATGTTGCTTTGAGAACAATTGCTGCATGCATCATACAATTCATTTATGTTTCAAATAATGTTCAAAGAAACTAATATTTAAAATAATTTTCAAAGAAATTAATCTCTGAAAGACTTATTAGGTGTTCAGTTTAAAGAAAATAATCAGTTCCACAAATAAATGAGTTATCAACCTTTGTCCAAGATAACAGACTTTCAAAATAAGGGGAAACAAGGGAAAGAAAATGAATTATAAACCATTGGTTTTAAACAGTAGAATTCAGATTGCCTGTTTATTTGGTGGAGGGACCAGGACCCGGTAGAATGGTCGTTTTCTTCTCTGAAATTTTCCTTTTACTTGAAATTATTTGACTGTTTTTCTTCAAGTAAACACCCCCTATGCCACATCCTCACTTTTAATGTTTCTGAAATGCCAAGTCATGCCAATTTTGCATGCTTTATCTTCAATTACCAGCTTGTGCTTTTGTTTCTTAGGACACGGAGGCAGTGATGGGTTGCATGGCTATGTTCATTCACTTGATGATGCTGTCAGTGACATAGTAAGTACTCATAAAAGCATATTCATCTGGAAATTGTTCCATATATGTTCTATTTACATTTTTCTTATAATGTTACAGAAAGAATTTATTGAGAAAGTACTAGCAGAAAATTCTGGATATCCTTGCTTTTTGTTTGGACACTCAACAGGTGCAGCCATTCTCCTGAAGGTAAGATGTGGTCTTCAATGGGTGTTCTAGCTATATTTTGAATTAATTGCTGGCAATTCAAGGAAGAATCCTTTTCATAAATCAATCATTCATTTGTGCTTCTTTCCTTTTTCATGGATATCTGAAGGCAGTACTAGACCCAAAGATTGAAACCCTTGTAGATGGCATCGTATTGACGTCACCAGCAATACGGGTTCAGCCATCTCATCCTATATTTTTGGTAAGGATTTTTTAGTTCATATATTTACCTTGGTGCAATCTGTTTCCAAGCAGAGATACAATGGTTGAATTAGAGAAGTGATGCAATTTTGTTCTACAAGATATGGTTCAAGCATGGCCTTGTTTCATTAATGTGAAACTTTGTCAGATAGGCCTCATCATGGGGTACACCATATCCTAGTGAATACCCTGTTAGATTAATTATATTTGCGGGAATTTTATTTAGTTTAAAAAAATGAAAAACGATGTTACCAATTGTATACATTTAATGATGGAAAAAAATATATGATCTTCCATTTGCAACAGTGACTGAATCATCAGATGACGACTCGTCTATTTTTTTTCCTTTCCTCTGTCTTTTAGGACAATTTTTCTTGATGTGCCCTTTTTTATGGCAATAATAACTTTCAATTTTTTTCTAGTTGGATTTAGACTTAGATCTATGTTTGCCACCTACTACTAGGGTCGTTTGTTCTTCCTCGTACTACCAAACCTTCATCCAAACCATCATTTTCAGACGTAACATTTTTCTTCAACTCCTTAGAGTTCAAGGCTTCCTCTACATCTTCCTTGGACAAAGTTTCTTTACCATAAATCATGGCATCAACAAAGTGTTCATATGGGGGTGGTAATAAACACAACAGCATAATAGCTTGGTCCTAATCATCAATTTCAACATTGATATTTTCCATATCCATAATAGCTTTTGTGAAAGAATCAAGTTAAGTTGAAATAGATGTACCTTCCCGCATTTGTAAGGTGAACGTACAACCGCTTCTTCAGATACAAGTGATTCATGAGAGACTTCGTAATGTACAAGTTCTCCAACTTCTACCATATGCCAGCAGCAATTTTTTCCTTAGCAACCTTTCGCAGTATATATACCATCACTCAAAAACAACAGAATTTGACTGTACGCCTTTTCCAGCAACTCATCATTCTCTTCATTTGGTAATTTTTCAAATAGACAATTCTTTCCCTCCAAAGCTTTATACAACTCATTCTGAACCAGCAAAAAGCATACATCTTCAAACGCCACATACTGAAGTTGTTGTTTTCATTGAATTTCTCAATTTCAAACTTCGTAGCTATTCTATGAATCTTTCACTGTACATGTGTAGATCTAGTCACCACGAGCACGCTAGAATAAACGGATCTGAAATCCGACTTTGAATGGCTAAGATATCGCAGAAATAAGTTTCTACACTCCAATCAGTCAATCTCCTTCATTAACCGTTGAACAACCAATCTTCTTCTACAACTGTGTAGCTCTTCTCGCAATGAGTTTGTAGGTTTAAATGGGTCTCTAATCAGACTCTGGATCTCCAAGATATCGCAAAAACAAACTTTAGGCGTTAATCATTCAAATCTGCCTTTGACCATACAGGTGCTGACATGTCGCTGATGTCAGCGCCTTTCTCTGCAATCTCTGCTTCTGGCTTCGCAGGACGGGTCAGGTCGACCTGGACTTGACCCAACCTGGACTGGCCTATACTGGCGGATGGGCTTCTAAAATAGGTCAGGTCAGAACCTGACCTGAAACCAACCCATAACTGCTGCATTGCCAAGCCCACCTTCTTCTTCTTCTTCGTTCTGTTTCTGCAACCTGACACAAAGATCAGGAGTGGTCTTCTTCTTCTTTGATGAGAACCGCAGAAAACCGGTGACCAGAGACTTTCGGTTCGAACCAAATCCTCTGGGACTTTTGCACGATCCATCAATGTCTCCTCCACCAGAGTTTCGACCAACGAAACAGAATCCTCAGAGATTGGATCCTTTGAGTCTCACCTCTGTTAACAGCTTTGGGATCCTCCGGAATGATGGGTGCGGCCCACTGCTCTTTCTCCAATAAAGAGGATCCCCTTTCTCGTCACCGACCTCAAACAAAACAGAGTCTTGTCCTCTGTTGCCGATCGCCTAGCCCTCTGAAATCAAATTCCTCTGATCATGCGCAACGCTCTAATACCAGTTTGTTGTGATCTAGGGCCTACGAAAAGAGATTAATTATGCACAAGAAAACAGAGAGATTTACGTAGTTCGGCTTTTGGCCTACATCCACGGGAAGATGAGAGAATTCACTATGCAATCAGAAGAGGCATGCATCATAGAGACTCTTAGTCTCTATTTATAATATCAACCCCAAAACCCTATTACACCCAAACACTACTTCTAATCACAATAGAACAGAGACAATTCAGGGGTCCAATTTACCAAATTTATTATTTCTATTTAGCCATACAACCTAACAATTCATGCTTAAGTTGGACTGACAATCCACCGAATTATGTCAAGGTGGGATGGCAACACTGCTAAATATTGGAAGAAGACGCCTTTTACTTGTCTATTGACCTGCATCAAATTCCGAAACCATTTCAATATTCGGTTCACACTAACGCCGTGCATTTCATATGGAACTCTCTCTCTCTCTCTCTCTCTCTCTCTCTCTCTCTCTCAATATTTTTTGATGCAGCTCTCTTCTGACCAGTCTTTATCTCTGTGGCAGGTACTTGCACCAATATTTTCCTTTTTGTTTCCAAAATACCAATTTGGTGCTGCAAACAAGCAAGGATTGCCTGTATCTCGCAACCCAGATGCACTCGTGGCTAAGTACTCTGATCCTCTTGTATACACAGGTTCCATCAGAGTCAGAACAGGCTATGAAGTTCTCCGCATATCTTCCTACTTGCAGAAGAGCATCAACCGTATCAGTGTTCCCTTTTTAGTTATGCATGGCACTGCTGATACTATAACTGATCCAGAAGCTTCTCAGATGCTCTATAAGGATGCATCTTGCACAGACAAATCCATTAAACTATATGAAGGGTTCTTGCATGATCTCCTCATCGAACCTGAACGCGAAGAGATTGTGAAAGATATCCTTGATTGGTTGAATTGTAAGCTAGCTTTTATGATTGACTGAAGGAAGACAAGAAATTGCTAATCGCATGCTGGTTGTGACAAGCATCGCACCGGACTGATGGACAGTTTTTCAAAAGAGTCACAGAAGGTGGATGTCGTGGAACATCAGCTGATTATCTTACTTGGTTATTCAAAGTGATACATGTTTTATGTTAAGAGGGGCGGTTAAGATGACAGTCTAGGGGAAGATGTGGTTGTTGTATGTTGTATCTGTGTGAAGGAATTGGTGCATTGTTGGCTACTACATCCGAGTTAAAAGACTTGTTTTGGCTAAATGGGTTTGGTTTTTTAGGACATTATTACAAGTGCGACATAACACAGTAGATAAGGGGTGCAAACTGGTCGGCTTAGTTTGGACTGAGCACTGTGGTAACATGTTTATGCTCAACCCGGACCTGAACCATTTATTAATAACTGGACCTGACCTGGAAGTTCAAATGGTGGGCTAGACCCAACACATTAGTAATTGGAATTTGAGAATGTTAACCCGTGCCCAACTCAAAAATAGAAAATGTCTGACCCATACTCTGAATTACCAGTTGGGTTCGAGTATTGTAGGTGGGTCGGGTTCGGATTTCTGCCCCCCTTTTTTTCCACCCACAGTATTCGAGCATCACAAGCTCTCTTGGACCTGTCCATTGTGAGACAAAGCCTTAAGGTTGGTAATGGATCGGCTGTGTCAGGTAGGAAAACAAGGATAATATGAGTGGCAATTGGTAAACTAGTGCCAACTGAATTCCATTCTGGTCAGTTAGAACCCACAACCCGACTTGATATTTCTAACACTGTTGAAATCAGGCTTGTGTTCAGGTTCAGTTTCAGCAAGTTTTATCCTTGGTGCTATGTCCATCCTGTCATCCTGTTTAAGAATTAGGGCCACACCCCACCCCCCACCCCCCACCACCCCCCCTCCCCAATGCATGTAGCCATGCAGGTTTCATAACTGGCTAATTTTTTAAATATTTTATGGGTTTTGCTTTTGCATTTTTTTTTTTTTTTTCTTCAAGCCTTATAAACCAGTATGTAAGGAATTCATTTCTTTTATTTAAGTCTATGGTAACATTAGACCAAAAAAAACAAAAAAAAAAAAAACCGATGCATTCGTATAAAGCGGTGATGTTCCAGTATGTAGGTCCTCTGATATGAAAAACCTTTTAGTGAAAAGATCATCTTCTGAACCTTCGTTTGATCCAAATTGCCCAAATCATGTGCTCTGACACTATTCAAAATTTTAATCCATATGAATTGGCACACACCATTTGAATGGTTGTGCAGAAAACATAACAAGACATTTCATACGTATCAATCAATTCTCTTGGGAGTGAAATTTTAGACACTCCTTACAAAATAGGATGGTGTATAACTTTAAGGAGACAAAGGTGGACCTCACCGAAATTGATCATACTAAGATGCCATCATCACTATGCAAACGGCAGGTTGAGATTATTACTCTATGCCTTATCAACCAGGACCCAATCTGAATTGTATTGGGGTCCACTGTTATGGCCCTTAACCCAGACAAGAAATTAGAGTGGATACACTTACCTTTCCATGTATTTGTTTTCCTGTGCCTTTTCCTTTTGTGTTACGTGCAATAGGACTGTCCACGAAAAATATATTTTTTCGGATAAATTTTTCGAGGGAGAGAGGAAAGCAGAGTCCGTCCCGCCTTTTGCAAGTAAGAGTTCCAATTAAACCCTCGCAAGGGTGGGTCCCATCTACAACTTTTGACGTGCTTATCCTATTGTACCCAGTCATGATCAGTGGACTCTCTTTTTCTTCTTCTCTTCCTCTTTTTTTTTCTTTTTTATTGGGGTTGGCTCATAAACCGAGTCTTGGTGTTCCATCGGCACCAACTAATTAAAACCTGAAATACCTAAAACCATGGATTCTGACCTTATCGATCCAACACTTGCTTGTCGACTTCAAATTTGAACAACAAAAACCTTTTTACAGCATCAAACAACTAAGATCATTCCTAAAATAATCATCTTCATTACCTCCCTAATCGCTAATATCTAACTATGATCATCACACGCTGCTTCATATTTTACTCTTATTATTAGGATCCCACCGTAGTTAACTGCTAATACAACGCTATAATATTCTGTCGGTACATGAAGGATTATTGATTAAGCATGAGTTTAAACGTTATAGGGTCAACTAATCGACCGACACTTGAAATTTTAAGCATTTTCAAGAACATATAGTAATATGTACTTGCCTTTGTTTAATCATATCACGATCAATAAAACCATTATAATAGTGGGGTGATTAATGGAGACATGTTTGTTTTATTGGTAAAAGATGTAGTGGGTTTCAAAGAAGATTAAGTAATTCTTAATCATGTCATAATCATATTAACAAATTTGAGATGATGATACATGTAACAGTTTTCCGTCCGTCCAATGGGAGGTCCTGTTCATGCATTTAAAGACAAATGGGATGCAAGAGGCATCTACATCCAAGTTACGTGTATTGCATTGCCATTGCCATATAAATCATGGTCGAATGAAGATTAATAATTTAGATTCAATAGTACTGCACGTAGGGCGTAATGCATGAAGTCAGAAAGGAACTCACGTGAACTTTGAGGTCTGAAAATTATATTGCCTTTTTCTCCCACTTGTTACAGATTAATATTTGAATGTGGGGTGACCCTGGGCCATGGTAATGAGGATCGTGAAGTTAGGACTTGAGTTTTTTCTTGCGAGTCGTTATTCAGGGTACCTGCCTCAAAACATACGGACATTGGATGCAACATATATGAGAAATTAGCTCTGAATTGATCAAAATGGAAAAATATAATTCATATAGTCAACTCCAACATATTTAGGATGAGGCTTTGATATATAGTCGACCCCAATATAATTAGAACAAGACTTTTATAATGATGATAATAATATGGGCATTGGATGAGAGTTTGTCGATATGTTCAGATTATGGTTACCTGGATCATCGCACTTGCATGAGATCCGCGAGCTCGGTTGCAGTGATTTGGATCATGGGTTTTGATATCAAATGATTTACATAATTCGGGTTAGAGTTAATTCATCAATGAGTTAGATTCATTATCCTGTTAAAATGATGACCCGAATTTTTCGTAATCCTTATCTAACATATAGGATCTAATCATCTAAAAAAAAAAAAAAAATTTTGTTTCCCAGATGATACCAACTGTCAAGTCCGAGGTCATAATGCATATTTGCGTGCATGATATTGAATACATAGGAAATAGAAATTCTATAATCTTAAAGTGGTTTAAATTGAAAAAATAAAGATGAAGACCTATAAATGACAAACAAATAATCTCTTATATAATGAAAAATGAATTTAAGGGGTGTCAAATCACATGGGAGGTTTATCTGATTGAGCTGATGTTTTGCATACCCTTACCCAAGAGGAGACCTCTCTATCCATCCTACGGCCAATGATAGTAAGGATACAAGAGGGCCCTATGAACAACAGGATCCCATAAGCATATATGTGGTTTGCTTTAGGGTGAAATTCTGCCATGGCATCATTGGATAAATCATTGTCTACAAATGCATTTTCCAACACATTGTTCAATTTAACACGGTATGTCACAATGACTTGGGGCCATTCGCTTTAGGGTATTTTGATGTCGGGAATCCCCGACAGCAATGCACTTATTATTCCTTAAAAATTCTGAATTTTATGTTTGACGGGATAGAATTTATAAAGCTGACCATGTAAATGTCACTTTGGCTTTCAAAATTCTCAAAAATTTAGGACCGTTACTATATTAGAATTTCTTAGAAGAATTCTCCATAAAAGGTCCCAAATAACTTTAGAAATTCAGGAATTCCAACCTCTTCATATTTTGATAGAATCTTTAATTGTTCAAGTCCACCCGAACATTTAAAAATCCACTATATATATCTGAGGATTGAGAAATTCTAAAATTACTAGTAAAGAAACATGCCCTGCAAATAGTACTTCACCGTTTGAAATTCCACCTCTCTGAAAACATTCAACAATTCACAGACAAGAATTCACAAAATTCTTACAAGCAAAAAGCCCCAAAACCAAAGTCACACACAAAGGAAAACCAAAGTCACAAGCTAGAAGCTTCAACAGCAGTAAATGAAGCATGGAAGATAGCTTCCAGCAGTAAATGAATACGTCAGGATTGACTGAATGAAGTTTGAAGGGGATAGAAATCAACAGATTCGGTATGAAAGAACAGGTATTTAATTATGTGGTTGCCTTTGATCCCAATTGAATCCCAACCCATCTGGTTAAGAAATCAAAAATCTAGGTCAAAGTCATGTTTAGGTATGTAGAAAAGAATTTAAAAGAAATAAATGTCTGGGTCACTTCATACTATTCTGAAGTCATATGCCCTTCAATATCAAATCCATTGATGGACATGTTTCCATTATTTCTCTTCTTGGATTTTTTAAGCATGTGCCTTAGATTAGCTGTGGCCCCACCTTTCTGACAAGAATAGGAACTGGGTCCCACTTAAAACTTGAGGACTGCGGTAGCTGGGACATCATGGTCAGAACCTCTAGCTCTATTCAAGCCTGCCGTTTAAATATAAACAAACATATGGTGGGTAGTTATGTAAACTATGAAAAAAACTGAGAGAAGGTATGGTGCATTCACCTGCACCAAATTCTCTCTCTGAAGGTATGGTGCATTCACCTGCACCAAATTCTCTCTCTCTCTCTCTCTGAATTAAAAATGAATTATCTCTCTCTCTCTCTCAATTAAAAATGCATGATTCAATGCTACATTAGTGGGGTTGAACAGCCCATTTTTCTACTTTGGCTCAAAAATCTTTTAAATTCGCCTTTGGTATAGATGTTATCATCATCAAAGTCTTATTCTATCTAACTACTACTAGCGGAAAGAATTCAACTCTTAACTGGAAACAAATTCACTTGAATAACTCGACTCTAAAATCAACTCTTACCATGAGCTAGTTTTGAACGATCATATGCAATCAGTAGAATAATGGTTCATTTCCAAAACAAATTTGATTAACTTCATAAACAAATGGGTTTTCTCCATAGATATCAATCATTTTAACTACATTGATAGTTTTTATTAATACCCAATTTTCATGAATTTCCTTTTGTTTTCTTGTCCTTGAATAAATATCTAGAAAAAATTAACAAATGGTCTGATCAAATTATGTCTGCATGGAGTTCTTGGGTTTATAGCTTGATAGCATGATGTTTATAGCCATGGGGATTGTCTGGAATAGAGAGGCAAAACTTGAGTTCATGGTTTTTTAACGATTTAACCCATCTCAAACTAGAATAAATATATAAAAAAAAGATTTTATAAACACACTTGATGTTTAATTAATTCCAAGACCACACTGATCTTTTTTAAAGAAAATATATAAAAACCTGTCAACTTTGAAGCTATTCCCAGAAAACATTATCGATTAACAATTTTGAAACTTTATCATTTTATTCAATTAGTTTTGGTCATTAAAATGCAAAATTTCTTTCTTTTGTTTTTTTTTTCTTTCAAAACAAAAACGTAGTCCTAACCCATTGTCTGGGATCAATGTAGTCTAACGATTTTAGCAGCGGAAAATAATTTCCACCGCTAAAAACCACTCTAAGCTGACTTTTAGCTGCAGAAAAAAAAATCCGCCACTACTCAAAGCAGTTTTTTTCCATCACTAAAAATCTCCTTTTTGTAGTGTCAAGAAAGAATTAGAAGCTGATAAGATAGTTATAATTTCCAAATTAAAGATAGCGGATGCGGTTGTGGGGATTGGAAGAAGACAAGCCCCACGATGGAATCATGTCTACGTTCAATGAAAGTTTGTATTTTGAAATCTGCTCTAATTATTGAGGAATGAGCTACACCCAATGGGGAATATTAAAAAGTATTTTCGCTGCCTCTACTAACGCCTTAAGATTTTGGTAGCAATGGTTAGCTAAAGAAATTTAATATGGTATCAGAGCCAACCAGTCGTGAGTACGAATCCCAAGAGAAACGACTCAGTGCAAAAAAAAAAAAAAAATGCATATCGCTGAAAGTGCGCCGGCCGGATTCCACCTGAGGGGGAGTATTGAGGAATGGGCTCCACCCAATGGGGAATATTAAAAAGTATTTCTGCTGCCTCTACTAACGCCTTAAGGTTTTGGTAGCAATGATTAATTAGCTAAAGAAATTTAATACTAATGACAGACGATCCTATGATTATAACTATTGATTAATGCAAACAATTTTTGCTGAAGTTTTATTATTATTATTCTTATGGCAAAGTTTGCAGTTTGGAAAAGGATATTTTATCTTTTAATGGCCCAATCCAGAAGAATTATGCAATAACTATTCAAAATCTTCACTCAAATAGTATCTTTGTAACCCTTTCCTGGTTAACGGGGTCTTTTCTAGAATCCTTGGGTTTCAGTGCTTTTTAAAATTAATACCAACCCTTGGGTTTTAAATGGTTCCCAAAACTAAAACCCAAGTCGAGAAGAAATTTTCAAGAACAGCCAGACTATTTGTAGCTCAGGAACCATTCAGCCTATTAAGGCCCACCTAGTTCCCTATGATCAATCTAACCCCTTCCATTCAGCCCTCCATCTACCATCATGCAAGTAGCACATGCCCAATTGAGACTCATTAGGGCCTTCAATTGATCAACTCTCACCCATTCCACTTGAGTCTAAAGATAGTATTTATACATATTTGAAGCTTCAAAGTAGTACCTCACTTAATTGAATGATTCCCATTTTTTATACTGAGACAGCTCATACGAGACCTTTCAAACTTTAACTTCCTACCTTAATTTCCTTAATTGCCATCTTTCTAGGTAGACCTTACAGGCTGAACTATTCTAAAAATGGAAATGATGTGGATGTTCCTGAAAATGACTTAGGAAAAATAACATGAATTAAAATGATATGAAGCCAAAACATTGAAAGGAACTCCTGGGTCCAATGCATTAATTGTATGTATAAATCTAAAAAACAAAGATTCATTCATGGGGACAACCCTTTGGTTTGTGGATCCTACCTCCTGAACTTTTCTGGGAAGCTTTCCCACAAGTGATAATTCTCCAATCAAAGTCAAGAGTTATCAGATTACCTTTAAAAATGTTTTTTTAATAATCATACTGGAATATATTACTCATTGTGACATGGGACAACCAGTTCTAGTTCAATTTTTCATTTATAAGTACCCTAAAGTCTAAGCAGCATCCAGTGTTTGTGTAGCTTTTAAAACATTTGCCTCTGTAATTTATACCATGATGTAATTAGTAATCGAAGTATCATCCAAGAAGTATAGCCACAAACACCTTCCTAACGCCCCAACAAATGAAATATTTGAAAGGTTATGCTTGGATCTTTCAATGGTTGCAAATGAGAAGATATAGAAACAAAACCCCAGCAATATTTATAAGCTCATGTTTGTGGTTTAGAGAACAACGCTGACTTAAGTAGAACTAGTCTAACTGGGTGCACAACCTGCATTTTGGGGCCCACTTGAACTAGTTGCATCTATATAGGGGAGTGTTGGATAGAAATCGAATTTTATAATTTACAACATGGCGTAAATTTCAATATATTGGTGATCATTATTGAATCAAAACAAAGATAAATGAACAGTTCCATAAGTTGTCCCTATGAGATGATTGTGATCCTCATAATCAGCAGAATATACATGCAAGTGGCTAAATGGGCCCCACAATGTAGGTGCACAGGAAAATTATCATCACCAACATAAGATGAGATGATGACATCCTTAGTTAGGTGACTGTCCCTTCCATTATTTATCATGAGTAATCCAGTGTATGGGATATGTAGATTTTCAACAGGTGAGGTGACCATGTATAAAATTGTGCATTGACCTGGTCTGGGGGGTTTTTCCTTCCAATCCACTTTTATTTAAGCCTTTCTCCGGCTGCTCTTTATTTTATACATCTAGCCTCACCTTTGATAAATTTAAGCCATTCACGGTCACCATTTACTTAAGTGTCAAATTGAGTATGATGCTGATGAATTTGAGGTTGGCGAGTGTAAATGATCATGAGGTGGATTTTTCAAAGGAGGACCACTGTAAAAATGAAGAAGAACATGAAAAAGTCTTCAATAGAAAGTGGGTTGAAACTAGAAAAACTCCATTTCTTGTAATTTCATTTGTAAATCCTTGTCGGTAAGGCTTTATAATGCCTGCTTTTCAGATGGTCATGTGCTCTGTTAAGAATCTTTTTATCTTGATCAGCCTTTGTTCTTCTGCATTGGTGTGCACCATAGTGACAAAACATGCGTCCACTAATAACGGAATGATGATATATGGGATGGTTGAATATTCCCTCAGATCTTCAAGTGGCATTAAAAAAACACCACCTTATTAACATCAGATTGTGACCCTTGACTTGAATATTAGTATATTATTCAAGATCAAGGGTTTATTATGTGAAAAAGTGATATATGGTTAACTAGAATCTGAGCCATTCGTTCTTGGTTGGCCCATGAATGGTTTAGATGTAACATCCCAAAAAAATACCCTAGATACCACCATTTTCATTGTATTCTTCCTTGATCTTTTGGAGGAAAACAATGAGTCACTTTCTGTTCAGTTTAAAAACTCGGATGAGGAGTTGGAAACACATATGGCCTACCCATCCCTCGTAGAAACAACTTGCATGGACAACTATTGTGTGCTTTTTTGGGGTCGGGGTCTGACCCATCCTACCTGCCCACTCAGAAGAAAAGTACTCCTAAGCACAATCCTATCCAGAAAGAATGAAAATTGTATGTAGATGAAAACAAAAACACAAAGGAATATTTTAGTTTAGTTTAGACTGTTTTGATTCATGTACCCACTTCAACCTTTCCCACTTGCAACATTATCTTCCATGGAAAAATGGTAAAGTATGCAGACAATAGCATGACTACTAAAATTTTTGCAAGGGATCTCCAATTGTCTTAATTTTTTTCATAGCTCCGCGTTGTCTTTGAGGGACATCTCTCTTCAAAAGATTATAGGAAGAAGTGATGACAATATGAAAGTAGGACTTTATCCAATCAAATCTTGACTCTACTTTAAAAAAGAGACAACATCAGCCAACTGATCTAATTAAACGAAACTTGGTTTCAGAATATAATGTCTCAACAAACCGTGCCCCTTTATTGGGACCAAGGGTTCTCTCCAAATGATCAAATGGAATTGTTCACATTATTGATCTTTTTGCATTGGTATCAATATATATATATATATATATGGGGCAAGATCCAATAAAAACAAGGGCACAATTAGTAATTGAAGAGGAATTCATGAGGAATTTATAAAGTTGAGGATTTCACAGTGACCCTGGAGCAGGAAATATTCCTCATTGAGAATTTGTATAAATGATGGTTTCTAATCAAGATCAGTGTGTAACGATGTGTATAGCTGAGAAAAACCAGTAACTAAGTGTAATCCAAATCCTATAGAGAGGGTTCAAAGTTGAAGATTTTTATTGGCCCCTAATCTTTATGAAAAACAGTAAGAAATCTCCCAGATTTAACTGCCAAATATAACCCCAAGACAATGAGAAGAGACAATAGAGCCATGGTCTCAGACTTGGGCAAGGAGAATGAGTTTAGTTTTATTCTATAGGGTAGTCCCACATACCATTTTTTACGAAAGTATTGGCAGCAAGTGGGCTGACATTTGTCATCGTCAGCCTTACAGTTTTCTAACTTGCCAAAACCATTTCTACCGACCGCAGGGTCTTATGGGGGACCTTGGGGGCCTTCGGTTCTTCCCTATTGTCATTTGTCACTCTCTCGCCGTCCCTTTTTCACATCTCCTCCTACCACCCTTCTTCCCTTCTCTCTTACCCTAATCATCCTCTTTCACTCCTCTTACAATCATGCAACCAAAGCACCGACAGGTAATATCTCTCTCTCTCTCTCTCTCTCTCTCTCTGTGTTTGTGGTTATGAAACTACCTTATTTTATGGATACTCGAATGAATAATTGATGCAAATCTCCATGATGTTAAGGTCATGTGGCCTAAATTAGTAGCTAATAAGCTACTGCGCAAGAGTTTGGGAAGCAACCAATTCGTCAGAGACTTTACAAATGCCGAACCATTACTAGAAAATCCAAGTTCAATTCAGACAATAATTCCTAAGAATCTCTCAAATGACCAAAAGGACACCAATAAGTACAAGTAAGTTCATCTACAATCTCTTCTTTTTCCTTTTTCTTTTTTCTTTTACCTTTTCTTCCAACTCGTTTCTTTAACTCCTGGGTTTATCGGAGTTTTTCTACTAGTAACATTTGATTGAATCAGTTAGTAGAAAGAAGAATATCATAAGATTGAAATATATCTGACTAGATTTTATGCATTTGATTGTGGTAGAGTTTTTGTTAGTACCTGGAACCTTGGAGGCATTGCACCATCTGATGATTTGAACTTAGAGAATTGGCTTGATACATCCAACAATTTATGTGACATATATGTTCTTGGGTATATAATTTCCGAACTTGTTATTAGTACATGATAATTTCCAAACAAGATAAGAAATTCTTTTAAAAGTTTCTAATCTTTCATTTACATGTCTTTATCATTGTATTTAGGTTCCAAGAGGCAGTGCCTTTGAGTGCTGGAAATGTTCTAGGCCCAGAAAATATTAGAATCTCCACCAAGTGGAATTCATTGATTCGTGCAGCTCTGAACAAGAGAATACCCTCAAAGAAGAACCAAGAGCCCAAGGCAGGGAAAGAGACAAAGATTTTTCCAGTAAAGGATGGCGATTCAAGAGAAAGTATCCCACCCAACTTCAACTGCATCATCAGCAAGCAGATGGTCGGAATCTTCATCTCCGTATGGGTACAAGGCGACCTCCGGCAATATGTTCGGCATCCAAGCGTCTCCTGTGTTGGTTGTGGAATCATGGGTTGCCTTGGAAATAAGGTGTCAACACATTATTTCTTAACAAAACTTATCAAAAGTTAGGACTTGTTTTTATCGAAGATTTGACCTGAGATAGAATAGAACGGTGAAATAGAATTTATATAGTTAATCCAAACATAATTGGGATAAGGCTTTAATGAATTCATTCATGTAGCTAACTTCATAGATTACTTAAATGACATTATTTTATATATAATTTTATGTTCCAAAAGCTTCAATTTTTCATTTATATATATATATATATATATTTCTGTTTTCTAAGTTGTAATGAAAACTTTATATACAGGGTTCGGTGGCCGTGAGATTCTTCTTGCATGAAACAAGCTTCTGCTTTGTATGTAGTCATTTGGCTTCAGGAGGAAAAGAAAGGGATGAGATGCATCGAAATGCTGATGTTGCAGAGATTTTGTCTAGGTCGATATTTCCTCGTGGCCGTTCATTTGATTTGCCAAGAAAGATTCTCAATCATGAGTAAGTCAATTGGATTAGTTCATATTATTTAAATTCACATGTGTCGGTATACATAGAGAGAGACCTCTGATGTTTATTTATGTAGGCAACTGTGAGAGACACCATGTGGGGCTCACATGGCCAGTCACTCAATAGAGGATGGAAAGGTTTGTGCATGGATGGGGAATTGATTAAAAATCAACTTGATTGGATTTCAAATGATCAAGATTTTGAAGCTTCAATATCTTGGAATCCAACATAAAATCCAACCATAAATACAACTCTGATGAGGGTCAGATTGGAGATGGTGCCAACTGCCAGTACATAAAGCCATTGCTACAATAGGTTCTATAGGGGGCTCACCAAATCTGCAAAATTTTACATGTGGGGGTCCGTCAAAAAGAAGCCCCCACCCCCGGGAATTGAGGATCCTAGTACCATGTCTGTTACATGTGCAGGAACATTGGCAAGAGAAAATTTCCCTGCCAAATCTTAAAAGGATCTAAGATCATAGAGATATGGGCTCTAAAACCCAGTGGCCAAAAACCCAATGGTCAGCACAATCCAGATGGGTGTCAATTGGTGGCAATTCATAAGATAGTGAGTGTAGTTGGCGAGGATTTGGATCACAGGTGGACTCCATATGGATCTTCCTCATGCACTCAAAATAAATTTCTTAATATATTAAGTACACACTGGAGCTGTTTAATACATCTACGGTTTGCTGCGATTACACAACACAAAATTGATTTAAATAAATATTTGAGTGCTTTAGATTGTTTGGGAAAGGGTTTTGTAGATGTATGATTAAAAAAATCTCTTTTAACTCCATTTCAAACAAAAAAGATTTGCTAAACAAGCCTTCCAATTTCTTTTCTCACCTAGTCAAAGGGGCTAGGACCCATTAGAGACCCCATCCACATCCCCTCAGTGTCATCCAGAAAGGGCCACCCCTATTATCGCCCCGCTGTGATGGTCCCTCCCCCCACCCCCACCAGGAGAGAAGGAGAGAGAGAGAGAGAGAGAGAGATCCCACTGAATGGCCACTAGACCTAATTTGAGCTCCATACAGACTTTTCTTATCATTTGATCCAAGTTCAAACGGGTCTTTACCGTTCATTTTTTGAAGGCCTCAGGTTTCCATCATAAAAGCTCCGATGGATAAATCCATCCTCTCCCAGTTAAACCTTGCAACTTAATATGTAGGTGTTGGGGCTCACATGGTTGGTTGGGACCAATACCTATATATATATATATATATATATATATATATAGAGAGAGAGAGAGAGAGATGAATAGAGAATATATTCCATGGGCTAGACTAGTTAGAACTGGATTTCATGTTAGTTGCTGATTATACAAAGAATCATGAAACTAAAGTATCATTTTCCTTCTTTAGAGCGTGGGAAAATATGTGTACTTTGTATATTTTAATATAGCCCAAGCTATTGATTCAGGTGTTATTAGTGATCTTGTTCCGTTTACTTTCTACTACAAAATTGGTGTGGTTGTTGAAAGTTGGAACTGTCTACAACCATTCTCTTCCCATCACTGGTTTTCCTTAGGCACTGTGCTTTTTTTATTATCAATCATAGTAGAGTGATTAGAAGTAATGTATTGAATGGGCAGTTAAACCACCATGGAAAAAAGAAAATGCAAGTTGATGGATCATCTAAATCAGCTCGAGATTATGAAAGATCTTAACAACCATAATCTGGGATTATTATAAACGATGGAAGTGCCTCAACTCCATTATAATTGTTGTCATTTAAGACAATGCTTGGCATTCAGATATTTTACTCAACCAAGATTGAATCAACCCAGTGAGCAGACTCACTTGACTCAAGACACATCTTGTTGAGTTGAATCTCCTAGATTCTGTTGAGCCAAAAGGAGTTTTAAGACAATGGACATTGAAAAATCCCATTAACCTCCACTTGATCTGTCACAATCTAGAGGCCTAGTTCATTAATTCTCAATTAGATATAAATAATAGTAATACCTTTTTATAAATCTTTACTGACCAATGATTAATCCCATGCAGTCGGGTAGTTTGGCTGGGCGATTTGAACTACAGAATCTCAATGCCAGAGTCCACGACTAGATCGCTTATTGAGAAAGGGGATTGGGACACCTTATTAGAAAATGATCAGGTACCAAAAAAAAAAAAAAAAGTGCATTCATTCAATAGTTAAAATTTTGTTTGAATTAGATCTTAATTCTTAGCTCAGACACAAAAATATGAAATCTCTTTTCACATGAAGCTAAGGTTTCTTTTTTTTTATTTTTCTCTTAAATCCATGAAGCTAAGGGTTGAACTCTCAGAGGGTCGAACTTTTGAAGGTTGGCATGAGGGAATCATTGAATTTGCTCCCACTTATAAATATTATCCAAATTCCGACAAGTACTATGGGTGGAACCAAACTAAAAAAGGTGAAAAGCGGCGCGCCCCTGCATGGTAAGTCATGGCTATATATGCACATCCACCCGTCTGAATGCCAGTACAGTTTATATTTTACAACATATGATTATGAACCCATAGAAGGTGTTTTGGTGTAGGTGTGATAGAATTCTTTGGTATGGGAAGGGATTGAAGCAAAAGGGGTACAGCAGGGGTGAATCAAGATTGTCTGATCACAGACCTGTTAAAGCGATTTTCAACGTGGAGGTGGAAATCTTGAGGAATTTGCAAGCGTTTGAGAGCATCTTCATGTCCGAGAGATTTGATCGATTGACTGATGATTTTGATGTATTTACTCGTGATGATTTTCTAAGTAATGGGAGATTTAGCTTCCGGATTTGAAGTTTGGTGTTCTTACCATTTTTGTTTTAGCCTGGTGTGATCCAAATGTCAAAATAGTGTTAGAATGAAGATTGATTATACTGTATGCATATATCTTACCAGACATGTATAATGGTTGTGAGATGTTTGTGGACGTTAAAATACTAAAGGGCCTGTTTGTTTGTATAAAATGGATAAGGAGTTGAATACATATATAAGAATTCACAGTGAAATGAGCTCCGTGGTCAAAGGATTATTAAAGAGTTGTTAGGGGTGAAGAATATTAGTTGGAGATATAAATGATACCTTGACTTTCCTAAGTATTAAATTTATAGGGTGATGGCTGAATATTCATTTCTAATCTTCTTTGATTCTATTTTCATTGAAGAGGAGGCTACTTTAAGGTCAATCTTCATTTTTAACCATATATATATATATATATATATAAATACAATCCAAGATAATGTTCAATTACATGAAACAAATAGGCCCTAAGAAATGGAACAGGAATTTGTGCATTGAGTACTAACATACGTGCTAACAAGGACTATCTTCAATTAATGGTATTGAATGGTAAAAGAAAAATAATTGGTTGTTGCAACTAACTCACCATGTTTTGGTGCAATGATGCAACTTCCATCTATTAGGCGTTGTACACTCCCTTTTTTCCTCTCTTTTTTGGTATCCCAGTTAAGGGAGCCGGGACCTTGAAAGACTTATACAAGCAAAGAGAGAAAGTGGAACCCTCATATGTGAGGAGAGGGGGGAGATCAATGTCAATCCTTGGTCATCTAGGTGAGATGCAGGGTTGCCAACCCATTGTACTTGTTTTTTAATTGGTACTAGCCAAGGGAGTTGAACCCTCGAGAGAACCAACTAAAGTGGAAGTGAATGAGCACACGTAAGGGAGAAGACCACCCACATGCAAGGAAAAGGACCCAAGGATCAAAACTTTTGGCAGTTGGATGAGAATGGCACTCCCCATCCACTGGGGCAGCCCTTTATTCTCACAAGACTTGGGTCCTCCGTTTGAGTTAGGATCCCATGTGTACACACCATGCAAAGTCTTAGTCTTGCCACATTGATGGGACCCACCTTTAAGAATTGATTCAAAATTACTATTCTCCCTATTTGGACTTTTAGCTAAACTTTAATCAAAGGTTTGCCATGGAATTAATGACATGGAAAAACATAAACATAAACACAAATCATACCTAGCATTAGGTACAGTGATCCCAGCTGTGGGGTCTAGAGCGCAAGAGGATTGCATGTGGACACCCCCACACAGTTTCTTTTTGTGGCCACAGATCGACACCACCTTCATGAATCCAATCAAAATCACTATGGCTATTTGATACACTGACCTAAATTTCACTCTAATCAAATGTCCATTGTTGAATTGATCGCATGTCAAAATATATAATTAAACAGATAAATCAAAAGCAACAAGAATCAAGGGTTTTGACATAGTATCACGTGATAAAACATCCTGCTCTCATTGGAGTGAATGGCTCACTAAAATTACCGTAGGTTCGTGTGGTTTTAAGTGGTTTGCATTTACACCACCTATGCACCCACGCAAGCTCCTTGCCCTTCACAAAACCACAAAAAGGTTGCAGGAAATCAGGCTTATCTTGGAGATATGTTAGGCAACTACTCATGTATTATTGGGGTTGAGTAGTGGAGGGATGGGAGACTGCTATAAGAGGATATGTAGGGGAATCAAACTGAAACGGACTTAGAGAATTAAAGGGATCGATAGACAGGGATAGGGTGTACATACTCCATTCGTATCCAACTAAAGACACGTTTGTGCAGCACTTCCTGACAATACCTTTCCATGAAATCGTAGAAAATTTGTTTATTTTTTCACTTTTTTCCAAAGAAAAGAAGACACACTGGATATTAATTTTTTGAGGGTAAATTAGCTAGATGTCCTAGATACATCGTATCAGATATTTTCATCACTGATTTGCCCTTAACTGTTACGGCATGAAAATTTAAATTTTCTCCCTCATTTTAACTGTTTAGCAAGATTTCCTAGTTCTCTGTTTGGTGTAGATCGGATCTCACATAGTCTCGGTTTGCAGAGCATAATAGAATCTCGAGGTGGGTCGCACTTTGATCTGCGGAATCCAGGGCACCCCTGCTTGTGTTTCATTGCAGAAGTCAGAATCAAAACAGAGAAAGGGACCCTGTTGCACGTCATAGAGAACAACCACCAAGTTTTTCGTCTTGGCTTCTGTTAGTACAAAGGAAAGACAAATTGTTTTGTCCTTTAGTGCCAGAAATTTGGAAAGTTGATTCCAGTTGTAAATCGGATTTGCCATTTGTTTGCTCCTGGGTTCTTGGTTGATCGGAAATCAGCCATCGCCGCAGCCGTTGCTGCTTCACCATCCTCGCCAGAGACGCCGCGTGTCGCCGGAGAAGGAGGATTGTCACCTGTGCTGCCGCACCATACGGTCGCCGAAGGAGAAAGCAGCAGAGCTGCTGTTATTCGGTTCTGTTGCACTACCCAGTTCAAGAAGAGAATCCATTTTTTAGTTAGTTTCAAAATGTCATGCTTCAAACCATCCCCTCTAATGAAGCAATTAGAGCTACTGTATTCAGCCTCAAAAGGTCTAGCTCTCCAGGTCCTGACGGCTTCTCAGGCAGCTTCTTCTGCAACTGCTGGGATATTGTGGGAGCTTCTGTAATAGTAGCTGTTAAAAAAAATTTCATTTCAAAAATGACTTTGAAGGCCTCAAACTCCTTTATCTCGCTTATTCCTAAAGTGGCTGCTCCTTCCTCTTTCGGAGACTATCACCCAATCAGCCTGCTCAACTTCACTTATAAAGTCTCTTCTAAGATCCTAGCTTCAAGGTTTGCTTTTGTCCTTCCGGACCTCATTTCTAAACACCAAGTTTCTTTCTTAAAAGAGAGAAAGATACAAGACCACATAGCTTTGGCTCATGAGTTGACTCAGAAACTCCAAAAGGGTGCTAAAGGAAAAGGTATTTGCCTGAAGTTGGACACTTCCAAAGCATTTGACAAACTAGATTGGTTCTTTCTATTTTAGGTGCTGGATTTTTTTGGCTTTAGCAGGGATTGGATATCTCTCATAAAGTTCTTCTAAATGCTCGGTTCTTGTAAATAGAGAGCCCGCTGGATATTTTGAATTGGGGTGTGGGCTTAGGCAGGGAGATCCCCTTTCCCCTTACCTCTTCATCCTAGCAGAAGAAATCCTCAGTTTGAATATCGAGAGTTTTGTTAGTCAAAATCAAGTGGCCCTGATCTACAGAGCTCCAGCCTCTCCCTCTATTTGTCACCTTTTGTTCGCAGATGATATCCTTCTTTTCTTTCAAGCAACTCACAATAGTATCAAGGCTATCAAGGGTGTTTTGAATTCCTATCAAATGGCAGCTGATCAACACTTTAATAAGGGAAAGAGTAAGATTCTCTTTGGCAATAGCAGGCAATCTTTCAAAAACAGAATCTCGAGGAGCTTAGGCATTCCTCAAGCTTCTTTTTTTTTCTGCTAAATATCTGGGTGTCCCACTCTTTATTGGCAATCCAAAAGCTCACTTTTTTGAAAGTCTTAAGGATTTTTTCCAAAGAAGGTTGGCCGGATGGAAATGTAATATGCTCTTCTTTGCGGCATGTCCTCCAAAGCCTCCCTATTCATGTGTCGCTCGTTCTTCCCATTCCGAATTCGATATGCAAATTCATGGAGAAATGGATGACGAATTCCCTATGGTCTGGAGGATCTCTTCAAGCTAAGAGGAGTCTCATTAGTTGGCAATCTGTTTGTCTCCCCAAGCCAGAAGGTGGGTTGGGATTTCATCGCATGAAGGACTTAATCTATGCAAGCATGGTTAGATTATGCTGGACAACCTTCTCCTCCTCTTCTCTGTGGGCTTCTTGGTTTAAAGCTGAATACTTCAAAGACTTCTCCCCTTGGCACCCAAGCTCGTTAATTTCTGGCTCATGTATTTGGAGGCATATCAAGAGAAATTCTCATTTTCTTTTCCAAAATAGTCACTGGCAATTGGGAGATGGCAAAAATATTTGCTTTTGGCATGACAAATGGCATAGTCCTCTTTCGACAGCGCATAAATTCCCGGAAGTTTCCTTCCCCTGGTCCGACTTAGTGCAAGACTTTCCTCTCTCCCTCAACAGGTGGTCTCCTACTCTTCATCTTTATTGGCTGACTGCACTCTCTCAAATGACTCTGATAAGCTTATTTGGTCTAGCTCAAATTCTTGTCATCTCTCATTCTCTGTTGCTTGGGATTCCACAAGATCCAGGAGCCATCGTAGAAGTTGGTCAAAGCTTGCTTGGAACAGTCTCCTTAAGCCCTCTATAGCTTGCTTTTCTTGGATATTGTTTCACAACAAACTCCCTACCATTGACTGGGCGCAGTCTATTAGAGTGCAGCTGGCGTCTTCTTGCTACCTCTAAGACAAACACCAAGAGACAGTACACAGCTTGTTCTTTCTTTGCCCTTTTGCATCGACCTTATGGGACTGGTTTGAGTTTCAAGGCAACCTCATCGTCCATTCTGCAAGTTCTGCCTCATCCAAATGGACCTCCCTCTCAGATTAATCACATGTTAAAAGACGTGTTTTCACTTTGCAGGTTATATTATTTTTATCACATGTTCTAAGATGTAATCAATTTGATGTTGAATCCAATTCCAATTACCGTAAAATTTGGCCAAGCAGCAATGCCCAAGGTAGAGGGGTCATTAACTTTGAATGTTTTGGATTTCATGCGTG
The DNA here is from genome assembly GCA_003546025.1 of Camphora micrantha. Lineage (NCBI taxonomy): Eukaryota > Viridiplantae > Streptophyta > Magnoliopsida > Laurales > Lauraceae > Camphora > Camphora micrantha. The sequence goes on from QPKB01000001.1 coordinate 85,556,467, forward strand.
GATCCGAAGGGCGGAACTATGGCCAGCAAGAGAAGAAAATTTGGAAAGTCCCAATTATTTGAAAAAAAAAAAAAAAAAAAACTGCGCTTTGTTTTTTGCTTTCTGTTGTTTAGGCTAGGTGTGACAATATGCCATGTTATTTTGGGTTCAGAAGTTCAATAGTCAATACTAGCATAACTTGTATAGGTTCATCCTAAACCCACCCGACCCCTTTCTTGATTGGGTTCAAAATGTCAATGCAAACCCTTCATTAACAAGTTGCACTCGGATTGAGTTAGCAAGTCATAATGCATTTAGTAGGGCCTATGAATCAAAAAATGGACTCAACTTTAACCCTAAACATTTACAGATCGTATGTGTCAACCCTGATCTAAATTAAATTGATGGGTCGGGTGCCAACACACTCATGTTTGAGTGTTGGCACCTTAGGCCCCGTTTGGCATCATTTCTACCTTGTGCAGAACTTGTTTGGCAACATTGTATTAATTTGTTCCATGGGTCCTCAAATTAATGTATTATTCCCCGATCAATAGCCCAACATATCAAACAAAAACAAATCAGGTTGTATTGGGTCAGTTTGGCGGGTTGCATCAGGAATTGTCACTCCTATCTATAGATAGGCATTATTGTTTCGTACGTCAGAGTGAAATGCACTCGTTCTTAGTGAATGACTCGATGGATCCAATATTAGTTAGGGGTGTTCATGGCCCGGGTTGGGCCAGACTAGGGTATATCCAGGCTCAGTGCGACTTTTAAAATATATGTCCAAGTCCAGCCCAAGCCCAAATCAGGCCTTAATTGGCTGGTCCAAGCCCGTTCCGTCTGACAATGGTCAAGCCCGGACCCAGTCCAAGTATGCTTTATAAAAATAAAATAGGGCCTTTTGATGTGTAACTCTCAACCTACATGTGAGATGGAATGCCTTTTAGTCCCCTATCCAACACTCTCTAATATTAATTTTTATATTCGGGCTGGGCTGGGCTTGGGCTCTCTACCACAGGCCTGACCCATCCATAAAATGGGCACAGATAAAATGTCCGTGCCTGGCCCGAGCAACCAAACCTATGTCCCAGGCCCTGTCCAAAGCAGAATGTGCCCGGGCTGACTCGGTCAAGCCCGATCCATGAATGCCCCTACTATTAGTTGACGTGGCCAATGCTGCTCATCGGGCTTACTAGGCTTGTTAAACCTACCTACTTTTGTATTAGTTCATAAAGTCTATTCTCTAAAACCCTTCTTTTTTTTATTGACTATCTTGGCCTAATGGTCCATGAGTGATATTTAAACTTGAGAAATCAGGGAACCATCTGTGGGCATTTGTGTATAAAATAGGAGGTGCCAACACCACTCAACCATGAGTGTATTTGCAATTTTTGAAACTTGGTTTTTTAAGCAACATGATTGATCCAATCATCTTGCACTCGGCGAGAGTGCTAGAGAGAAAATTTTGGACAAATGGATTGGGCACTTCTCAGTATAGAGAGATGCCTATCCAACATACAATTCAATCAAAGTGCCTGGGTTTAACTTATAATTGAGAAGGGAAGCCGGATAAACTCCCCTGTAGTCTAGTGTGGTAGTGCAGTTTCGAACCTACAACCTTTCAGTACAAACCATGGTCCTAGGCCAACTGAGCTACCCCTTAAATTATATTTGAGATCATTAGAGTTTTACCTCAACATATTTCACATAGTTAGATTAGATTATGAGATCTAACTGCAATCATTGGGCTAAATTCACCCAAAAACATTTTTCCTAGGTGTTATGTTTTAGCACAGGATATTGTAATTGACCCCCAAAGTTCTGTTAATAATTTCCCCAGCATCCAATTCCAAACCGAGACATCTAGGGGCTTGTTTGGTATCTCTACTCTTTTTTTTATAGATCCATCTAAAATAGATCCATTAAAAAAAGAGCAATAAAAAAAAGAGGCTAGAATAAAAAAAAACGCGTTCGGTAACGCATGAATTTATTTTAAATACATCGCCTCTATTTTTTAAGACCCAAAAGCTCTATTTCTCATCTGCCTACTTTTGGAGCATTTGGATTTTAGAGGATTTGGCTCTAAATGTCTAAAGCGGAAAGAGTCTAAAATCTTGTGCCAAACGCTCTAATTGTTCAAACCTCTGAACGATTTAGACATATAGAGAAATAGAGGCATGAAATAGAGATGCCAAACATGGGAGAGAACAGTAATTTTAGATGTGGGTCCCACCAATTGATCTGGAATCCCACTATAAATAGCAGAGACCTCGCCTCCTTCAATCCCGCGAAGAAAAGTGCCGGGAGATTTCATTTTTCAAATTCAAATGGAGTCGTTCGGTCTCCATATCCCTCCTCACGTGCGTCGTCACGTGCTCGAGTTCTTCTTCCTGTCTTCCTCGGTAATGCCCTAACCCTAACCCTAGCTTCCTCGCCTTTCCCTTTTCTTCTTGATGCTCTTCTGCTGATCTCTCTCTCGATCTCTATCTCTATTTCTGAAAGCAACTTCGTGTCCCTCCGATCGTGAAATACACGGCGCTCTCGTTGTTTGCTGATCGATTCTTCCGCTCTCTGCGAAGGTAATTTGGATTTCTAGTCCCCCTCGATCCACTGAATTTCATGAGGAATCGCAAACTGTTGTTGAAATTACTGACAAATTATTATGAATTTTAAGAATTTTATTCTGTCTGATATTGTGGTCGTGATCTCTAGTTTGTGAATCTGGAGTTAGTGATTTAGGGCAGTTTTCTTTGCTTTCGTATTCAGTAGTTTATTTCAGATCGATTTCGAGAAGGATATGATTGGGATTTGTTTGGATCGTAGTTATAGAACTTGACGATCGTTAACATTCCTGATTTCAGCTGTGGCTCATAACGATTTCTGATGGCATTGGAAAGTAATGCCTCCATTGTAAAAGTAAAGGGAAAACAGCACAATACCTACTTGGACTTTGGTCATTTTGCAAAGTATCCCCTTTGGTATTTTTTTACTAAACCTACTTGTAAACTCACGGATTCTGTTAGTATTAACGGCGTAGGTCAAATAAATGGTGTTTGGTGCATATTGGCTGCAAATTACTCGCCCAAAAAGACTTATTCACCTCTAGGGAGAAAAAATCGCAGGCCAACTTTTTTTTTTTCTCATTTCCCCCTTTCCAAATTTTTGAACCTAATGGATCTACAACTCTCCATCTCTCCGGCCAGATCCAGAAAATCTTCAGCCTGCGCTCCGCCATGCACTTCCATCTCTGGCCATCTCCTCTCTCCCTAGGGGATCGCAGGGTGGCTTCTTTTCAAGTTGGAGTTGCACGGAAGCCTCGCTTCTCATAGAGGGTGCCTGGCCTTCTCCGCTTTCTTTCCTTTTTTTAAAAAAAAAATTAGTCTCTGCTCTTCTCTGAGTTGAAGGGTCTAATGATTCTGAGGGTTTGGGCTGCGAGGAAAAAGGTGTTGGTTCTGATGTCGGTTGGGGTGTTTGGGTTTGAAACAGATTTGGGACTTTTAGTTTTGGTTCAACAGTATTTGGGTCTATTAGGATTTTAGGTTGGTGGGAGGGACAATGAGCTGGGATTGATTTAGGATTTATAATGCTGGAGTAAAACTGTGTTAATCAAAACCATTAAATGAGGTTGAGTTAACCATGAATCTTCCATTGAAATGTGCAGTGTGCTTCAATTCCAGCCTGCAAGGATGTAGAGAAAGAGTAACTGAAGAATTTGTTATTGGCTCATGAGTAAAATTGATTGAATAGATTTCTTTGTTTTTAATTTTATTGGTGCTGATCATGTCTGTCTGTCTGTAGTTTATTATTATTATTTTCTTTCTTTCTTTCTTCCCCTAATCGTTGGCACTTAACTAGAGGAGCAACAGCTGCGTATGGTGTTTGTTAAGGGAGAAAGGCAACCAGATTACAAAGCACGGATCGCGTTCTCAACGAATGCAAGAGCCGTGGAATCTCAAAGATGCTTCTTCCTTCAATTGACAAAGGTGTTATCCCCATTCTCGATGCTGTCTCCAATGACAAGGACCTTAGTTCCAAAATGAAATTTGTCCTCTGGATCGATTGTAAGGAACTTAGTGGACTTGCCAACGTTGACTGTGCAAAACAATGGGCTAGTAAGTACACAGAGGGCCATGAAAGCATCCTCAGCGACATTTGCAATTCGATGGGGTGATAGGAAATGGTGTGGGGTTTGAGATTTTAGGAATTTCTAGTTGAAGAAGATTGGTTGTAGGGGTTGGAGAAGAGTTGATCTGGATATTCAGACGAGGGACGGAGAAGAGTCGATTTGGGGAAACGCCAAGACACATCTTATATATGGAGGGGTAAATTCATCATTTCCTATTTTTCGTCACAGCCGTCTATATTTGCACTGTGATTAGAACTATAGGTAGGTTTAGTACAAAATACAAAAGTAATGGGGGTGCTCTGCAAAATGACCAAAGTATAGGTAGGTATTCTGCTGTTTTCCCAAAAGTAAATGACTTGGATAATCTTGATTGCTTTAGAATTGACTATGCTTAGGTTCAGTTTTGAGATTATGATGTTGGGATTTGGTCATTGTGGTAGCCAATCCCAGATAAATGGCATAAGGCTTTTAGCATGGGATATGGATATTTTTGTAAAGTTTTTTGTATTTTGTTTGCAGATAGGCTCTTACTTCTCAGTTTGGATTATTCTTATGAAGTTCCCATTTGTTTGCATCCAGATGTATGGATCCATCAGTTCCAACTCACTTATATCTCAATTGAGATTTAGGAGTGATGTACCAACATGACCATCAGAGTGTACATTGCACTATTGCAGTATTAGACTGACGAAGTTTTCATTTAATTTTTTTTCAATAATCTTACTCAATATGCTGCACTTGGTGCATGATGAATGGAAATAATCTGTAGGATCTTCTTCTAGAATGAGGAGGCCTGTAAGAGAAGTCTCTCAGAGGACCAATTATCTATACATATATTGTTGAAAAAAATGTACAGAATGATAGTTCACCCTGAAATTCACACAGGATGACTAGTGGACCAGAAGACAGAAATGCGGGTTTTCTTTCCCTTTGTTAGGATGCATATTTTGTTTGTCCCCTAATATGTGGTCATTTATGAATTAAATTCCTTTAATTATTCAGTACACCTCTTTGATACTTTTCTTATCACTGCTTTTCACAACAATAGGAAGAGCAGGCTTCTAGCAGAAAATGACACTGGAAATTGGCTCCTGCAGCCCTTGAGAGTGAGCAATCTGCAGCTCTTTGCCCTTATTTCTGTATGGATATCTAGTAAAGTAAGGTTCACATACTTATTATTATTACCATCATCAGCATTTTCGTAGTTTCTTATGATTTTCTTCATATTTACCCTGGCCAGATCCATGATACCAGTCCTTTATCTGTGAAAAGCTTGAAGTCTTTGGGTGATGAGATTATTAAGGATCAGCACTTCACTACACGAGATTTTGCAGAAGCGGTAAGCTGGTAACCCCATTCTCTCCTTTGCATCATTTTCCAAGGCTGGTTTTCTCAGAATCACTATATACTGCCATTGATTGGATAACATTATGTACAGGAGCTGGTATTCATGAAGGTAATCTCATGCGGTTGAAGAGGTTTTCTTTTATTATTGGAGTTCAACTGAGCCTTTTTCAGGTGCTGGGATTTGAGATTGGAGCTTTAAATATTGCTTTCATTTTCTTGGAAGATCTTCTATTGCAATTCAGGTGTGTATGCATGGGTGCATGCACATGTGCATTTGTTAGTTCAAGATGAGTACATGTCGGATTTGGTCACAACTCACAAGGTATCAGATACATGGGACCTTAAGAAACCTAATTGGATGGCATGACATGCATATAGCTGTGTAATGGTCTATAAAAAGAAGTTACTCTTAACAAAAATTTTAATCCATGAGCACATAAGACACAGATTATACATCTGCACTAGAACTAGAAGTATGTGTAAAAACTGCTGCTGAAATATAGTAGTAAATGGTAAATTTTATTTTATCATTTTTTAAACAGTAGATCAATATGTATATAATATGTGTCTGTACCTTTTAAAAAAAAAAAAACCACCCTTATACATCTTACGAGCCCTTCACTGTACAATGTTTGCCAACCTTGTTTTTGACACAGGTTGAAGATTTGAATAGAATGTCCACATTTTTCTACATTAGTGGGATCAAAGGTATAATTTGAAAATGACATGAATGATTTTCCAGGAGTGTAAACTTACGAACCGATTCATGCAAAACTACTAAAATCCACAAAAGTAGGAACTAGAACAATGTGTGAATGTTTTGTCTAAAATCTTAGTCCCTTGAAGAATGGAGACATGGATTCTCATTTCTCCCTTTCATTCGGGAGTAAACCTTCTACTTGGCTGACGTGTTCCTATTGAAAGTGCTCTGTGAAAGATACTACTTTTTGATGCTTTATCCGTTCATGATGTACCATTTTATCCAATTAAATCCACAGATTTGCTGCAGCTTTTCATCTTTTATGTTGATATTCCCAAAACTTGCATACTGCTGATGATACATAGAGCGCCTGAAGTTTATTTGTCTTTATGTTGACTTGTCCAAAAAAGTGCGTGCTTTTCAAAGTTTCGTATTCTATTTATAACATCATTATATAGGTTTCCCTAGTCACAAATATTATATAGCTGATTGCTAGTCTGACACAACTCTCCTCCTTTACCACGGTCTTCAACTGCACAAAATTTTTAAAGCATTCAAATTATTGATATGCCTAAGAAATTGAAAGTGATCTGTTCAGGCTAGCATAATCATTTTGAATATATTTGTCAGTAAGAGAAACGGATCCCCTGTTTCGTCCAAACAGCCCCTGATTCGTCCAAACAGGGTTCCCCTGTTTGGACGAAACAGGGGATCTGGATCCATTTGTCAGAGACCTCTAAAATTGGAACTGTCAAATTCACCCTCTGGTAATTCTAGTTCAGTAGGTAACACTACTCAGTTCATCATTGTACGGAAAATGAAATTTTGTTTCTCCCAAAAATATAAACTTGAGCCCTACTCAATATTCTCGTTTCTTTTTTTTTGGAATCAGGGAATTATCGAAGGTTGGGGACCTTGTAAACTTTGACGCATGCATGAATGTCATGGATCTTCTCTATGAAACGGAAGAGACATCAATGATCTATAGTTCTCCTCATTCTCTTGCTGCATCTGTTCTGGTATGTACTGATACAGCTTTAATATGTTCTAAGGCAGGTTTTGTGTCCCTGCTGCTGTTGCCTTGACGAGTGTTTAAGTTTTGCACAGGTGGCTTCATATGTTCTCACAGTTCCTAAGCAACAATGGGAATTTCCTCTTCTCCCTTGGGGTGAGATTTTATGATCTTTCAACTTAATATATCCTTTTATTTGATGGATCATTCTATAATTGGATATTTTTTTTCCCGTCTTTCTGTATGAATTTCAATTGTGAAGCAAGTAGAAGTGACATCAATTGGTGCCCATGTCACATAAATGCTTGTTGGCTTGAAGTAGAAGTGACTTCTGTGACTTGAAGTACAAGTGACCATGATGGAATGCCACTCCATTTGAACTGAAATTCCTGGGTAAATATATAGAGCAGAATAGAGCAGGTTTGATCATGCGAAGGTAGTCCCTACTCCCTACGTAGGTAGATGGAAAGAGTAAACATCATATACCTTGAGTAGTCATCTATTTACTCAAAGTCTAATCTACCCAAAGTGTGGCCTTCCACTTTAGATGGTATAGAACACAAAACCATATTGATTGGATTATCTAAAGAACAGGATGCGTTTGCATTTATCTGTTTAATTTGAGTCACCGAGCACTTCTTTTAATAACCAATTCCATGGCTGCCACTAGAGTTCCCTTGTCTGGATATTAGGTCATACCCTGTCTAAAGTAGAACCTACCCATCCCATTTTAATTGGAGAACATTTATCTATTTCATGCTACTAGCAGGGCATTCGCTTACATCAATCAGGTGATTCTCTTTTCTTTCATGTGGTTTCAGAAATCAGGTTTCATGTTTCTCTGTCATTTAGAAACAATGTGATTCTTCAGTGTTCTTTAAACAAGTGCAGACATTACAGCAGAAAACCTTTTTCTCTTGCAGTGAAGTTTGTGACTTCTTATGGAGAAGAAGAGATTGGGGAACTTGTTAAAGGTATTCTCCAGCATGTATTCCAAACGACAACGGAATGGGAGGGATTTGCTAGGTAGTTTGAAGAATCTCAATCTCTAAGGAGAGAAGGCGCAACGGTTGTAATAATATGTTTGAAATGAATTCATGTGACTTGAGGTAGAAGTGACTTCACAGTTCACATGTGTGCACTGGTTCACGTGGGAGGTCAGAGGCATGCACTCAAAATCTGAAATACATCACACGTGTGTTTTTACAGGAACATTGAGTTGATTCCTTTTCATATGGTTGTTAGGCCATTAGTAGCTTTGAAATGGAAAATGCCTGTGGTGGTCTAATGATGACGATGATGGGACTGGGGCCCACTATTATTTATATATTTTTAGGTAATGTGATCAATTAGATCTTCTGCAACTTCTCACCGTCCAGTTTTAGTGGGGCCCAGTTGATGGGAAATGCTCTTGACAGATTTGCAGCTACTGGTGGATCTATCTTGGTTATTAATAAGAACTAGAGTATTTTTCTAAAAAAAAATGGGTCTTTTCCTACAGTTTTCCTTTTGTTTTCTCAGCATAAGTAAATGTGGAGTAGGCTTCAGTCTCTGATTGTTTTGTACCATTGTTGGCAATGACTTGGATTAAAATAGTGTGAGAAGCTCTGTAAGTGTTTTTTTTTTTTTTTTTTTCTCTGGTTTGGCCCACCTTTGTATGATGAAACTTGCGTACACCATTGGATTTATCATGTACATGTATCTATATATTCCACACACGATCGAGGAACAACACGTCACTCCAATTAAAGTGGGATTTTAGCTATGCCAATGCATAAAGCAGGATGTAGAATGAGCAGGTTGGACTAATGGTGGCCTCACCATGATGAATAGGGCGTTGGTGCTCAGCAAAGGATTATTTTGAAGAAGAAAAAGAAAAGAATGATGCATTTTGGTGACTGTAACATAAGGTTTTGGGATAAGTGGTAGCTCAATGGGGTGTAAAATCCTACATCCTCAATATTGCTAGGTGATTCTGAGGTCCATGTTAGGTCATTCATCTAGAGAAATAGGCTTGTCTAGTAAGTCTGTTTACTAATGATATTAACCCATTGATCAACCACATTTCTATAAAATTATTTACACATGATGTCTAGTCTGGAACACGCACCAAAAGCAACTCTGAAATCCACTGGTTCCAAATACAGCTGAAAACTGGGCCATGCCGGCTAATGTTGGCCCAGCTGTGCCTGGGCCTTGCCTTGCTCAGGTCAGCTGGGGCTCAGCCCAGCATGGATTTTTCCGTGCCGCCCACGGGCCGGCCCACATTCCTCTTTTCAATTTCTTTTTAAATTTTTTTTATATAAATTGAAAAACTTTATGGACTTTTAGGGGTTCTTAATTTCACATAAAGTTGAAACTATTAAAATAAATGCACAAACATTGATCTTAATTTACAAATGAATGATAAATATTAAAAAAAATTATATAAAGAAACTAAACATTTGATACATATGGGCCGTGTCGTGCCGTGCCTCGGTCCAAGCACCCTGGCCCAGTAGAGCACATCTAAGGGCTGGGCAAGGCCAGGCTAGTCAAACGTCCAATGGGCTTGGCACGGCCCAGGCATGATTCTTACCGTGGTGGGCTGTGCCGTGGCTGGGCGGCTTAGCCCAGTCTTCGCCTCTAGTTCCAAGTGGATTTCACTGCAATATGAAAAGGAAAAGGTATTCCAATCAGCGGCAAAGGTTATAAACTTTCCTAGTGCTGTAAATTTTCCCATAGGATGAGGTCCCAACAGATGATTGGCGTTGATCTTGCTCATCTGTCTACTATTTGGAGTATGTAGATTCTGTTCGATTCATTGCCATCTCACTTCACTTTTGTAAAAGCTAACAGTAGTTGCACTATCCACTATGGTATGAATTATTGGAGAGCAGTACAGAAACTATTCAAGTTTATAATAATTTGTGGCCGACACATTCTAATCATTATTGGCCTTCTGGGAAAGTTGACATGGAAAATGTACACTTTGCTGCAGGTCATTGCTTGTTACAGGCTTACTTACTACTTGATAATCTGGACCGGTGATGGAAAGGAATAAACTCAACACACAAAGAAACATATTTGAAGATGATCCCAGATAGGAATCACAACTCTTTGATCAATGGCCTACAATGGGCCAAAGACTAGGTTTTTTGTATGGTCATTGCTATTTATGTCCTCAGTTTGATTTGAACATTTCGGACTGTTCAAAAAAAAAAAAAAAAAAAAAAAAGTGTCCATGTCGGTGGTGGGGGACTATCTAAAATATAGCAAGCTTGTAAGAAACTGCATGGATATGATGATGTGATAAAATCCTGAGTTTTGCAGAGTTGTGATGGATTTGATTCTCTACATATCTAACCGGAAATGACAGGGTTATCATCTTGCAGTTGGGAGTAGTACTATGTGGGCAGTAAATCTCTTCTGATTGTATATTTGAATTATGAAGAAAAAAGGACATAGCCCCAAATCTCTCCTTAGTACCGAGGCTGACAATCCTGTCAAACTTGTCCATATCTTGATTCAAATTGATTCTCATCTTGTACAAATCCAGTTATTCCGGAGACCTGAAGATTAGAATCATTGTCTCTGCTCTGCATTAACTTTTGATATTGTGACTGTCGTCCTATGCTCCCCTTTCCTGAGTCTGAGTTCTTACCAAAAGGTACTCAAGAATTTCTTTCTGCAATTAAATGTAGAAGAGCAATTGTTTACCAGTTTCCAAATGAGTTGCGGCATAGTTTAGCCTTTATATTGTGTGTTGCATAACATGGACACTCTCTGCTCATGATCAAACCGTATGGCATGTGGATACTCCCTGCTCTAGCACCATGTTTCATATGGATACTCTTGCCCTTAGTTTTAAACCACAAAGTTGGATCATCAAGCAGGCAATGGCATATATGCTTGCTTATTCAGACTGTCTCTAATTGTGGTTTTATTATTTTGGATTGAGTTTACAGCTTGTGTAAAACTTTTGATACAGCTCCAAGTATGAATTTTGAGAAACGGTGAAACAAAATTTAAATAACTGACTTCGACATAGTTGGGACGAGGCTTTCATACTTACTAAGATTGCGGACTGAATTTTTTTAATACACATACCAGTTATGAAGTACTATGGACAAGGCTTTAATGATAATGATCATTGTATTGAGTCGTTTAGGGCACATAGTAGGATGCAAATAAGGCAAATTATCTTGAGACTTCATATAGTTTTAAGCGTTCAACTGTTGTGAGTGCTTTGAACATCAGATTAGCAGATTGAGGCATTTAGTAAATGTTAGACTGGACTCCACTGCTGTGCTGTCTTCTTTGTGAGGTCCACTTTGAATTACATCAATCATGATAAGGTTTGGCTAATATTCCCTTCCTGTTGGGGATGATGGCATTGGTAGCTATTGAATTAGGGGCCTTGAAGATTTAACTGTCAAAATTAAGAGTGGTTTAGTCTTAAAGTGAATATCAATGCGATTAGGATATTGGGGCCAGTTAAGGCAAAGTGTGGGAGGGGTTTGATTTGGCCACAACTGATCCAAGCAAAAATATTATGGTTGCAGTTGGCTCTTACCATATTGTTAATCTTCTTTTTCACTGTTCAATTTTATGATGGGCCTTCACTTCATGATTGTAAAGTTTGAGATACATTTGGCTATGTGATATTTATGTACCAAATGTATAATCCTTAATGATCTTATTCTTCTACCATATTTGTTTTTACAATTTAAGTTCACCAGTTGCTTTTACAACTCTAAACTTCATGGAGGGGAACCAATCAAATTCTTTCTTAATTGTCTACCTGAGGCCATTTTTGAAATTAGAACTATCCTATTACACCATAGTTTAATGCTGATATAGTGCTCTTGCTGTGTGCAGAACCCACTACACCTGATATGATAGAACAATTGATATTGACATTAAACAATTAGAGAACATCTTCATTAACAGTACAAGTCATCTATTAAATTTGTAGAATGTGCCCCAATTTAATATATTTTCTTGGTGGTGTGTTAGTCAAAATGTCATAATAATAATTATTAAAAAGTTAGCACAAATGGAAAATCATTGGAATGGACTCTTGTATCAATATCTACTGCAAAATCATTGTCAGAGGTGTTTTTTTTTTTTTTTTAATGTTTGAGACATAAACCTTGTCAGACTAACCATCTGTTGCTCATGTGGGTGTGATGGAGTTATTTATGCTTTAGTTGCACCAGACAGTTCTGAGTCATTCTGGGATGTGTATGGCATCTGTTTCACCTACTCTCTGTACCATGGCCACCGACCAATTTTTATAGTCCAATCTTCATTCCCCACAATCAATAAATCTTGACCAAATGATAAATATTTACCATTGATTTTGTAACCTTTGATCCCTATCAATCTAAACTGACATAGAAAGTGTCTGATAAGTGCGTTCTCTGGGCTATGGACCATTTCAGTGCCACCGTGTGAAGAGTCCAGATCACCAAAACCTCTTCTGTCCTCCATGACATTGTTGTTTCGCAAACCATGCTAGTCTGGCATATACATTGGTTGGCAACAGACCATCGTACGTACCAGATTTTCTTGCAGGCCGTGATAAATGCTGGACTCTTACATGGTGAATACATCACCTAAAATGAGCTCTTGGAATTTGTTGAGGGTACCTTTTCTTGATGAGGAACTTTTTACAGTTGTCGTATAGAAAAGAGGGTAGGCAGAGGAGAGGACAGAAAAAAAGGAGGAGCTACAGCTGTCTGTACTTGGTTGGAAATAGACAGTCAACACACGTGTAAATGAGTGGACGAAAGAGGATTTCCAACCTGCCTGCATACTTCCTGGTCCTTATCTGGACATCCCTGTTTACTGATTGATGATCAGAGGTTGTATGATTGCCACCCCACAGGCCCACAAACCAGCTTTCCCACCTTCTTCCTTTCCTATTCATTTCCTAGATCGAAATAGTCATAAACGGGAAAGAATGATACAAGAGGTCAAGGGTTCAAAAATTGATACCACCCTCTTCTTCACAAACAGGGAAAGAATGGACCATGGTCTGTGATTTACTATTCATGAGTTGCTGGGATGGGATTTGTTTTCGGTTTTTTGAGCCATTAACAAGGTTGCAGAGTCCCTATGTGTGAACCTTTTCATTGCAACCATATGAAAAATGAATTTCACTTTGTTTTTTTTATACTTAGGTAAGTAATAAGATTGCATTTTGCACATTGTTTAATTTTAGTTGTGTAACGCTCTGGTAGTGTGAAAAGCGTTTACAAGAGAATAGTCCCCCATGGTTTATGGATTATTGAAGTGGGCCACAGTTGTAACAGCTGATTTCTGTGACAATTCATATGTGACTTTACTGCCAGTGCTCTTCCATTTATGAGGAACAGTTTGCTGTTTTGGATTTTAAGTTAAGTATGTAATAATGCATACCATGCAATTCGGATTTTCACTGGAGAAATGATTCTGGGACAGTAAGTAGTAAGGTATTGACGGCCGTTAAACGCCTTATTTAACTTACGTTGGCCCAAGGTTCCAACCCAAGCGGTAAGGAGTGTCCGTTTTTTTACCTGGCTGCCCGAGTTTTAAACCCCTAGTGCGTCACCTCTTCCCACTTCGCAAGCTCCTTTCGCACTTGTTGAGCTTTCTTTCCGTGTGTACATAAGCTCTTCGTGTGTGTATAAGCTCCTTTCACATTTGAGTGAGCTGCCTTCCCGTGTGTAGTGTTTGCGGGCTCTCACTTTCGTTGGATACCAAAAAATAATAATAATAATAAGTGGGCCCAACTTTGTTTGGTTGAAATCATTCATGGGTCATGCCTCTCCTTGTATATAGTGCTGATCTAAAATTTATCAAGTTAGATTGACATTAAAAATTGCATTTGTCATGTGCATGTCATATAATTATATCTTTGACCATGATGGAATGAATTCCACTCCATTTGAACTGAATTTTGGGGCACTTCATATACAGAAGACTTGTGTATGCAAAGATGACCATTAACATCATATGCTTGGTAGGATGTTATCATCTGTTTACTCAAAGTCTAACATGTGGCCTCCACTTTAAATGGTGTAGGACATAAAACCATACTGTGTTGGGTCATCTTAACAACTGGATATGTTCGCAGTCATCTGATTAATTTGAGTCACTATGTATTCTTATTTTAATACCCAATTCCCTGGCTGCTACTAGAGTTCTCTGGTCTGGATATTGGATCACACCCTGTCTAAAGTAGGACCCACCCATCCCATTTTTAATGGGAGAACATTTATTAATGCCATGCTACTTGCAGTAGGCATTCTCTGACATCTATATATCAGGTAATTCTCTTCTCTCGTGAGGTTTCAGAAATGGAGTTTGATGTTTGATGTTTCTATGTCATTTAGTAACAATGTGATTCCTTAGTGGTCTTTAAAGAAGTGCAGACATATAAGCAAAAAAAAAAAAAAAGCCTTTTTTCTGCTGCAGTGAAGTTTGTGACTTCTTATAAAGAAGAAGAGATGGGGGAACTTTTACTTAATTAAAAGGTATTCTCCAACTTGTATTCCAAACGACAACGAATGGCAGTGATTTTCTAGGTAGTTTGAAGAATCTCAATCTCTACATTTGTGTGTTTCTTCTTCTTATCTTCCACTTTTTCCCCCCTTTCCTCCTCTTTGTCATGGTAGGGTACCCCACTACCATCATTGTGTTGGCAAGTTCAGGAGAAAAGGCCCAATGGCTGTAATAATGTAGTGTTTGAAATGAATCCATGAGACTTAAAGTAGAAGCAGGCACGTGTGCAGTGGTTCACATGGGAGGTCAAAGGCACACACATGTGACACTAACACACTTTTTTTTTTTCTACTAACCCTTTATGTTGGACTATTCGCTTCACACCTAGAGAAAAGCCGGGTAAAATTCCTGTAGCCCTTACGTGGTAACATAAGTGGACTCAACCTTCGGTTCCTGAAAAGGGGGGAATAGAAGGTCGATACCAAAACCTCTAGCTCCGAAAAAAAAAGAAACCACGGTTGTGACAACTCGGCCAACCCCTAAAAGTTGTGACATGACATACCTAATCCACTCCTCTTGAAATACATCACACGTGTGTTTGTATAGCAACATTTAATTGATTCCTTTTCAAGTGGTTGCTAGGCCATTAACTACGAAATGGAAAAAGCCTATGGTGGTCCAGTGATGACTGTGATGGGACTGGGGCCGGTAGATGATTTTCCACAACTCCTCCACCGTCCAACTTGGCCCATTTGACAGGAAACGCTCTTGGAAGACTACAGCTGCTGATGGGTCCATTTCGGTTTTTAATAAGAACTACTTCAAGTACTTTAAAATAAAAAAGTGTCCTTTGCTGCAGTTTTCTTTTGTTTTCACAGCATAAGTAAATGTGGAGTAGGCTTCACTCTATTTGATTGTTTTGTACCATGGTTGGTGATGATTTGCATTAAAATTTAGTGTGGGAAGCCCTGCAGAGTTTTCTTTTTTTTTTTTTTTTATATATATATAGTAAGGGAAAACATTAATGGGTCCCAATTCTGGAAAAGAAAAGATGTATTTAATGGGTGAGCTTCAATTATTTAGAATGATAGAATGGTAAAGAACACCCACAACCAGATCATTGTTAAATAGTGTTTAAAGGGCAACCAATCAAGTGAGGAGTTGTATCTCTATAGTTTTACTTACACAATCAATCATTTGTTACAATGATGGCCGTTTGTATGACAAATAGCCTTTATCTTATGGATGGATTCCCTTGTTTTATGCTTGGGATATGAAGAAGGAACTTGCTTATATTAAGTTTTACACCTTTTTTTTTTTTTTTTTTTTTTTTTTTTGTTGTTTATACCTTTACAGGTATGAGAATTTTTTACATAAAAATTGATTTTTTTTACATCTTATTTATACATGTAATGTGTAACATTTATTTGTAAACGAACACCCACCTAATGGTCTTTTCTCGCAAGTCATGCATGGAATTAAAGACGAACTCGGTGGGTTGGGTACACTTTGAACTTGTCAACGCCAGCTTGGTGCTGATGAATGAAAGAACGGAAAGGTTTATGGAAGATGAAATGAGAACCAAATTCATGAATTGACTCATTTAAAAAATCTTACTTATAATAGAACTTAAATTCCCACTAAATAAAGTAGGGAGTTGGTAGTAAAAATGATTAATCTCCTTTCCGCTAACACACTCAATGGTTGAGTTGTGTTGGCACATTGATATCACTCATTATACATTACTGAGGGATCAATCCTGAGCCTTCAGGTGGGTAGTATCTCTCTTGTCTGTAGGCCAACCTAAAAAATAAATAAAAAAGAAAAAAGAAAGAAAAAAGGCAAAAGAAAACCATCTCCATCGAAAAAGATAATATATCCCAATTCAATGTTTGATATCTATGAGTAAGGAGTTGATGGTAAATGCATTAATTTGGTTCATGCCAATGTGGCTTTAAGAATATTCAAGTACAAAACTCAGTTCAGAATATTCAAGAAAAGACTGGAGAGTTTGGTAGAAACAAGTTTTTCTAGCTTTCCACAAATAAACAATTATCCAACAACCACCATTAGAAATAGGGAAAACCCCTTGATCAATCTGGGTCTAATTTTCCTTACTTTTCACTTCATTTTGTCTATTGGGGTCTTCTTACAACCACTCGATCACCAATCCCATGAATTGACTAATTTCATCCTTTAATTCCACAATGTTTTTTTTTTTTTTTTTTTCTGATCACTGCTGGATTGGATTAAGATCAAATGAGTCCCTTCAATCATTAGTTGGGATGATGATGAATCTTTTTTTCTTTTTTATTTTTCGCCCCTTCCAATTGAAATGCATCCAAGAAAGCCACTCAGAGGGCCTAATTTTCATCGTTGTCAATATCGTTTTTTTATTTTTATTTTTGTTTTTGAAAGCCCTAATGCACCACGTTTCAATCCCTTAATAGACTTTCATCTGAGTGTAACTGGCCAACTTCATGTGAAGGGATCTTCATCAATCCCTAATAGGCCTTATTATCATTGTCATTCTCAAAATTCCTCTAATCAAAAAGGCCACCCCATCTGCTGGACAATGTTTCATGCCCTTTCATGAGATTCGATGGTTAGGGTGAGAGCATCCGAAGGTGGTTGGACAAAGCAATTTGGTGCTTTAACCACTTAAATAAACCTAATTGGGCCCTTAAAGGATCTCTTTTAGTTATTGGAACATTGATAAGCATCTTCTTCCTTTTGCTAATGTTGGGTTTTAAATATTAGTCTATTTATATATCATGCATGCCAGCTATGGTTCCTTCTTTGTCTTTGCCTGTTTTGCACCATAATCCATCTAAGGTCTATCCTAATATGATGGCTCAATGAACTTAGACAAAGACAAGTATGGAATGAATCCATGTTATGTACTTGAGTATTTGACAGATGCAAACCATCAGTGGGCCAGATGTTGATATTAGACCATAGCCCAAAACATCCCTAATTAAATCAGCTATCCATTGTTTGGATATCTGTTTTTTTTTTTTTTTGTTACCTTTTCTCATAACCATCTATTTAGAATTATCTAGTTCATAAGTCTATTGATGGATGAAGGCCATCATATCTGATGGTCTAGTTCACTTAGTCGTGGGCCCTGATTTGGAGCTCTAGACTGAGGATATATATCATATTCATACCATTCAGAGTTTGGCATTTTTGCAGTATCTGTCACCTAATCCACCAAGCCAACCACTCTATGATTGTAAATTACATACATATTATATGCACGCACACACACAAAAAAAAAAAAGTTTCATTAGAAAAAGAAAACGATGGTTGTGTCGGTAAATCTAAAAAAAAAAATGGTGCATTAATAAAACATAAAGTCCAATATATAGATTTGAAGGTTAGACACTGTTGTGATCTAAGGCCTACGAGAAGAGATCAATCATGCACAAGAAGACAAGAGATTTACGTGGTTCGGCTTTCGGCCTACGTCGACGGAAAAAACGGGAGAATCATTATGCAATCATAATATGTTGTACATTCTAGAGATTCTGGATCTCTATTTATAATATCAGCCCTAAACCCTGTTAAACCCAAAACTAACTTCTAATCACAGTAGACCTACTATAATAGACCTACTTCTAATCAAAGTACAACTTGAACAATCTAGGAGCCCGGTTAATCAAGACTTACTAATTACTAGTGAGCCATACTAATTAATAGACACTAATAAGCACCATATATAATTAGGGTCAACTAGCCGACTGGAATGTTTGTTGCCCTACATGAGAAAATGGATTATCTTGAATTTGGTGCTTTGGGATTCAATTGTTTAGATATTGTCATTGAATTAAAAACCACTAGTTTGGATTATCAAGAGATAAATCCAATTGTTTAGATGTTGTGATTGAAATGATTTCATTGAATAAAAAAACACTAGTTTTGGATTATCAAGAGATAAATCTCTCTCTCTCTCTCTCTCTCTCTCTCTCTCTCTCTCTCCACACACAGACAAATCTACAAGTATGTGATTTTCATTACTAATGACAAGTTTAATTGCACCAAGTGGGCCATCCCTAGTGATAAATGGTGATATAAAAATTGTCCAGGGAACAAAACACAATTAGGTAGGAAGATTCTTCCAGGCCGTAGTTGTATGAATGTGTTAAACACCAGACAGAGGGAGGAAATATCAGTTGTCTTGGAGGGTTCAAATAGAAGGTCAAAGGGTTCAACGTTGAAGAATTTAAAAAGGCTGATGTGGCATAATTTATGAGTGTAAGAGGGAACAATAAAATTCATGTGATCTCAGTTTTTTACTATTAATGAGGACATGGCGTTTTTGAAATTTCAATAATTACATTGAGATTCCTCCTAGGTGCTCTCTTGATTACATAAATTTATAGTACCATCAATTCACATCCTCATTAGATATTTGTGGCATTCACAAATGTCTAGTTTTCCATTAAACAAGACAATTTTCCATTCTAAAGGACTTGTTCATTTGGTAAGAGGATTTAATTCTCTTTGAATTTTTGTTTTTTTTTACACGAGAGAGAAATACAGAATTCCTACCATTTTCATATGTTATTAAGAACCTTTTTATAAAAAAAATTAAAATAATTTCTCTTAATCCTAACATCTTCTCGTTGTACAAACGCACCTCCAATTAATTCATGAAATTCTCCCGCCAAAACGGTGAAAACTCATTAGGCAAAGCTGGAATAACTACCGAAAACCAAGATGGGATCAATTGGGCCCATTTGTTACTTTTGGCCATCTAATCAAAACCAATCTGTAAATGTATAATATACATACATTTCAAGGAAAAGGGGTTGTCCAATTGATTGTAAACTGGGCACCCAAAAAATATATATACTCAGTACATTTCTTAAGGATGTAAATAGGTTCCCGATTCTTCGATTATTTGAAGGTTCCGATCCGTTAAAAATCCGATCTAGATCGTTATTTAGGCTCCAATAAGTAAATGAGTCCGGGTCTGGTTCTACCTTGGTTCGGACCCGTGGACCCGAGACCCGACATATTACCTCAATTTTAAAAGATCTTTCCTAAAAATCATATTTTTTTAATATCATTCTCTACTTAAACCCGTCCTCGGATCCAGACCTATCTCATATATGGTTTTGATTCCGGAGCCATAAAACCGGTTCCAAAACGGTTTCGTGTCCACCATGGACCCGAACCATAACCGACCCATTTAAAACCCACATTTCTTCCTTTCCATAGGCCCAGTTCATCATTCTACACTTATCCTTGTACTTTTTTTTTTTTTTGGGACCTTAATGCCAGGTATTGCATGGAAAGTTTTCTGGTCCGTAACCTTGCTGGCATTTGCAAAGAGGGGAGCAAGAAACGTGAAACTGCTTTTTGGGTTTCCTTACCTTGGGGCTTGGGGCTATTTATTAGAATCATATGGTAAAGTAGGTCGGAATCTTGTCAGTCGGACCAAAAGCTAAAAGCTATAGATGGTGAGTCACATCACATCCATCCAAGGAAATTGTGAGGGGCCCACCAGCCCAAAGAATTTCAATTTTCTCTCTCCTCTTTTTTACTCTCTCTTTTTCCTACTGCTGTCTGACAGGTAAATAGGACTAGAGTAGGTGCAATTGGTACATATAACATCCCAAACACACGTATATGCAAATTCTCTGGGATCAAATTCCTTATTAACTCCCCCAATTTGGACTTTTTTTATTAGTGGCTCAGCTATCATCAGTTCAATCTATTGAAAGTTTGAAACAAACCTTTTCAATTGGCATTTATCATTCTTCCACTCTGTTTGAGACATTAGATGCTAATGAAATTTAATTTTTAATTATTTGAGCTCCTACTTAGGATTAGGGTTTAATTTTCCTAAGCCCTTCAATCTACGGCCCTCTCCCCAAATAGGTCAGGCCCTAATTCGACCCAAAGTAACCTTTGGACAAGTTTGTCCAAGGTACGTCCCTTCTGCATGCATCTAGATGCATTAGATCAATTGCTTGAATTGTCCACTTCTCTCTTATTTTTTATTTCTTCATGGGGCACAGTGACCCCCTCTATAATGTATAAAAACTCCAAAAAGTTTTGAAAAGCTTTATGCTCTTTTTATCTCCCTAAAGCACTGGGTCATGATGCTAAAAAATGGCCCCATGAATATATGGGTAGGTCAGTTATAATGCAATGCCATAGATGGGCTCCAATGTGGCTTTTGTAAATATGTATAGGCACAGATGGATGTAACAGTTCAATGAGAGGGGCCACAAGTGGGCTCTTATATTGTGAATTTAGATAAGGAAAAGCATGCAGGGACTTCTCTTTACGTGTATGTATTGATACTGCCCATACAAGAGATTTTGTCTTACACTCGAAATCTTGCTAGAACAAAAATACAGTCGGATTACTGTTGAATGGACAGTTTTTAGTCTTTTTCTGTAACGAATACCCACAGTTACCATTCTGTTTGTTTTCTTGTTGGGCTTCCAAAAGTTTTTTTTTTTTTTTACATTGGTTTTTCCCATAGTATATTACCCGATATGACTATTTTTTAAGGTGCAAACATCAAACCCACATCTCATTTATGCATTTGCATTTAGTGCATAGTTGTATAATTTTTTTTTAATTTGTGAAATGGAAAAGGAAAAGTCAGATGTTTTTTCATACAAAATTGTTTTTATGATTTAGTATAAAGGAAAATAAGAAACCGTATAATTTCCCATGAATCCACAGGAAGCGTTTTCGATGAGAAAGATATAATTATTATTATTATTTTTTTTTTTATAAGAAGGCAAACAGTACACTATACAATATGCTCTAAACATGAACCCTATTAATGGATATAATCTCATGGTGGTATTGAGCAAATAACTTTATATTGTAATTGATCATGGCCATGCACTTAGAGTGAGAGGACAGAGCTTACAAGGAGGACTCTAGATAAGGAGTTAGGCAATATTGATAGTAAAACTTTACTCCTCTGCAAGAACATTTAGATGCAGATATTTCTATTTGACAATAGATGCCTTGTAATTGAAAGGGTTTCCATATTTTTTATGATCCTTCAACTCTTTAATGTCCTAATTATAACATTGGTATGAAACAGGCTAGTAGGAGAACATCTCACGACTATTATATATATAGGATTTTTCTTTTCTCTAGAGAGTCCTTATTTTGCATATATTAGATTCTAAAATGAGATTTTCTTTATATTTTTTTATGGAAAGAGAGTTACCTTATGTTTCAATTTGTAGCTTTTTAGATATTTTGTCTTCTTAACTATGATGGATTCTTTCATAAGGACCCTTTTAGCCAAAATCAAATAATAACCATTGTTAATGACTAGATGATAATTGGTCACCAATGAATAGATGGTCCAACTGATGTCTAACCATGAAAAGAAATCCAGCTAATCCTATCACCTTGAGAGTCAGTTCATCCAATCAAATGTGATTTTGCCACTCTCCAACCAATCCACATTATTGGCCAGGATTTAGATTGTTATGATGAAAGCACAGGATTTAGATTGTTATGATGAAAGCACACACACATGTGAGCAGCATACAAATTTGCATAGTAAGGATGTGCACCTAATCATTTTATTTTTCTTACACACTTCATGAGTCCACCTTTCTTTAACACTTCCAAGTACAAATGTGACTCTGTTTTTCCCAACATTTCCATTATCAGCTCTCTCTCTCTCTCTCTCTCACTCTTTTTCTCCATTTCAACATCACAAAAACCCTAACCCTAATTTCTATCTTCCTGTTCCTCTCAACCCCATTTCCATTTCCATTTCCTTGGCCTTAAAACCCTAGAAAGTTGTGTTCTTTTTGGCTGCTTCTTCTTTCTTGAGCTCGTTAATGGCGCTTTCCTTGTGCAGATCTGCAGATCTGATGGCGGTTGTTGGCTGTTTTCTTGCCATCAATGCAGTAGCTCTGTAGCTTGAATTTTCGCTGCATTTTCTGTCTCTCTTTCTGCATTAGAGCTTTCTTTGAAGGTGTGTTTGAACGAGGAGAAGGAGCTGGTGTTTTTGCCTCTCTGTCTGTCCTTTTCCGTAGAAAATGCAGGTGCTTGGAAGCCCTAGAAGCTTACTTATGAACACTAGTTGTGGAGCTTTGCTCAGAGAGCTTCAGGTCTGTCTTCTTCTTCTTCTTTTTCTTTTGTGGTTAAGGCTACTGTTTTTGTGAAGAAAGGAAAGGGGGTCTTGTTTCTTTCTTTTCATTTTTGGGTGTTTCTTGACATTTCTGTTCTTGGGTTCTTTTCCTGTTTGTTATGAAAGAATTTGCCTTTTTGTGTTGGCATAATTTGCTTAAACCCATTATGGGTTTTCACAAAACCCATAATTTGCTTTGTTTTTTTTACTTTTTCTTGTCAATGAATTTACTTTACTTACCCCTGGGTTTTGTTCTTGTATATTTCTTTACTACCTTTCTAAAGATTTGTTGGGTTTTCCTTGAAAATTGATTTTTTTTCTCACTTATTTACCTCGGTAGAATTTATTTGCTCAGATTTTTTGAAAAGGGTTGAGGAGTTTTATGGAGAACTTGTTGTAGTCTGTAGATGAATCTCTCTCTCTCTCTCTCTCTCTCTCTCTCTAACCTTTTTCTGTCATGGGTTTTTTCTAGAAAGTAGAAAACATTGTCCTTCTTGGTTTCTCCTTTTTATTTTTGAATTAGTTTATTAAATTTTTAGCAGAAGAAGCATTCTTTATTTTAAAAATCTGATTGAATATTATGCGTTCTTGTGAAAGAAAGGAAAAAAAAGGACATGAATCTGACTTTACAATTGGGTATTGTATTGGTGGTTGTGGGAGCAGCAAATATGGGATGAGATTGGTGAGAGTGAATCAGACAAGGACCGCATGTTGTTGGAACTGGAGAAGGAGTGTTTGGATGTGTACAGAAGGAAAGTGGATGAGGCTAGCAATACTAAAGCACGGCTCCATCATTCTGTTGCTGTAAAAGAAGCTGAGCTTGCAGCCCTTGTGGCTGCTATGGGGGAACTTAATAATCAAACACAGGTTCTTACCGTTGCTTCTTATGTTTCCCTTAATCCCTGCTTGATTACAAATTGAGGATAAAATTTCATTGTAAAAATCCTTGAGGCCCTGGTCATTGCATAATCGGTTAAAGCAAAAAAACCAGTACAGCAGCCCCTGCAAACTTAAGCATGAGACCTGCCCCATAGTGGGAAAATGCCTCAATTAAACATGCTACTCACGATTTTTGTAACTCATTCTCTTCACCTCCTTTGATGACTATGCAAATCCTTGTTTGCCTAATCTGGTTCTTTTTTAATTAGAATTGTTTCTTAATAAGGCTAATTACGTAGCACTTATTGTTCACTTTTGAAACTGAAAAAAACTGCCATAATCATGAGACATGTGGAAAGCGGCCATCGGCCACATTATCAGCCGTAATGGTTGAGACCGCGATGCTATTTTGAAAATAGCGCTGCTACGGTCTAAAATTTATTAGAGCCAATCACTTTTAATTGAAAACATTATTTTTCCTATTTCTTTTCTTCAATAGCCTTTCCTAAAGTTATTATAATTCCAAATGACTAAAAGACACAAGATTGACTGTTACACAAGATTTTGAGTTCTTTTAACCACTTAAAAAAATCACACCGCTACGTCGCTACGTATCGCCACAACCGTTGCGTATCACCCACTACGTAGCATTTTGGCCACCGGCCGCTACACGCACCGCAACCACTATTTTGATCCTTGCATGAGATATGTAAATGTTGGGTATTTTAAAACTGAAGTCAAACAAGCAGCTTATGTTTGGCATATTAACATATTTAGACTTTGGAGGGCCAAGTTGGTTCTCTGTCTTATAATTACAAAGCATGCTTATGATCTTTTCTAACATTCTGGTGTATTACTTCAACTGAGATAATGGTTTAGAAGTAAGGATTGTGCAACTACAAGTTTGCAGCTTTTAGCCATGTTACCAGTAAAAAAAAGTAAGAGAAATGATCAAGTCCAACCAGAACTCCCCGGTGGGGCCAGCTTCAGTCACCTATATGCATGGATGGATAGTTGTATAAGTTGGGCTTTTCATAGACTGAATACCTTGACATTACCTTTTGTTGATGATCAATAATCATCTCATGAGGGTTCTTCAATTCAAAAGGCTTGGACAATATAACCTCTCTTTTTGACAAAAATTTCTTGGAAGAGGCCTGGGCACTTGTCATGGGCAAGATTCGTCTGAGCAAAATTTTCTGTCACAGTGGCACTCCTACAGTTGTTTGTTGTTGTAGCTCAATATATCCTAATGGTTCTTAGCAGCCTTAAAACAATCAAGATGATGAAAGTTGTTGTTAAACTTTTAATCTTTACCTCATTATCATATCAAATCTATAACTTTTTAACAACCATCAAAACAATAACAACAACAACTACAACGACAACAATTAGACTGGCCTGTGTCAGTACATACTGTGTCTACCCTGGTTATGTTGGGGCTGCAGTCATCAGCTCTCATCTCCTTGTGAGTTCATTCACATTTATATCTGGTCAACTGCACTTGAATTAGAATTATTGTCATGAATTATGGTCTTATATTCTGTTTTACTTCAGGCAGACAAAAGGCTGTCGTCATTGAAGGAGCAACTCGCATCAGTTACGCCACTGTTAGAAGATCTGAGAGTAAAAAAGGGGGAAAGGATCAAACAATTTGCCGATACAAAGGCACAAATTGAAAAGATTAATGGAGAGATTTCAGGTTATTGTCATTCAAATGAACCTGTGGTGAATCAGATTAATGTTGATGAGCATGACTTGTCATTGAGAAAGCTTAATGAATATCAGGCCCATCTTCGGTCCTTGCAAAGGGAGAAGGTATGTCTGTCTCTTGGTATTTCCTCATCTTCTCTTTCGGTTATTTTGCTTTTGCAACTGGATGTATTACCGAGATTTTCTAGTGGTCAGTGTATTCTTCTAGCTGGTTGGGTTGTAAACTAATTGCTTCTTGATTATTCAAAAGAGAAGTTTTTGTAGTTAAAGGAAATCATGAATAATAGCTATTAATATTTGTATCATTAGATGATGCAACCTATAGAAATGATGTCTGGAAGCTGCAGAAAAACTATTCACATGCAATGCATAAACCAAGAACAATTAAGCTTGATCTGTACAATTTTCCGTGGGACATCCTCATTAAATTGCTGAAGACTTGCAATGAGGAAATGATGATGCATTGTCATCTTTCTGAAGTTGGGGGATCTGAAAGTTTAGCTTGTTGATGACCGTTTTGCTATTGTCATATTTAAACTGCATTACTAATGTACCATTCCTTTTATTGCTGAAGTCTCTCATGCTTGTATAGTTTTAACTTCCAAATTGTGCATGATTTCCTAGTTTATTTAATTATAACTCCATGTATGTTGAAGACCACACGCATGCAAAACAGTGTGAGCACTTCATCATCATCGTTGAAACTTTATTCCATTTACCTGGGTTTCACTTTATGAATTCTACTTTTAAACTTAATTTAAAGCCATGTTCTTTGTAACTACACAATCCATCACATCACACAGAAGTACCTATAATATATCATCATCATCATGATAATTGCACACACATGAGAATTATGTATGAATCCAAGTGGCTCTTCTATATTCTTGTGTGTGCCGCTGTGCACTGGCATCAGCATTAATTCATCTTCTATTTTGTTTTTGATCTGTGACATTCATTCTACTGTTTCCAGTCTGACCGCCTTCACAAGGTTCTGGAATATGTTAATGAAGTGCATGGTCTATGTGGTGTGCTGGGGCTGGATTTTGGTAAGACTGTTAGTGAAGTGCATCCAAGTTTGGGTAATACAGGTCCTGGGAACTTCACAAACATCAGCAACTATACTTTGGATGGCCTTGCTCAAACCATACTCAAGTTGAAATTGGAGAAAAAAGATCGCGTTCAAAAGGTAACAGTCAAAAGACCACTTCTGGCTTTGTTTTTGTTTTGTGTAATTAGGCACTTATTTTTGAACTGCAGTTGAAAGATATTGTGGCGTCTCTGTTTGAATTGTGGAGCTTGATGGATTCACCTGAAGAGGAAACAAGTCGTTTTGAGAGGGTTACCTGTATCCTAGGATCATTGGAGCAAGACATTACAGATGCTGGTGTTCTTTCCCATGAAATGATTGAGCAGGTTCTCATAGTTGGCTCTTATTATTCTGCTACGATTATAGTTTTTTTCACCATTCAAAAGAAAATTTATAATTTATTTGGTTTGTTCCGAATAATGTCCCCGGTTTAAATATTTTATGGCCGTTTGTTGTACTTTTCTCAGGCTTCAAGCCCTGCATGAAAATCAGATATTACTCAAGTGGCATACTGTTCTTCACATTTTTCTGCCATTTTAATTATGGTGATCAGATAAGCTTCCATAAATTTTTGGGGCCAGAAGGAAAAATAAAAATAAACTTTGTCCCACCTTTTCTGGCATGTGATGTCAGTACCAGAGCAGTTAATTGTCCATTCTGCTTAAATTTATGAACCATGGGGTGTACATCCACGTTCATTCTTAAAATAGTCATCTGGTCTCTATTTATGTCTGACAGGCAGCAGAAGAGGTTGAGAGACTGACTAAATTGAAAGCAAGCAGAATGAAAGAACTGGTTTCGAAGAAAAGGTTGGAGTTGGAAGAAGTATGTAGAGCAGCACACATTGAACCAGATACAAGCACAGCTCTGGAGAAGTCTAATGCATTGATAGATTCTGGTATGAATCTTGTTATTCATTTGGTTGCAATATCCGTCCAACCTTAGATTGTGTTTGACCATGTTACCACTCAGGTATCGTGGATCCTTCTGAACTTCTGGCCAGCATTGAAGCACAAATAGTGAAAGCGAAAGAGGAATCCATGAGCAGGAAAGAGATTATGGACAGGATAGATAAATGGCTGGCTGCATCTGAAGAGGAAAGATGGCTGGAAGAATATAACCAAGTAAGCTGATTTATCCATCAATAATGTATGCAATAAGGTTTTCTAGGATGTAGTACTTCCGGTTATCCTGCCATATGGTCATTCAATATGTTTTGCTTGTAGCTCCACCAGATGTGATTGCCTGTATGACAAAACCCCTTGTGATCATAGATCCTCACCATTCATAATCGTGCATGTGCCTAGATTGGCTTAAAAAGATTTTATATACTTTAAAGAAAAACCTACAACCAAATAAAAGATATTGTATACCATACATTCCTTCTTATTATCCATTTTTCACACTCTATAGGAATCTTCAAAACTTTTGAAAGACACAGCAGGTCCTCCTTGATTGTGCATCAGATTCCTGTCTCCACCAATGAACAGGAGATACTAAAAAATCTTATTTTTCCTTGATGGGTTTTCTGTTACCAATAGGAAAAGAAAATTGTATACCAAAAATCTGCTATTGTTATATGCTTTATTTGTGGTGTTTGAGGATCCATTTTGCACACTCAGACTCTTGAAAATCTCAGAAACATAGAGCAGGTCCTCAAATGTGCATAAGATTCCTCTCTTTACCAATGAGTCGGAGATATTAGTACATAGTCTCCTGTGTACCAATGGGAAGACAGGTTGAGGTCTTTTATTTATTTGTTTATTTATTTCACTTTAGGTTTGACTTTTATTATTAGACATGGTATTGAAAGATGATGTCGTCATGGAATAGTATCTTGCTTCTTCAAGTCTTATTGTCTAAGTTACAATTCTGAGTTGCAGGATGATAACCGATACAGTGCTGGAAGAGGAGCCCACATTAACCTAAAACGTGCCGAACGAGCTAGAGTGACTGTCAACAAGATTTCTGGTATTTGCTTCTCCAAAGATACTTCATGTAGATTGCACAGGTATTCCTATGACATGTTAAGGAGCTAACTAGTAACTTTGTACACAGGTATTGTTGACAATCTGATGAACAAAACATTTGCTTGGGAAGAGGAAAGGAATATGCCATTCCTGTATGATGGGGTGCGTTGGATTCTTTTGGATATCTGTGAGGAATCTGGTTGAAAATTTCTGTTTTTCCCCCCGAGTAATCTGGTGAACTTCATTTTGCAGGTCCGTTTGGTGGCGATTTTGGAGAAATATAAACTCACCAGGCAACAGAAAGAAGAGGAGAAGAAAAGATTTCGGGTATTGCTTGGTTTGATATTTATTCTGTTGTATAACTATGATCTCTCGAGAATCCATCAGCTAAGCTCTCCTCCTCTCCGGGGTTTCAGGATCAAAAGAAGTTGCAGGACATTCTGCTTACAGAGAGGGAATCTATATATGGGTCTAAGCCAAGCCCAAAAAGGAGCAACAGTTTAAAAAAGCCGAATGGAGTGCGCATGAATGGAAATGGATCTATGACTCCCACACCTCGACGACTCTCTGTTGGCAGTGCAACCCCTGAGCTTCTCACACCACGTTCCCACTCTGGACGTCAGAATGGATACTTCAAGCAAATGAGAAGACTATCGACTGCTCCACTGAATTTTGTTGCCCTACAGAAAGAGGACACTATCTCATTTGCTTCTGTATGTGGTTCTGAACCAGGATCTCCTCCTCAGGGGATGAATTCTTAATCCTTGACAGGTATTTCTCTTTCCTCCTGTCTTTTCTGTTGCTGTGAACTTCATTGCTTTTGGACACTTACCATCGTTAGGAAAGAACTCTTACTGTCTGCTTTGATTTCCATAATGGAATTACAGGGTCCTGAGACATCAGGACGACAGGACTCGTACATTATCCTGATGTGTCCGGGTACCTACATGTGGTGCCCAGGATGCAGGTGTTGAGCCCGTTGATTTGAAGGGATTTTTTTTTCTGATGGGTGGCCTCCAAAATAATTCAAGATCTAGATATCATAGCCATATAACTTTTATCCAAATTATTTCCCGTTAACGGAACAGTGTATTTGTTATTTCAAAGGTTCATGTGCTAAGGTTTCCAATCTTATATATATAATATAGAGTGATGCTCCTTTGAAAGCATCTCTCACCATACTATGAGAGCTAGGGTGGGGACCCTCACATTTAAGTTGTGGGCATTAGATATGGATGTGAGGGCCCCCACCTAGTCTCTCATAGTAAGGTGAGAGCATCTCCCTATATATATATATATGGAGATGCTCCTATGTGAGCATCTCTCACCATACTATGAGAGCTAGAGTGAGGATCCTCACATTTAAGTTGTGGGCATTAGATATGGATGTGAGGGCCCCACCTAATTTCTCATAGTAAGGTGAGAGCATCTCTCATAGGAGCATCTCCCATATAGGGTGATGCTCCTAATGTGAAGCTTACCTTATCCTAAGCTAAAACATTGCTGGTCCCGCAAATCAAAGTTGATTGTCATTGTTTTTTGCATGATGATCGTCTCTAAAATTTAGATAAATCCAATCAGAACTGGATTTTCCAGTTTTATCATGCAAAAAATAGATATAATCAACTTTGATTTGTGGGACTGGTACTATTTCAGCTTAGGATAAGGCAAGCTTCAGCTTAGAACTGTATGGATCATGGGATCAGTATACTATAAGCCTATTTTTATGGATTGGTTATCATGACAGTGTATGTTCTTTGAACTGTTCAATTCCTCACTTGGGGATTTCCGGTTCTGAGAATTTTTTTAAGAGGAAACATTCTCACTTGAGGATCTCCAGTTCTAAGATTCTAAGAGGAGCTATAATATGATTGGAGCAAGCATCAGGACATACACATTCAGTGAGGTTCCCAGGTCTAGTCATTTTGTAGACTTTTAGTGAGATGGATCCCTCCAGGTGGGGAATGCTTCAGAACTTTCCCAGATGGGAAGATCCCAACATTGAGCGGTGTTTCTCAGGCTATACAGTTCTGGTCCAGGGAAAAAAAAGGAAATATCTTCTAATCAATGAGAAGTTTTTATGGGTTATGGGCATTCCCCATCAACGGCTCATCACTTTTTTTGAAGGCGCTCCCTGGATTTGCGGATACACTCCACATGGGGACAATCTGTTGATCATAACCATGTGCTTAACAGTTTTATGTCTGTGCTCATTTGGGGGCCATCTGCCAAACCAAAGAGGGACCTCCAATCCCATCCTACCCATGGATTGGTATGAAATGAGATGGGCCCAGTTTTGCAACTCTGGTGTGGCCAGTGGCAGATAATTCTTTGGATTAATTGTTTCTTGATCATTATACTGACCTATTTCTGCAATTCAAGCACTGAAGCCAAGGCCCCTGCACACCTTTGCTGTAATCATTGTTTAGTGATTTTACACATCAAGACCTTGGTAAACATTTACAGCTTGCCTTATTTATGCAGGAACAAGCACCACATGATTTGAAAGTTTAGTCACTGTAAATTGGAATGGAGGGAAGAAGAAATGATTGTGAATAAGGCTGTACACTAGTTGTTTGCATGTTCACCGGATTTTTGGTAATTAACATGGAAGGTCTTGAATTTGGGTCAACCCAGCTGTGAGACTTGAGAGTTTGGGCAGCAGCATCAGACAAGATTGTGGTTAGAATCTGTAACATTAATGATTTTCATGTAGAAGTAGGAGTTAATGCAAAATGCTACTTTCTATCAGATTTACTGAGCATTGTAGAGTTACTGAAATGTTAATCGTCATGTGTCAACAGAACCTTGTTCTCAGTTTTCTGGGTCTTACATGTACATAATTTTAGTTTAGTGTGTGGGCGACAGTTCAGTTCTGTAGGTGGTTTACGTCTTTTGACAATAATAGATTCAGATAGTGAGTGCTTGCAGTGTCGCGGGTTAACCATCAATCTGGTCATTTTTTTGGGGTGCATGTGTGATATGGGGTTGTGTTTGCTTTCATTTATGTGCATTGTGTTTTTACCTGTGCTCGTAGAAACACCTAGTTCCAATTGGTGTTAAGAGTTGTGATTCGCCTGCACAGACAGCTATTGGAACGAAGGGTATAATCAGAATGTGCTATATCCTGTGCTTGATGCCTTGCACCCCTAATGCACATCTTGTCTGATGATCATCTTTTGGTGGTTGGGACAGCTTTTGCAATCCTTGGAGCTGTGGGATTGGTCTTATTCTAGGGCACATTTGT
Organism: Camphora micrantha; assembly: GCA_003546025.1. NCBI lineage: Eukaryota > Viridiplantae > Streptophyta > Magnoliopsida > Laurales > Lauraceae > Camphora > Camphora micrantha. The sequence continues at coordinate 85,588,134 of QPKB01000001.1, forward strand.
GAGGCAACTTTTTTTTTTTTTTGAAAGTGCATGTAAAATGGAAATGCTTTTCTCAATTGTTAAAAAAAAAAAAAAAAAATTGATGTGTTTTGTTCATGTCAATGAGGTGGGGCTTAAACAACGAGGGCGGGGCATTTATATTGAGTGGTTTAGATGTGTAATAGGTGCATTCTATTGCCTCAAAAATTTCTCATGTCCAGGCTTTAGAATCTATTTAGCCCTAAAGATATGATGGGTCTATTAAGAGGATTGTCTATCCTCAATACCCCTGCCAATACAATAATATTGTACAACTACAAGCAGCCATCCATATCAACAAGTGAGTGAAAGAAGATGCATATTTGATACATGCATATATGCCCAAACGGAAAATTGCACACTAAAGACTTGTGTGGGACATGCAAGAACCCCAACGTATTACATATATTTATATATAAGGTAATACAATGCATTACCATTGATTGACGTATAAAATACATAATTACATATTGCAATAAAGGACGAGATTTCTTTTACGATTTTCTTAATATTGTCATCTAGACTTATTAAAAGCTTAAATTCAATTCCTTTTGTATATTTGTATAATTTATCATTATTATTATTTTTTTTTTTGTAAGAAGGTTAAATTTGATTTAAATATGTTATAAAGGACTTAAAATGATAATGGATTTCAATTTTCCAATGAGTGGATTTAGATATGAGAACTCCTACTCTTTTTTTTTTTCCTTTCTTCCAATTTTTTAATGATAGGGATATCCCTGTGGTATGGCATATTATTTGACAGGACAATTGTTTATATATGACCCTGCAATACATGTGCACCAAATTAAGTCAGGGTTAAACTTAAACTCCTAGGGGGGCTCTAGAAATTCATATCTGATTTAAATCATAACCTAAAGAATTGAATCTCATCAATTGGTTACAAATAGTGAACCAAACTGAGACTCTTAAAGACCCACTTTTATTTATTTATTTATTTATTTTTGGTTTTTGTTTCTCTATGTTTTCTAATGTTATTTTAAGAGTAGTGCTACTTTGACAAACTTTTTGGACAGAATTTTGGACAAACCTTATGGTATGGCTTGAATAAGCGTAGTTTGGATAAACTGGGTGTGGATCTTATTTTGGACTGGGGAAATTGGGTGTGGATCTTATTTTGGCCTGTGAGAATTAAGCATAGTTTGGAAAAACTGGCACAGTCCCAAGTCTGGATTATTTATGTAAATCAGGCATGGGCCAGTTTTTTGGATAAAAAAGATGAACTGGGAATGAAAATATGCCCCACTTAACTAAATATCCTTAGAGCCCAAAAAAATTGAGCATGACCCTGATTTGGATTGGGTCGAGACTTCAGTCTACTATTTTGGGTATGGGGTGATCAGATGGGTCCTTGTATCCGGGCTTAATCCATTTTGGGTTCAGGTCCGCCATAGCTCCAGTCCGAGCCCTCAACCCTACCTTCAAAGTTCAGGTCAACCATCTGATGTTGTAACGACCCGGCCCATTTCTACTTGTATTGATATTGTCCGCTTTGGGCCCCCACAGGGTCACCCTCACGGATTTGTTTCTGGGAGCCCTTTCGGTACCCAAAACGCGTCATATCAAGTATGGCCAGCCCAGCACATTTAAGCCCAAGCTCTAGACAGTCTCTTGGCGATGTGGATCTTAGTATCTTACAAATGCTCATTCCACAATAGGAAGAACTGGAAAACCAAAATCTCATGATTTGATTATTATTATTATTGTTCTTTTGGAATTGTGATTTTACAGTCAGCGTCATGAAATCCTTAACACAATTGCGAGCGATCCAATGCCCAACCTGAAGAGGAAAGAGTGCTTAGCTAGCATAGCATCTAAATTCGAAATTACTGGATATAAAACAGCGTGTACCCTATTATATCCATGCCGTATCTGGCTATCGTAACCCTTAATTAGCTTGTGTGATCCAAACACATGAAGATGAATCCCAATTCAAATACCGTTTGGATATGTCTTTACTTCGTGTAAAACAAATGACCGTGAAACTTGATTGAAGTTGGAATTCTATAGATGAAGAGTCAGCAACTCTATATATGTAATTAGATTTACAGGGGATGTAAACCTCTAATTCTTTTTGTATATACGAGTTCAGGGTAAGCAGATTCTATTGAGCAGCTAGAGCCACACAGATCCAAACAGACCCAATAAGTATTTATAAATTAAAACTAAGAGGAAGCCTTGGAAGAAAAACTACATTATCATGAAAACTCAGGTGAATGCCTTCAGTACAAGATTATGTGACAGACAAACATGGAGATGTGGATGATTTGACTTGCTCTTGTTATCAAGGTTCGAATTCATTTACTTCTGCAAACATTTTTAGGACACTCCTCTGAGGGACCATGAACAATGGGGGCCTACCGCGGTCCCGGTTAAGGGTCTGATGCCTCTTGCGCACTGGGTGAGCGAGAGACTGCGGGGCCGCAACCATTCCTTCTTCATCTGCAACTGTAAACTCTGCTATCTTCCTCAAGCTTTCTGCAGTTTGCTCCTTTGGTCTTTCTCCATCCTTTGGAATAAACATAGAGAAGCCGCCCTTGTGTCAGCCACTTTTAACTTAATATAACCTCTTACGACTTGTACATTTAGCTGAAACATCTTGGATAGAACTACAAACATGCAACATCTAAATTTGTGTACTGTCTGGTAATTACAAGAAGTCAAGACAAAGAACTAACTACAGGTATTTAAGGTATTGAATTCCTAAGTTTTATAAGCAGTGACCTAGTATCAAAGAAGTTGAATATTGAAGGATAAAAGGTGGAGATCCACAAGAGGCCACTAGATGGTTTTTCCTTGGATAGGAAACGATTACCCATGAAGAGTCCTCGCATAGTGGAGGATGCTGATCATTGCCTCAGCAATGACATTTAAGGTTAGAGTCATGCTACCAATGCGGGGAAAAGAAAAGGAAATGATTATCCGCCTCTAAATTAAATCTTAGGAAAGTCGGGGTTCCATCTACACCTCTTGTTCTCTACCTTAGAGCCTTAAAACAGGAACTTAACATAGCATTTATGAAGCACAATCTTATATTTTAGTCGTATATGAATCTATTATGTGCAGTAGCTTAATGTGCAACATGGACAACATCTTGGAATTACAACTCTGATTTCAACTTACAACAACTGGTGGCATTTAAAAAAAAAAAATAGAATTTGGTGTCATTTCATGTGTTTTTGTTTAAACTTACTAAGTAGACATGAAAGTTCACTCCTTTTTAAAAGGGCTTTTTTTTTTCTAGGTTCTTCTACACAATGGATAGGAAAGAGAGTTCTCTTCTAGGGTTTTGTAGAAGGGGCATTCTCAGTGTTCGGCTTAGTGAAGATCGAAGAAAGTTTTTTTTTTTTTTTTTGGGAAAACCTCAAATAAGGCCTAAAATTCTTGCCTTTTTTTAAAAAATGGACACAAGTTTCAAAACTTTTCAAAATAGTCCCTAAGTTTTTCAGGAATTTTTCATTTAAGGATATTCATCGATTTAAAGCTATTTCCAACAAAAAAAAATCCTTGATTTTTTAAAAATAGGCAAAATACCATTCATTGAAATAAAACTCTCATCCACTTCTCCTATATTTTCCTCATTTCCTTCACCAGTGTCCTTTAAGTGATCAAGGACAACCAACGACTCCACGACGATTGGTTGCATATTTTGGCTGCTAGAACCATGTCATGGCTTTTAATGAAATGTAATTTAGGTATTTAAAAAAAATTATGAAAAACTCTCCAGGAAATACCTTTAAATGGCCTAGGCATTCTTAATTGAAAATTTACTGAAAAACTTAGTGACTAATTTGAAAAGCTTAGAAACTTATGTCATTTTTTTAAATAAGGTAAAAACTTAAGGACTTTTAAAAAAAAAAATTTCTTTTAAAAATATTTTTATCCTGCATTTCACATTCTCTTTTTCTGCAAATTTTAGTTTTAGTAGGATTCTTGTGAGCTAACCTTACGACTCTATGTACTCCCTTTTAGCATAGGAAATATATATATATATATATATATAAAATTCATTCAGATAGGTGAAAACTCGATGGATCCAGTGTATTTTGGGGGGTCTCATGTGTGTAGATGGATTGGATGTATCATCAAGTCAGCCCCACTATATCATCCCTCACCGTAATATGATGAGAGACAGATGTGTATGAATATTTCTTAAATATATATTAACAATATAAAGCGCCTGGACATTTTTGTAGGCAAAAAATGTCTTTCTTTTGATGAATGAGAGAAGATAAATATAAAATTGCCCTCATTTGTTCAAACCATGTAAATCTTTATCTACTGTGTGGCTTGTGTGCTCTTTTTAGAATTAATTTGTAGTGCTACAGGAATTATACGTTTTATGTAATTAAATTGATAACCAAGTTAATTTGGGAAGGAGCCATGTTCCCACCATATACAATTGTTATAATATGGTTGAAGAGACTTTGGAGAGGAGTACATTCCAACCTATGAGCAGTTAGAACAGGAGAATTCAGTGGATGGGCAGTCACTTTCTTTAATTCTTCTTACATACTAGATATAAGCATCCTTTAGATTAATTGTGCTAATGGAAGCTAACTTTTCCTTATTCTCCATCATACCAAAGTAAAAGTCATAGAATATATATAGGCATCATGCTAATGCTTGCTCAAATCAATCACCTTCAAAACCATTAAGTGAAAAACTTAGGAAGAAGAGGAAAAGACAAGAAGGTGTGAAAAATATAGAAGCAAGAGATAGTTTTAAAACTTACACTCAAGACAGAGGAGTTGGACATTGGGCATTTGACAGGATGGTCTTCATCTGTTGGCTCCAGAGGGTGTTCTATTGGCCCAAACTCTACTTTGAATTCCACCCCAATGACCCTTCCTGTTTCTGTAACTTCATCTCCTTTCGGAAGTTGGCACTCCCTTATGTCCTAAACAACACAACAACATCAAAAAAGAAGAAAAAGAAAAAAGCCCAAATCAAAGAAAACCCAGATAAAATCTCATTGAGAAAATTCCTATTTCCAAAGAATATCAAGAGAAAAAGAGAAGGAAAGAAGACAGATATAAAGGACTATTACTACTCCATCCCCACAAGAAAAGGCCATGGATATGGTCATTTGCTCATTCTCAAAATCAAGAGCTGAACTTCATCAAAAGACCCCCAAAGAGGAAAGGAAAAAAAAAAAAAAAGCAAAAGAGAGACAAGGGGGAAAAAGAGTATCATGAAAAGTAGTACCATGGGAGAGGAGCGGAATCTCCTGTGGCCTGAGAAACGAGACAAGATACCCACCATGGCCTCCTCTTTTTCCTTTAACTTCTTTTTTTATCCTCCTTTGAAAAAAGAGTAGCAAGTGAAAGAAAATGTAATAGTATCATTGAGAGAGAGAGAGAGAGAGAGAGAGAGAGAGAGAGAGAGAGGGGACATAGCCGTTGGCGTTGATAGAGAGAACGTAAAGAAAGGGATGAAAGATACTACATCTGTTACAATTTACAAAACGTTGTTCTTTTCAGTTTTACTCCCTACTGTTAGTTGATCCTCTTAACTTTTGTTGGATGGTCAGATCAAACCCCACAGCCCAACATCTTTTCCTGTAGAATGATCATACAAGTGGAGCCCCACTTTCTTATATCACAAACACTCAGGCATATATTTGGAAATCCTAGGAACCCAAGAACTCAGGCTAGACTCGATCTGTAGAACTTGGTCAACTTACTTGGCCTTGTAGAGAAATTGTAAAGCCCATAAAGAACTCGGTCCCGGTCCTTAATCAGTTTTGGCCAGACTTGGATGAACTCAGTTGACTCGGACAAAACTCGGAAAAGACCCGGTTGACTCAGCCAAGGCTCAGTAAAGTTTGAGAAAATATTAAAAATTGTATCTGTTTTTATTTTACATTTTCAGTCCAAGTTTCGAGATTTTTAGCCCTCAAGAGGAGTGGATGTGGATAATCTAAACCCACTTGCAGGCCCAGAATAGGCCCACCTGCTAGGGAAATGAAACATAATATAAATCTGATCTTTTGATAGCTTTGACCAACAGATAACCCATCCAATTAGTCACTTTTGGATAAACAAGCATATTACATGACTCGATGAGTGCAAAAAGAATGGGGAGGGGGGATTATTATACTAACCTAATACAATTAATAATCATGACCCTAGGACTAATAATTATGACACTTTGAATTAAAGAGCCATTGGTAGCTTGCATTGGGTTTGCCATCTACAACATCATCTCCCTCAAGCCCAAATCCTCTAGATTTTATAGGCAAGTGGACCCTCTAAATTCATTGCCCCATTGGACCTGGAAAGGCCAATGTGTAGTGGCTATAAATCTGCCTTCGGATTAGGAAGAACCTGAGAGACTAATTTATGTTACTAATTTTTTCGATACGGAGAAAACAGATGGAGAAAACAAGTGGAGAACACCCGCTAAATTTAACCTCAATAATCGGTCTTGATTCCTCAAACTTATTGCAGCATAGGGCAACTAGGTCAAGCCCAAGTTCTAAATTGGGCTGGGCCTCTAGGCTATGGCTGCAGCAAAACTGCTTTTGTTCGAATCAGGAGGAGCCAAAAACTGCTTTTGTTCGAATCTCTCTTGTGGCAGCATTTGAATACATAATATCTTGCACAGTAGCAATCACATGTCAAGAGGCCACGATGGGCCTCAAAGGGGTTGGAATCAGGTGTAGTGCATGGTCTACCTAAACCTGATTATCATTATATTGAATTTGTAAGAGTTTATAGTCTAAGGCTACATTTGTGTAACAGTGATTTAAGTGAAAATGAGATCACTTTTTTTATGAACTGCTGCTTTTCCATCGTTTGGCACTGCCCTGTTTTGCATGGATAAGGAAGTAATAAACAATTTTTTCTCTTTGAGTTTATAAAAAGCTATTTCGTGTGAGGTTTGGGAATCACTTTTTTGCTAGGAATGAAAGTGAATAGCACCCACAGTGATGAAGAGTGAATGGTCCCACACTCCATCTACAGTGAACGTGAATTTTCTTTACCGCTTTATATCGGAGAGAATGACAAACTATCATAGTCCTAGTGTGACCTAATCTATCAACCCATGGGTCATCCTTGGGGTATTTCCATGCTTTGCCTGCATTAGGGGTGTAACAATTCGGTTAATCGGTCAATCTGGGAAAACCGTTAACCGAACCGTAACCGCGGTTTTTTGTCTTTTAAAACCAAAACCGTAACCGTAACCATAACCATAAAAACCGTGGAAAACCATAACTGCGGTTAACCGTATTAAACGGTTCGATTACGGTTAATAATTGTGGAATGCCTTCTTCATATAAGGGGATAAATGTGAATGATTGAAGGTAAAATGACACATAAGGAGCAACTGAATAAAGTAAGAAATATTTCATTCAGTCCCCTTATTTTTTATTTTATTTGTAAACGGTACGGTTAACCGCATATAGTTAACTAGAACCGTATTATACGATTCGGTTTCAGTTAATAACCATGAATTATTATGGAAAACCATAACTTAACCGAACCGTACGGTTTTTGGATTTCATTAACTGTAATCGTAACCGAATCGTGAAATACGGTTATTAAACGCGGTTCGGTTCGATTCGGTTAAACGGTTTTCCGATTTTTTTTTTTTTACCCCAAGCCTGCATATGCTGCTTCCACCATCTTTTGTGGATAAACACCTCCACCTTTTCCTTTGCTGAGCACACTACTAAAGCCCAAACAAACGAGAAAGGATACCGCACAAGCGGGAAGAAGTGACGTACCCGGTGTTTGAACCTCGGATAGCCAGGTAAGAACTGATGCTCCTTACCACTCGGGTGAGGAGCCGTTCTTGGCCAAGAACACTACTTGGGGGTACTCTAGTGAAGTTTTCAAAAGGGTCCCTCATGAATGTGAAGTTTTCTCATCTCGATTTCGATGCATGTATAGGGCCCATGTAGACCCATATTTTAATGGTCAAAAGGGATCATAGATGAGCAACATTGTGTGTGTTTTTTTTTGTGTGCGTGTGTTAGAAACGATCACCATCTTAGATGGGAGGGGTCCGGAATTGATTATGATTGGATTATTCCTTTTATAAGAAAAATAAATTCCTGGGAAAATGGTTGTATCCTTCAAAAATGAAAAGGCTGATTTTTCTGGACTAGAATCTTAAAATGAAAAGGCTGATTTGCTGGACTTGAATCTTATTCTGTACCTTTCTTAAAATTCAGCTGACTTTTCTCAACTCAAAATGATTTCAGAGCTGGAAGAAGATTTTCCTCATCTATGAAGCAACCTTGCAACCTCTAACCTTTTGTTTGCATGCCACTAATCAATGGTATCAAAATCACTAATTAGTCAGCTGAAAATATGTTGATGCTTTAAACGATCAACGTACTTTACATTAAAGATTGTTAGCACAATCATGATTTGAGTGGTGTTTGGCACCTTAGTATCACTCACATATGTAGGAATCAATCCCTCTCTCTTGATTTTAAACTACCACTCCTGGCCATAGGCCCCAGAGGGGTTCACTGGGGCTCTTTTTCAACAACATTGAATGTTCCAACCGTCATGATGCAAAGAATCTTCTGCCAGTGCAGAACTGATGAGTAATCCGAATGGTTTCTCATTCTCATCACCTTTAAATAAATAACATTCTCAAGGAGTAGTTCCTTTTTGTAGTCAGGTCCAATTAGAATTGGAATTCTTTGGCCACTTACTGAGTTGGATCACATCCAAATTCACCATATATTATTAGGATTAATACTTGTGTTGGAGTCTAGCTGTTTTATTAAGCTACTGCTTAATCAAGAGCTTGCCCTATGGCATGATGGGCCGGCCACACGATTTCCAACCATGCATGGGTGGGAGGGAGTTGCTTGGAATGGGGGCTGGACGACTTTTGCTCTAAGGTGAAAATGACTTCAAAGAAGGGTATGTTCTAAGGAGCTTCTTGGAATGTTTTCTAGAGAGAGAGAGAGAGAGAGTCAGTACATGAATGAACTGTGTGAAATTTGATTCTTGAAACCTTCTCGTCTTTATTCCAAAGCCTGATTCGTCCCAATTGCCTTTGAGAATAGGGAGGGTCCAGTAAGAGACTACAAAAGTAGAAACTTGCAAAGGTCTTTGCTGGCAACTCCTCGAGTCTTTAGAGGCCTATGAATGTAGCAATCCGAGCCATACATATATATATATATATATATATATATATATATATATATATATATATATATATCAAAGGTTCTGTCCTTAGTTCACCTATGCTATTTTCCATGTAGAACAATAAAATATCTAGAACTCATGAAGACTTGACTTTCTCCTCTCAGGAAGGTCCCATGAGAATTGGAAATGGCTTCGAACCTTTGCGGATGTTGAAAATATCCGTTCACTTGACCCTTGATCATGTTTATATGGAATACGTTCGTATTGAATATGAAAAAGAATATTTGTATAGGGGTCCGCGATTTTTAGATTGGTTCACTCAAACAATCAACTCAAAAGTGTGTAGAAAATAACAATATGCAGCGGAAATAAAATCAACAAGCACACACCACAATGACACCAAATTTAAGGTGGAAAACCCTAACCGGGTGAAAAACCACTGATTCGAATTGGATCAAATCAAGCACTATGAATCTCGTAATTACAAGAAATTCAGATCTCTTCCCTAGATATCCCCAACCCAAGGACTGAAGTTACCTTGTGTCGCTTTACGCTTCAACGACTTTACACCGTTGATTGCAACAGACTCCAGCCAGCACTGGACTCCTCAAATCTTCTCGCAGGAAGATAATCTTCTACAAAAGATGTAGAAGAACTGACTCTAGAGAACTTGGCAGCACATCTTCATAAAAAACTTTAGAGAAGAAAACTCTCAATGATAATCTCTAACTCAGCACTTTGAGAGGTGAGATGTGGTCTCTCTTTGCAATAGCCTTTGAGTCCTTTAAATAACCCTTGGGACGTGCTTAAAGTTGTCTAACTTGATTATGATTGAAACAATCAGATTGAGCACAATTAGAATGTCAAGTTTCCAAAATTCATCTAACTCTGCGCCTGGTTCACTCGAGCGGTCAACATGTTCGCTCGAGCGAATCAATCTCTGTTTCAAAATTGGGCTAGTCCGACTCTGTTCGCTCGAGCAAATATGGTGGTCGCTCGAGTGGACCCCTCTCTGGATAGATCCGGAATTTCAGCATATTTTCTCAAGCTTCCTTCTTTTAATTCTTTCGGGCTTTCTTCTTTTAATTCTTTCTGGCTTTCTTCTTTAATTCTTTCAACCTTCTAACTTCAGAGTTCTAGTCTAAATAAAAATTACAACTCAAAAGACCTAGAGTTTTGTCCAACCCATGAATTAGCCAACACTTAAAATACTAACAATCTCCCCATTTGGCAATTCATGGACAAAACTCCTTAGGACAATACAATTTGATCTACCCAAAAAGAAACCCAAAATAAATTTAAATTAAAAACACAAAAAAAATCAGCAATCAGCAAAAGTATATCTGTATGGTCTCTGACTCAATTGAAACTTCTTATTCTCTTTTTTGATCTGTCACCATTCTCCCCCTTTTTGTCCATAAATTGACAAAGCTAAAGATAAGAACATGCATTTTTTTGTTAATTAGGATCAATAGCTCCCCTTCGAAAACAACTCCCCTTGAATGTATCTTCATAGCAGCGCTGAGGGTGGGAGCTTGAACTCTTTGATTATGGCTTTTTACATGTAGCCACCCACACTTGTGTAAATTGATTTTTCAGCAAAGTGTGAGTAAACTCTTTATGCAAATCAGATTTTCTAACCCAAATTTGAGCTGTTTTGGGTGGAGAAAAATTCTTCCGCCATTGCTTGATCTTAGGTAGACTTTGCAGTTTCTTGCAATGAGGACGAATGTGTCCTTTTAATCCACAATGATGACAAGTGGATGTGCGTGCAGCGCATGACACATTCTTTTTCTTAAAACTACTCGACACATTATTTGAAGATGCAGTATATGAAGTAACATGTGCAACACTTGAAACAAAAACTATGTTACCTTTAGCATTTGAAGTGGATGCACCAGGATCATAACCAAGACTGCTTCTGTCAAAGTGAGACTTCTGACCATACAAGATGTTTGTAAGAGTCTTCGAACTAGTATTCATCTTGTTTAGAGAAGCTTGCTTGACTTCTAGCTCAGACAGAGTGATCTTCAGTCTTCCTTGCAAGTCTTGATTATCAGCTTTTAATATCACTATTTCTTACTTCAGGTTCATTATTTCTTTTTCAGCCTTCTCAAGTTTTTAACCATCAGTAGTCAAATTATCAGTCATGGAATTTTTCTGACTTTCCAAGAGATGAACCTGTTTAAGCGTTTGCTCCAATTCATTCTTTAGTGCAAAATTTTCTTCTTGAGCAGCCTTGTACTTGATAGTGATCTTGTTACCATACTTGGTCATCTTGATACAATCAGCATAAATAGCATGGTACAACTCTTCCCAATCTTTCTCTTGATCTGACAACTCATCTTCATTATCGTCATCAGTATCATTGTCAAACACAGATTTAGCCATGAAAGCCACAAACTTGTCATTCACATTGTCAGAAGGATCATCCTCATAATCTTTAACGTTTTCCTCTTCAGAAGATTCTTCATCACAAGTTATGTTGAGAGCCTTTTGTTTTGTACCATTTTTCTTGTTGGCACATTCGTTAGCATAATAACCATAGCCTTGGCACTCAAAACACTTTATCCCTCTAGTAGGATCATTCTTCTCAGATTTGAAATTCTTGTTCTTGGCACGTTTTGTCTTCATATATTTTTTGAAACACTTAATAAACTCAGCCATATCCTCTTCATCCTCAGATTCATAATCAGACTCAATTTTCTTTACAGATTTCTTTCTTAATTCTGAGATGGCTGTCAAAGCAATATCCTTTTCTTTGGATTTTCCTTTATTCAACCGGTTTGCTTCATACGTCTGAAGATTTCCAGCTAATACATTCAACTTGAGGGTATCTAGATTTTTATTTTCTTCAATAGCATCAACTTTAGAATCAAACCTCGAAGATAGAGACCTTAGAATTTTCTTGACAATTTTGTGTTCTGGTATTTCTTCCCCCAGAATAAAAACAAAATTGACAATATCATTTAACTTGGCATTAAATTGATCAAATGTCTCATCTTCTTCCATCACGATGGTTTCAAATTCTTTATTTAGTCTTTGCAATTTAGCTTGCTTCACCGTGTCTGTACCCTTATATACTGTCTATAAGACTTCCCATGCTTCTTTTACGGTTTTGCAAGTGGAAATTCTTCTAAACTCATCAGCAGTCACACCATTGTATATGCAATTCACAGCTTTGTTATTGCAATTTGATGCATGCTTTTCATCCTTAGTCCATTGGGCTTTTGGTTTAGGAACAGTTTGTCCATTAACCTCAATTGTTGGTCTAGAATAGCCCTCTTCAATAATATCCCAAATATCATCATCAATGGACTTAAGGAACCCAATCATCATTTGCTTCTAATATGCATAATTAGAACCATCAAACAAATGAAGCTTGGCAGTTGATGTCCATTCTCTATTGAGCATCATTCTAGAAATCTTATAGGATCAGACACAACAAAATAGTGCAACCTGCTCTGATATCAATTGAAAAAGAATATTTTTATAGGAGTTCGCGATTTCTAGATTGCTCCACTCAAACAATCAACCCAAAAGTGTGCAGAAAATAACAATATGCAGCGGAAATAAAATCAACAAGCACACACCACAAGGACACCAAATTTAAGGTGAAAACCCTAACCGGGTGAAAAATCACCGATCCGAAATGGATCAAATCAAGCACTATGAATCTCGCAATTACAAGAAACTCAGATCTCTTCCTTAGATATCCCCAACCCAATGACTGAAGTTACTTCGTGTCGCTTCAAGCTTCAACAACTTCACACCGTTAATTGCAACAGATTCCAGCCAGAACTTGACTCCTCAAATCTTCTCGCAGGAAGATAATCTTCTACAAAAAATGCAGAAGAACTAACTCTAGAGAACTTGGCAGCACATCTTCATAAAAAACTCTAGAGAAAAAAACTCTCAATGATAATCTCTAATTCAGCACTTTGAGAGGTGAGGTGTGGTCTCTCTTTGCAATAGCCTTTGAGTCCTTTAAATAGCCCTAGGGACATGCTTGAAGTTGCCTAGCTTGATTAGGATTGAAACAATCAGATTGAGCACAATTAGAATGTCAAGTTTCCAAAATTCGTCCAACTCTGCGCCTGGTTCGCTCAAGCGGTCAATATGTTCGCTCGAGCGGACCAGTCTCTGTTTCAGAACTGGGCTAGTACAACTCTATTCGCTCGAGCGAATGTGGTGGTCGCTCGAGCGGACCCCTTTCTGGATAGATCCGGAATTTCAACATATTTTCTCCAGCTTCCTTCTTTTAATTCTTTCAGACTTTCTTCTTTTAATTCTTTTAGACTTTTTTCTTTTAATCCTTCCAACCTTCTAACTTCAGAGTTCTAGTCTAAATAAAAATTACAACTCAAAAGACCGAGAGTTTTGTCCAACCCATAAATTAGCCAACACTCAAAATCCTAACAAAATACAAAAGAATTCATAATTAAATGAGCTTCATTCTTAAGACTAATAAGAGGGTGGGGGGCGAAGAATTTAAATAGCGACGTAGATGGTACTTTGACTTCCCCAAGGCTTGAATTACTAGGATGATTGATGCCTATTTGTTTCTCATATATATGCCTTTGAGTCTATTTCCATAAATATAAAAAATCATTTGATGTTTATTTCTGAATTTTTAATTTTTATTTTCATTTTTAATGACTTACAACATGAATTCAAGTCTATGATCAATTCTTATCTGTTCCATGCAAAGAAATAATTCTTTAAACTAAATTCAATGAAAATTGAAAACTCAGGTAGACTTGATAATAAGAATTAGGTAAGCTCAAGGGACACTTGGTCAAACAAGTTAATAGGTAACTTTGATTCTAAATTTCGTTAGCTTGGGCTTTTTTTTTCTCTCTCTTTTTTTTTAAAAAAAAACTAGGGCACGCTTTGGTTCATCATGCAGACCAAAACTTAAGACCAAAGAACACTTTCTTAACAGTTTACTAGTACAAAAACCTGTGCTAATCATGGGTATGCATGAAGAGATATGATTCTATGTATGTTAGAAACGGTGAAGATGGGAGTCCATAAGTGAGTGAAGTATATTAGTGAAAAGTGGAGGGAGAGTATGTTTGTAGTTGTAGAAACCGAAAATAACTTTTGTTCAAAATTAAATTAAAAACCTTCTAGCTTAATATAGTATAATTTGGTAGAAGAAGTACATAATTATGAGAATCAAATTCATTGAATTGAAGAAAAATGAAGAATTTTAAAAGATATAATATCCGAAAAAACGTTCTATCAAGAAAGGGAAAGGCAAGAAGACAAGTGGATTTGAAGAATCTCTTTCAAGTCTTTAGATTAAAAAAAAAAAAAAAAACTCGTGTCACTGACAATTATTAAAAATACATATTAAAAATTCACCCATCAAATTCTCGAATGCATCTACATCTTCTATAAAAAAATACATATATAGGGAGTTTTTTAACCTAAAAGTACAGCTCAGAGTAACAAATTTTTAAATAGTGATTTGCTTTTAAAATTATCCTAACATACTTTGTACAAAAGTTCCCTAATAAATTATGTCCCAGTATGGTGGAGGTGGAGGTCACAATTTCAACAGCATAAACCCCAACCAACAACCTCTTTCTCCCAACCACTCTTCAAAGGACCTTCCATTCCTGAAAAATATTCAGCTTCTCTTTCCTAATCTTGAAATATAAGACTTTGTCCTCGAATGAAATTAACATGAGCGAGAAGAGTCATGTCAAAAGAATAATACTTCCCTTCTTATAAAATGCTGATTGTACCTATTCCTTATTCCTTTTTAAGTTATTGCTCTTTCCATATTGGTTTATGAGAAAGCAATATGTGGTTTTCATACATTATAGCAAATTTTTTTTTCTTCTTTCCCTTCCATCATTATTGTTGAGAGACATAGAGAGAGGCTTCTACGACTACTCATCATGTTATTTGAAAAAAAAAATCTCATTTATTTTCGAGAGAAAAAGTGGGGTCGCCAAAACGAGGAGAGAGAAAAACAGAGAGATGGTCACGAAAGAAAAAGAAGATGCTAAGAAAAGAAACAAGACAAGGGGGCCAAAGATAAAATAAAGCAAAAGAGGAAAGAACCAAAAAAGAAAAAAAAAAAAAGAGGAACTATGGTTTGGACAGATTATAGTGGCATGAGGTCATGATAGTCACCTTAGGAAGGACTTGCCTGCATGAAGCACTTTGGGGTAATTCTGAGAAAAAGAAGCTATTAATTAGTAAATAATGAACTTTCATTGTAAATAAATAAAACACAGCGACTGGGTGACATGGAATGAGTCAGTGTGAAGACCGTGTGGGCTCCACATTTCCAAAAAGGAAAGAAGAAGAAGAAGAAAAAGAAGAAGCAATCAAGACCGTCCATCCTGGAAGAGTTGATGAATGACGTGTTGGGTGAAGGCAAGAGCTAAGACCAAGATCCATATAAAGAGGGTCAGTGTCCGGGTCCGGGTCCGGGTCCGCACCGCAGGAGCAGTTCAAAATATATGACTTTTCTCTAAATCTCTTTTTCTGTTCTTTTCATTTCATTTCATTCTCTCTCTCTCTCTCTGTTTCTTCCTGCAATTGGTTTTGCTTAAAACAAAGACAAAGAAGAAGAAGAAGAAGAATCGATTGAGAGAGAGAGAGAGAAAGAATGGCAGAGCAGCTAACGGAAGAACAGATCTCTGAATTCAAGGAAGCTTTCAGCCTATTTGACAAGGATGGAGACGGTATCAATCTCGATTTCTTTTTTTCTTCTCTCTTTTTTGGGGGTTTCTACGAACCCTAGTAGTGACTTTGATCCTTTTTTATGTTGATTTCTCATCAATCTAGTTGATTTCTGTTTAGAATCTTGATTTCTCCTTGTGTTAAAAACTGGGGTTTGTTTGGTTCTGGATATGGATCTAGGTTTTTTTTTTTTTTTTTTTTTTTTTAATTTGGGTCTTTCTGTATTTGGTTGGAAATGTTTGGTTATGAGACTGAGGATGATATAATTCTGATTGTAGAAGATGTTTTTGGTCCTGGGGTTATTGATCTTTACCCAGTTAATCATGTATTTGATTTTGATGACGCTTTTGTTTTTGCTACTTTTTGTGGTGGTGATGATGATGATGAGGAGGAGGAGGGTTAAAGGTGTTAGATCTGAATGAAATGGGAAATTTTCATTTTTTAATTTCTTCTTGATTGATCTAGACCTTGATTGGCATGGTTTTAGATGGGCCTTACAGATCAAGTGATTGTCATCCTGCACAGTTGTAACAGGAAGCAGTTTATTAACATCCAATTGTGCAGCCTTTTTTTATCCCATTCCACATCACCTATGAATTGAAATGCATCTTAGGCAGTGCTACAATATGACCCTGCAGGGTGATTGTGGTGGGGGAGCCCTAATCATGGATTAGGGATCATATAAAATTTGTCATCGTTCAAAATCATTGAATGACCCTACAGTTTTAGGATTTTATTCACGGTTAAGCTGCAGTGATTGTCAGTATGATCATTTGAGTGTATGTATGCTAATTGGAGTTGTGGGGGGACTGCCAATCTAAGGATTTAGATTCATCATAGGTGTGCCCTTAACAAGAGCACATGTCTTTTTTTGTATCCATTGTGTGCTTGTTTTATGCATGCTTTTATATAGTTTTCATTGCCAATGTTTTGGACATTTTTTTTTTTTTTTATCATGGAGACATGTTTCTTTTGTATTCCTTCCACATATGTTTCATTCATTTAGGTTGTCCATCATTAACAATACCATTTCCCTTTTTAATGTGCATTTGATATTCTTTCCTCTAGGCTGCATAACTACCAAAGAATTGGGGACTGTGATGAGATCTCTGGGGCAAAATCCAACTGAAGCTGAACTGCAGGATATGATCAATGAGGTTGATGCTGATCAGAATGGAACAATTGATTTTCCCGAGTTTCTGAACTTGATGGCACGCAAAATGAAAGTGAGTTTAACATGCATCCCTCTTACTTTCAGCATACGTTGGACCCAAACAAGCTATGATACCAGATACGGTATAGATATGGCAGGGCTAAGGATTTTTCACGTAAAAAGTGAAGTGTCGGATACAAATACAATATGACACAATATACTGCCTGTCTGAAGCATTCGTGTACCATATCAAACAAGTAGTTCTTATGTTTCGTGCCCGATCCACTTACAGTTTCAGGTGCACCTGATCAGTGCTACTGGATGTTCATTTGTTTGATAGATTCTGAATTTGCTTACCTACGGAGTCTCTTTGTTTTGAACTTGTATTGTGGCCTGGCAGTCAGGCGTTTGGATCTTTCAACATTGGATATTGATGGCTGTAGAGGGTGCAGCATAGCTGTCAATGTTTTTTTCCTTTTCACATTTCTACCCTCTGTTTTTTAATAGAATTTTTACCCTCCTTTTGAAGGCTGAAATAGTAGGAAGAAGAGTTTATTAACCTCCCAACCAAATGGGAGGGCTTAAAAGAGATAATATATGTATAACTGTGCTTTAACCATTCACACACACACATGCCTTTTGTTTGTTGTTCATTGATCTCTCTCTCCTTTTCTTTTTCTTTTTCTTTTTCTTTTTTTGTTTTTAGTTTGTGACTCAATGCATGACCTTGACATATTTGACATTAGAAGTAGCTATTTGCAGTGTAGTGTAGTCTACCTTACATGATGTGAAAATACTTTTTTTTTCAAGTATTGTTTCAGCTTTTTACTATTTCCACTATTTGTTGTAAATTTTTTTTTTTTATTTTCCATTGTGCATTTTCCTGAATGGATTGCCAGAACAGCTGGAATGCCTGCTTATTTTATTTTAGGCCCAAACAAGAATGGTGTTTGGAATGGAAATGACAACTATGGGGTACAGTCTACAGGTGGCCAGAGATATGGGATTTCTCTGGATTTAAGCTGTAGTGCATTGATATAGGCATTTGTCTGGGGTTATTGGTCCTGGTCCCCTTGTCTGTATTTATATACTAGACATGGTACCTTGATATCAATCAAGGAAAAAAACAACATACCATAATAAGCTCTCTAGAAGCAGGCAGCATACTCATGAGTGAATTTATGTTTATGTTAGTGCACATTATGTATGCACTTAGTTCAACAAGTCTTATCATTGATTATTATCTACTTTAAGTTCGGACTGTATGATATCCATTCATGTTCTGTGAAGGACACTGATTCTGAGGAGGAACTGAAGGAGGCCTTCAAGGTCTTTGACAAGGATCAAAATGGTTTCATTTCTGCTGCAGAGGTAAACCTCTATCCTGATTCTTTGTTATTTTATATTCAGTGAATAATGTAATCACATATTCAGCTTTAAAGATGACTGTATTCTCGTGAACATGTTGGCTGCATGCTTCAAAATAACTGTCTGATATATTATGGTTGATAGAGAATGCTCTATGTAAAGTTGGATACATTACATTAGGATTATATTTTAGATAATGTAGTGGATTTTCTATTCCTGGTGTAATTAGGATTATGCCACAGTAGGGTTATGATGTGGTTAGGTTTCCTAGTTTAGGTTACCAATCTTTATTGTATTTTGTAAAGAGATATTGGCTATTCTCAATAAAATATCGTAGAGAATTTGGCAAAATGTGGTCCCTAAATTTCTATAATGGCCATCACCTTCTGTTAATGTAGTCCAGAGCATAAAATATATACAAAGTACATTATATGTGCTGGTTTTCAAATATGTAGTTTTTTTTTTTTTAATTTACCTTTTTAACCTCGAAAACACCTTATTAAAAGCCCCAAGGATGGAGATCTACACATCCTACACATCCCTAATTGTCTAAAAAAAAATTATAAGCTAGAAAGGGGATCAAATGGACTTATACAATTGTTTGTGCTGCTATAACATCTGCTGTATAATGGTGGCAATGCTGGCCATTTCAGTATCTAAAGTTGTGTTGAACCATATGATACACCTTTTTTGTATTTGTATCGAGTTTTCTCTTTCGTCATTTTTTTTTTTCCTTTTGTTGTTGGAGTAACCCTGTAATTGTGCATGAAACATTGCAGCTGCGACATGTGATGACCAATCTGGGAGAGAAGTTGACAGACGAGGAAGTGGATGAGATGATCCGCGAAGCAGATGTGGACGGTGATGGCCAGGTGAACTACGAGGAGTTTGTGAGAATGATGCTTGCCAAGTAAATGGATGTCATATATACTCCAGGAAAGCATTTCAACAGACATTTATAGTCATGTAGCAATAGGGCATCCATTTTCACTTGACTGGGACAGCAAACATTGTTAATGCTTTCGGATTAGTTTGTTTTCAGCAGGAGCTTTTTTTTACTTTTGTTGGTGTCGTTTTGCATCCAGATTTTATACTATGGTTGGAGGTTGCAGATATACTTATGGTATTTTTAGAATTTAAAAGTTTTCTTTCCTGGGTGCCAGCTACTTGGTTATGGAAAATATGGTGTTCCTCGAGTTACCAGAAATGAAACTTAAGAATACCATTCCAGAACATGAACCCCTTTATAAGATAATCTGTTTCATCATCTCCAGGACTAAAGTATGTCGATTTAGAAACCCAATGTTTAGTGCAAGAAACTCCTGGACCCCATTAGCTACACTGACAATGCCATAGCCCAGTGGACATGACATAGTAGTCGTCTGCTGCTCTGAGGAATATTGCAACTAATGGTTATGATGATCTTGTTGGGGAGACTGTAGATGTTACAGACTTTTTGTACGTCCCACTCGGCACAAGGAAATACTTCTCAACCTCAACTGATGGTATTGTGGAGTTCAAGCTTGCATTGGGGTGAAACCAAACTGGCCCATCATTCAGTTTGGGTTGGTGGGGCCTAGGACTGAAATCTGAAATTGCTGGACGTTGGAAATAGGGGCAGCAGTAGTCTGGGCTTGGGTGGTTGTGCTGTGTCTAAACTCTAAACACAACACGTTTATTGCTGGTTCTTAGTTCAACCGGGGCTCGAGTTTTGGAGAGTTAAAAAAACCGGACAAGGAAAAAATGTACGCTTTTAAAATGCAGTGACAGTAGCATCAGCAGCAGTAGTCACTAGTCAAGGAGTAATGATATGGGTCGGGCAGTTGCTGCTCCTCACACACAGGCCACAGAACATTGAAATGCACGGGAGGCTTGCACATGGTTGTAACTATACCATAAAAGAGCCAGCCCAAGGGCATTTTGAAGGGTTTTTGTTTTTTTTTTTTTTGAAGAGAGGAAAGTCACTGTCAAGAATCAGGATGGATTTTTCGCCAGATGTCCTGATTTGAAAACATTGTAAAAAATCAAGGTCCATTTTAAAAACTTATGTTTTCGTTGTCCTTTTTATGACGACTCCCCAAAACTTCAGCCCTGTTTTAAAATTTTCCCAGGAAAAAGATCCCTTTTAAGTATACAGTGCAAGGGCTACAAAATGATTACTAAGAATTCTGATATGAGAAAGGTTGGGGCTCATATGAAGAAATACCATATGAGCTAAAGCCCGTTCCTTTACCAAAATTCATTATGAGTATTCATTTTGACTGGATGTTCGTGGCTGTCCCCTTGGTATTTTGGAGTTAGGGTGTTTCTTTACCAGAACTCCTGACAGTCTATAAAGTCACAAATAGCCTTTAAAACTCTCAAAATTTCAATTATTTCTTTAGATTGCATTTCAAAAATCTCTAGTGGAAAGGAGGATTGAAGAATCCCATGCAGCAGACAAGATTTGGAGGACTTTAGGCCCCAAACGTCAAAGAGAGATTTTGTTATGCAGGAAAACAAGTAACAATAGTCTAAAAATTTCATACCTAGAGACAAGGTCCTACCAAATGGCAATTTCTAGGATTGGGGTATATGTATTATGAAGGTCCGTGTTGCATCTGATGGTCCCAGGCTACAAGGTGAATTTGTGGTGGCAGTTGGCGAAAGCACCTTAGTCATGCTGGCATGGTATATAGGTACCAGACCCATGTCAGTGGTCATCATTATCCACTGTGCACGGAGTACCACCTTAACCATCGAGAGAAAAAAAGCCACGCCACGGTCTAGTTGTTGTGCGGCTATTCCTCCATCCAAGTGGCTCGACGAGCGTGCCATGTTTTGAGGATAAGAAGGGAGCATCATCTCCTCTTCCTTCAATGCTCTAGAGATCTTTGTTTTGCTGATTGCAGTTCCACTTATTAAATTTATTCAGGAGAAAACTTTATAAGCAATCCCAACTGATGGACGAGAGGATACCGTGGGCTCTTTGGTTATAGGCATTTCTTATAAGAAGTTTGATTTATTGGAAACTTCTGACATGATTTGACATTTTGTTCCTTGGCCATTCCAAATAGCCTGTTTGACAAAAGAATTTAAAATTTCAGACCACATAAAAAGGCACTTTTAGCTTTATAAATTTTCAAAATACCAACATTTCAAATGCTAGAGGGGGTTGATCATTTGAAATTATAATGTAAGGGCAGCGTTTGGAATTCTCAGAATTATCTCATACAAGAATTCTCACAATTATTCCAAAAAAACAAGCCCTCACTACTTTTTCATCAAAACTCATAGAATTCATAGTTGGAGAATTTGTAGAGTTTCCAAAAGCAATCCCCTAGGTGGAATTCTTAAATCTTTTTTTCACGATAGAATTTCAAAAGGGCAAAGAGGATGAGATTATGAGAATTTCAAAGGCCATTTGGGACTTTTCATGTTGTTGAATTTCAAGATTTTTCAAAAATAAATAAATAAATATATATTCAATAATTCCAAGGGGACAACAACAAACACGATGTTAGAAATTCCTAACATTATGAGTTCCCGTTAGAAATTTTACCAAAAGAATAGACCCTTTTAGAGCTTGTTTGTCAGCATGGGAATTCATTGAATATGAATTTATTCTCAACTCGTCTCCAACGTCGGTTTTGTAAAGAGATGATGGGGAGGTTTAGTGAATGATGTAAGGTGGAGATGTGAATGAAATTTTGACTTTCCTAAGAGACTAATTACTAGGATGATGATTGAATATTTGTTTTCTATCCCCATATGCTTCATTATCTATTAAAAAAAAGATATACAAAATTCCCAACATTACGATTTCCCATCAGAAATTCTACAGAAAGAATAGACCCCTGTAGAGCTTGTTTGTCGGCATGGGAATTCATTGAAAATGAATTTATTCTCAACTAGTCTCCAACCTAGGTTTTGTAAAGAGGTGATGAGGAGGAGGAGTGAATGATGCATGTAACGTGGAGATGTAAATGGAATCTTGACTTTCCTAAGAGATTAAGTACTAGGGTGGTGATTGAATATTTATTTTCCATCCCCTTATGATTGATTTTCTATTAAAAAAGAGTTTAATTTCCCACCCTCCAAAAAAAAAAAAAAAAAAAAAAGATTTCTTTCCTGCTCTCTCTCTTTTTTTTTCTCTACATGAAGAGCCTAGGGCAAATTTCTTGGATCCGCCCCCACCAAACCACCCCCCTCCCCCTACACACCCCAAACAATATTTCTTTCTTGTTCTCTCTCTCTTTTTTTCCACTCTACATGAATGGCCCTAAGGCAAATTTCTAGGATCCACCCTTGAATTTTGGATATTCATGTATTCATCTTCATTTATAACTACGTTTAGAGATAAAAGTAAAAAAAAAAAAATTTAGGAATTCAATTACATGAAATAATGAAATAAATAGGTGATTGGTGTCTTCACCACAACCTGATCAGCCACCTCACAGTACCATATCCGGCATGGCTATGGAAATCAGCTTTGTCACTTTTCCATCCACAACATGGATCAAAGGTTGAGGTCGCAACCAAAATGGCAAACTCAGCCCAAATTATTGAGGGTTACTGTAAGAAAGACAGGACAAGTGGCTTTCCTTTCCAGGAAGCAAGAATGCCTTACAGCAAGCAAGCAGGTCTTTTGCAGTCCTAGACCTGACCAAATCGAATTATTGGGCCATGAGATCCCCTTTGATTTGATGGGCCTGGCTTCCTAACCATTCGATAACAACAATGTCTACTGTTAGGTCTTTGGGCCTGAGAAAAGTAAAATTAAAAATGAAATCTTTGCTGTCCTCTGTGTTTTCATGGCAGTGCAGTCTGCTTGCATATCAACCAACATATGTTCACATGCACATGGCCCTCGTACCTTCTCAAAATGATTCTAACACAAAAAGGGTAAGCCTTTGTGTAAATGGGGGCACATGAGGCTCTTGTCCTCAACTCTAAATTGTACTACATGTGACCCATACTGAGTACTGACCATACTTTGGACTATTCTAACTGGGGCCCACACTACTGGGCGAATTGTTGATTCAAAAAGATTTGTTGATTGGGTCCTTTGGAGGATCCTCTCTTGGGCCGTTCAGCAAAAATAAATGAGAATCTGACGTGTTCTGGCAGTGCATAAAATCACACTCAAGAGTTAGGGCTTGTTTTTTTTTTCCCGAGAATTATGAGAGTTTTTTTTTCAGCAGAGAATGGGATTCTCAAAATGTTATTGTCCAAGTGAAATTCAGAAAGCTAGAATTAGACTAACGTCAGAAGGTTGGTATTGAGATTTCTAGCAACCAAATGCTTAGGAGACATGGTCTCACATCTACAACAGAAGTCTCCGAACACCTACAATTATTGTAAAAGACACCCACACAAAAATGGAAATTGGGGTTTGCTGGTTTCATGTAATTGCATTTGTAGGAATACTATATTCTTAAACGTGGTTAAAAACGAAGAAAGTCAAAATCACATTTACATCTCTATCTTATATAAATGGGAAATTCTAAAAAACACCACATTTTAAAAATACCCCCTTTTCCGCCTCTCTTCTTTTTTTTTTCATAAGACCCGTGTTGAGTCAATCTAGTTGTCTCCCCCCCACTGGTGTTGAGTCAATCTAGTCCCCCGCCCAAAAATAAAAAATAAAAAATAAAAAAAATAGTCATGATTCCAAGCTTAACACTCATCCATACTTTTCATCACTATTGGATTGAAATCATAATAAAATGACGCCTCTAAACTATTAGATTTTAGGACCATGGATCAAAAGATTAGGATGATCTTATGGACACATGATTTTTCATATAAGTAGACCTCACATGGATCTTTCGATCCAATGGAGTTCCATGGTCATCATGCATTCCAGTAGGCTCAACTAGGAGGGGTATTTTCTCATAAAAAAACATCCGGGCACTATGTAGCGCTCCATATATACATGTAGACTTTGTTCTCACGAAGTCCCCTTGAGAACTTTCTATGGAGCCCATTTGTGGACCCCATATAGGGTGGGACCAAAGAGGGTGAAAAGATCTATATGAGACCATAACAAGTATCAAGTTTGACTTCCATCTCATGCCCATAACCCCTTCTTTCATGGCCAACAAGTTTTTTAGCTCCATATTAAAAAAGAATCCAACCCTCCATCCAACAGTCCAGTCTAGTAGGATGGGTGCTAAACCTCAGGACTAGTAACTATCAGGGGGTCCTTATTTGTACATAATTTGGATTGATTGCTAGACAAGCCCCATCAGTAGTTCTCGCAGAAGCACGATAAGAACTTCGAACTTGAATATATATATATATATATATATATATGCCTTAAGAGTGATCCAGACCATATATCTAAGCTCCAGTAGTGTGTACTAGAGCCCTAGTGTCGAATGGGCAGCAAGGGTTTTTGGTCCAGACGGCCATTATCATAGTGTAGCATGCTTGGGTGCGTGGGTTCCAATCTCGTGCAAAGAAAGTGAAAAGGAAAGGAAAAAGGAAAAAGGAAAAGAACAGACAAAAGTTGTAACATCAACAGTATATCTTGCATGAACTAGAGGAGACCTAATTTGGTACATATTAGAAAAATAGAACTTGTAATATTATAAAAAGTTCTCTCTTTCCATTTTTTTTTTTTATAAATGAAGCGATACATTTTAAAGCTGAATATATTCACAAATACTTTTTTCCAAACAATCAATCAATATATATATATATATATATATATATATATATATCAAACAGACCTTGAAAAAGACTTATCCAAAGACACATAAGATTCCCAGAAAAAAAAAATTTTAAAAAATCAAATAACAAACTTCACATATTGTCAGACGATATGGCCAGCGGAAAACAGCAACTGATAGTTCTTGATATTTTCGAAAATAAGTGAAGAATTCTCTCATACTATGGTACGGTGCACCTCTTAACATGTTAGTGTTTCTTGCCTCTCAGCTCAGCCTACTTATACCGCTTTTCTTTAACTCAAATCACTCTAAAACATTCGCTCAAATTTCACTTTAATTAGAGTAATTCCATATGTCACTTGTCACAGTGAAAGAGTTAATTGTGAGTAGTTCTGATCAATAAAATGGGTTGAGTTGTGAAAGGGGATCATCCAACCAACCAACCATGTATCTTTGTAGAGATGAAAAATGGTTCGGTTTGAGAGTGCATGGCTTTGAGTAAAGGGTTCCATGGTTCATTAGAGATCCAATGTTAGAAAAATGAAAAAGAAAAGGAAAGAAACAAAAATCTCCCAGTTATCTCAAGGCTAGATTTTAGTGAGGTTTGAACCCCTCTCAACATATCACCTGTTATGATTGAATGATTTTCATTTTTTGCACACAGTAGGAGACTTTTAAAATCTTAATTTTCATGCCTATAGGTGAGCGCCCCCTAGGCTGTGTCTAAGTTTTGACCTGCCCTCCATGCATATGTTTCTTTCTTTTCAGTTTACAATGCCGTCATTGTTAAAAGAAGGTTATCTGTCTAGATTTACAGATTTGAACGCTTTCTACCCATTTGTGAAAATCGACTGGGAGGAGTCGGTTGAGCTTGCCTTCTTCCATTGTAAGCTAGTTGATTCTGCTCATGGCTAACTCATAATATTCCGGATTTGTAGTATCATAAAATAATGGAACAACTAGGTTGCTCCCACTCAATCTATCCACCCTTCTCTCAAAAACCCTCTCTTTAAAGCATGGGTTTTGACTGTGTGATAAGCTAAGAATTAGAAATGATTTGGTTTTCAAGGAAAAAAATATATAAATCTCAAAAAAATAACAGTCTATACAAAATGTAGATGTGTCTCAAAAGGATCAGCCCCTAACCCCTGGTCTTGGATATGAAGGTAGAGAGGTGCAAACAGTTAAATTCCTCCAATGCAAGTTTTGAATGTACTGAAACAAGAGCTATATTTCTCCTTACAGTCGCAGTAAGGAAGGTCAAAGACATAGGGTTCTTCAAAATCAACAATCGTTCAGCTGCCCTTAAAAGTAGCGAAAGCTATTAATAGAGATGGGAAGTAGATCAATGAGTCAATGATTTTAAATATTTCTAATATTTCTTGTACTTTGATAGGATTGAATTTAGGTATGTTCCAACCCTGGGGATATGAATGAGACTACTCATCATCTGGGCTAAAATAGTGGGTCTTAATTATTTTGATGAAGTCAAGTGATAAGATATCTTCACCCATGGCTTTCTATGAGGGTCATAAAAAGAGAAAAAAAAAAAAAAAAAAAAAACACAAGCACATCAATCTATAGTTCCAAGTGAAATGCATTTTTTACCACAAATGCTATCTACATTTCCCATTAGCTAAATTGCATCTTTCACCTCTTTCACCACAAACAAAACTACTCTCTCTCTCTCTCTCTCTCTCTCTCTCTCTCTCTCTCTCCAACATGACCCCACCAGCTAGAAACAACACCACCAACAACAACCAGTCATGAACAGATTTTTAGAGTGCAAAAATAAACAGCTGCACTTTTTCATCATGTCACAACATTAAGAACCAGAAGAAGGAAGAAGAAGAAAGAAAGAAAAAAAAGGGAGAATAATTGATACCATAGTCCTCCACTACTGTGTTAAAGCAGTAGCATCAGAAATAGAAGAAGCAGAAGCAGAAGTAGAACAAGAGTTCTTATGATTATGCATCCAAACCTTAAACACCTGCCTACTCACTCCAATCTCCCTACAAAACCCCTCAATATCATCCTCTCCACCACCCTCCCCCTCCTTCCTCTGTATCCTCCACCCGATCTTCTCCGCAAACCTCAGCATCTTCTCCTTCTGCTCCGGAGAGAACTTGGTCCTCACCCTCTTCTTCCCCCCCGAACGCTCCGCCGCCTCGAACGACGCCGTCCTGAGCGGATAGCAGTCCCCCACTATGATTTTCCGGTGGAAGTTCCGGTGGCAGCCGCACGCCGCGCACGTGAGGCCGTCCGGGGTGAACTCTCCGCAGCCGTCGGTGGCGTAGCTGCCGAGGCTGGCGGCGTGGTTTCGCAGGCATTCTCTGTAGGCCTCTCTGGTTGGGCTTTCCGACTCCATATCTACCACCCCATCATGCCTTGATCCATCCACCTCACCTTCCATTATATACATACATTGTAAACGTATATCAGGAAGGCATTATTACCAGAATGACCTTTGTTTGTGTGGGGAATTACTGGGACTCACTTTTTTGGGGTTGTGGTGGGTTTTTGAGTGTTCTGTGTGGGGAGGGAGAGGGGGTGCTGTCTGTCTTGTCTGTCTGTGGTGTGTGACATGGATGCATGCATGCTCTTCTGTCGGGTCTGTGATCGGCTGACGATGCGCTGTACTGCCTGTCGAGGCCAGATGTTACAACATGGTCGTGGAAGAAGGATCTGGTGGGTTGGGGGGTTTTGATCATGGATTTGAAAAAAATAGACGGTTGAGAAGGATTTAGATCTCATGGGCATGTTGGGTTAGCACTTATAGCAAGCATGTGGGGATATTATGGGTGATTTGGGATTTCTTCAAAAAATGTTGTCTCAATGTATGCTCGGGTGCTCTCTCTAGCAAGAATTCAGAATGCTGGAATTGTAACCATTTAAGTAACTTCTTTAATGAAAATCTAACGAAGGAAAGATGAAATACGAATACCTAGCATTCAGTTTTCAGTCTAATATTTTAAATACCAAAGAGTCAAAGGGATATATATATATATATTTATATATTTTGTCCCTTACCGTAAATCCTTCGTCCCTCGCCTCTTTAATAATCTTTTAATAAAATCAATTACTATGTATTCAATTCCTATACATACTAGTCTCTTGTTCTCTTTAGTGGATTAACCAAGCTTTCTATTTTCTCAATATTTTGGTATCTTTCATCGGTATTTTATGCTTCTCTTGTTCTCCGCATTGTACCACACTTGAGTTCATTGTAAAGAAACTTAATGAAAAATCTTTATGTAATTTTCTTGGGTCAATAAAAGGCAGTAACAAACTATCTATAAACACAAATTTAATTAGATTATCTTGAAAGTTTTGAAAAGCCATGTTCCCATCATAAATTCTTCTTATCAACCAAGCACTTAGAGAGGGAAAACATTCACTTATGGATGTTAGAAGGAAATTTCCCTTAACAGGTGAATATCTTTACTAGAGAGATACCAGTAGGAAATGACCATATCCATTAAATTTAATCATGATTGGATGAAACTACCAAATAAAATAAGTAGTTTAGTTTTGAAAAGTACAACCTGTAACAGACTCCAGAAAATGTGGCAAACTTTTTAGAGTCAAAGGGCGCAAAGATTAATGAACAGAATCATTTGTTTATTGCAAACATATCAGCAAAGTCTATAAATTATAGAGTCAAAGGGCAAACTTATTTATTAAGATTCTCTACATCTGGTTACTTTCAGTTTTGAGAAGAGAACTACAAGCTCGAGCTCTATTTGAGAAAAAAGGGAAAAGAAAAGGCAAAAACCGACAACAATGAAAAACCCTTGTTTAGTTCTTGAAAACTTAATAATTTTACAAATATGCACCTTGAGAAAATCCCTTTTTCATAGTGGCCCCCTCAAGGAGAATCTTCTGTGTCCACCTTTGATCTCGAGGATCCCCCACACACACAATATTTTCATGAAACTTTAAAAAAAAATCTTATATTTTGTGTTTTTACTAAAACCTCCATTTTCAACTTTCTCTTTTTGATCAATTTACCTCTTTGTGAAAAGATGAAATGACATTTTCCATAGCCTCTTCACTCGTGATTTCTATAAGTTAGAAAATATACATAAAGGAGAAATAGCTATGAAAGATACAAAGAATATATTTAAATTATGAGAATTATTGTATGTTATTTAGACTTACTATAATTTGAGCTAGAATTTCTTTCTATTTATAAAGAGGGGCACTACAAGATGCTTATTTATCTATCTTTTTTTTTTTATTTCTTAAAGAAGGCTTACTTTTGTGTGGTGTTCAACTTGGCTTCATGATGATCAAGGAGGCATAATGATGGAAAAGCTTGGATGTGGATTAGGAGAATTTGTGATAACAACTTGATTAAATGATCATAGCCCTTAGCTATACATTGTGTAAACTTCTTGTGATAAAATCCAATGGTGAATGATATTAAAAATAGTGTAAAATGGAATCAATTCCATTTTACGGGACCCAGTGTGTGCGAATGGGCCTGGAAAACAAAAAAAAAAAAAGTAGGCATCTGTTTTCCCTGAATCTCCTCTTTGGGCTGATGTATACTCTTTACTGGGGAATGTCATTTTGTGTATTTTGTCAAAGAGAGCATGGTTTCCTTTTATAAGGATTCTCCAATGACTAGATGAAGGGATTTTGGAAAAATGAAATCAAACTTAGTTTTGGTGCAACGTACGTACGGTAGAGATTTTTGGGAATATTGATTCTTCGATGTTACTCAAGTTAGAATGAGTCTCTGGTAATGATCATCATGGGTGGGTCTCACAGGGACCCCCATCCAACAATGAAGTATTCTCTAGCCTATTGTCCCACCTATTGCAGTCATAGAACCCAACAAGCCCACATGAAGTGGTCTCTACCCTACTTTGCAACCAAAGAATATATTCTTGTGTCTGCATGAGCTTCGGGAGTATGTTGGTCAACCGTTCCATGAACCTAATCAGACTCATCAACACATTAAAATACATAGATATGAATATGAAATGCATAAATCTAGCTTTTTTTAACATTAAATGTTTGATACTTAGCTTAATCTATTGGGAAAGATCATTATACATATATTTTGGAAAGCAAAGAAAGACGTGCAAAAGGTGGATTTCAGCATTGTGCTTCTCTTGGTTCATGAACAATTCCCAGTTCTGTTACATCTAACTGATACTAAAACGAACAAGAATCTCTTGATAGTACAAAATTATTAAGCAAGTCAGCATATTAAAAAGATTATGGATTTTTTTAATCATAATCATGGTCATTAGCTATTGCTTGTGCAATGCATGCCATTGCTTAATTGTATGGTACTCCTAGTTCATGAACACATGCTCTTGAGCTCTTAGAACATATTTATTCCTTATGACGTGTATTCTCATCTTTCCTTTTCTTGGAAATGAGCAAATGTTAATGAAATAGATAGGAAGAAAAGATCACAGTCAACATTGACCGAGAGAATGCATGAGATTCTCAAGACTTAAAACGAGTACAGATTGGTATAATGCAGGTCTCCTATAGCTTCAACTGGGTGTTTGGTATTTCTACCAAGAAAAGAGAAAAAAAAAAAAAAAAAAACACTGGGTGTATAGTAACTGAGTTGAGGAAGTCATGGTGCCAACTGCCAACCTAATAATCAACATTGCTAGGAGCATAGTTAACAAATGGATTGGTGATTGTGAGAAGACCTGCCATTGCCCCTCTTCCATGGGCCATGATTTTAGGTTGAGGATTTCCACATGCACGGCCCTTGTTTTTTCAGACACGTCCTTTTAGCGTTATGGATGGAAAAGCAGGCTTTGACTTTGCTATTTGGCTTGATGGTTATTGGGCTTGTTCAAGATCACTAGATGGGTCTAAGGTCTCTTCTCTTAAAGAAGCCGAGGCATGGGCTATTTTGATCGTGTTGAAGGAAGCTGGCTCATGCGGACTTCGCAAGATCCACCTCCTCTCTGATGCTTTGCAAGTGATTCAAGTAACCAATGGATCCCCAGATTGGCCTATTCGCACAATTTTTTGCTTGACATTAAAGACTTGTCCGTAGGCTTTGATACTTTTTCTTTCACGCATTCACCAAGGAGGCTTAATGGTATTGCTCATGACCTTGCCAAAAACTCCTAAATGGATAGATAGTTTTGTGGGTGGGTATGGATCTTCTTTTGTGTGGTGGGGTGTTTTCTCCTTTTGTTGCAATGTGTTTTTGTTGTCGTTTGTGTTTCTCTTTTCAATGAATATATCTTTTTACAAAACAAAAAAAAAAAAATCCCAATCTATTAATGAAAGCATAGTAAAAAAAAAAAAAAAAAGACTTTGGTGGGCCCAACAATGAAAAATACAGCGGCGATGACCAGTAATGAGAAAATTAAATGGAGTTCACCATCTTTTTCTCATAGTTGGAGAGGCTTCACCATCATTTTTTGAGTCAATTGTATGTTCATTAAGTGAGTTCATCTTGGCTTCCAATGCAGGCTGCTGATGCAATATTCTTTTCCATCATCCTAGTAAATTCAGTGTGTTGAACTGGTTGGTGGGCCCATCACTATCTTGGGGCCTGGAAAAATCCTCAAGTGAGTTTATATTACCACCATTCGTGAGGTCCCTCCCTTATTTTCTTTAGTATATTGTTCCCTCTAAGTTCAATTCAACCCCTACTACACTCATTAACCACCATCCATGAATTATTATCACGAGGTCAAATTTGACACTCAATTAATTCTACTCACCATTTTTTTGAAATTTAAAAAAAAAATGATGCATTCTAAAACCATGAAATTTAAGGGTTATGGATCGGGAGATGATCTAATGAGTTTGACATTTTGCATACATGTAGGTCTTGTGAGATCTTTCAATCCCCACCTTCCTCATGAATTGAGGTGGACCCAAAAGACATGTGGGTGCACTCTATGAGTGGTGATTCTTTCTATCTCATGTTACTGCAATATAATCTTAGGCTGTTTGGGGATATGCCTCTATGGCTGGCCCCCATTGAAGTGATCATCAAAGCAGTGAATCTGGTTGTATTGATCAATGGGGAAATAACAATAGGATGCCTAGCAGTATTTTTGTGTGTTTGTGTGTGTGTGTGTTTGATTTAAAGTGTTTGGAACCAAATTCAGCTCCAAAATATTTTGCTCATTCATCATTTACCTTAAAAGACATCGTCGAAAATTGATTTTCAAACATAAATTCTCCACATGTACTCATAATATGATCTTTTATCCCAAATGTCTGAATCGCACTCATCGATCATCTAAATAAACATTGACAATGGGGACTTCAATCAATTAACATAATACGGTCTTCTTGTGCATGTTCCTTCCCCTAAAGAGTTGACGTTTAATATGGGCATGCAAAATTTTACCTTGAGAGAAGTTGTTATGGATTGTTGCTGGGATTTTGCCAAATATGGATTCCTTGATTATTTCAACATATTGGTGTTTGGTGCAACCATGATGTTACATTGAAAAATAATCTCATTGCTCCATTCATCCAGGAGGTCAAAAAAAAAAAAAAAGAAACACAAAGACACAAAGACACAAGAAAACCCCCAACACTCACATCATAGCCCTTATATATGAACAGGCTTACTTCTAAACCCATCCCTGGCTCCAGGTCTCTTTAACTTACCTTGAAGGCCTGATAGGCCAGCCTAACCCATTCTTAGCCGGAGCACAAATCTAGGCTAGAAATTGAGCACACATATGTATATCCTTAGACCGGCCGATTGATTTAGAAAGTGGGCCTAATATTCACTCTTGGATATGGTCTATGGGCCTGAATGATGGCGAACCCTCAGCCTATTTCCAAAACACATACATGTTGTTTGTGTTAAAGACGTCAGGTTGGTCCAGGCCTGCTCTTACGCACACACAGGCCCAGGTCCACGTTTACCATTCGGTCCATTAAAAGCAGGCCTTGGTTCAGCCCACATGCCTAAATCTAGAACAATATGGTGCACTGGGCTCAGGGTGGTCTCGGCTTATCCCAGGCGATGACTATCCATAGGTAAAAACAGATTCCAACCAAATGTGTAGATCAAGTCCAAATACAAACAGCAAAATTGTATTCCTCATGTAAGCTTGGCCCATTTATATATAATAGAACAGGTAGAAACTGGAACTTCTAAATCTGAATAAAAACTGTAATTTGTAATCAGTATGCTTTTTTAAGGATTAACAAGCTCAGAGAATTACTAAAGACAATCATGGTTCTTATTATGGTAGGCCTGTGTGCCTGTAGTTTTTTTTTTTTTTTTTTTTTTTTTTTTTTTTTTTGAGCAGTAGTTGAAGAATTACCATCATGAGGTGAACTGATTTGGTAATTGGTATGCATTGACATTGGATCAAAGCAAAACAGAATGTGAAAGTCCCATGAGATGATTGTGATCATTTCTAATGACTTTCCAATAAATTAAACTACTTTATGCTCATCATTTCGTGTAAATTTCAAAATACAGGCAATTCTTATATACTATTCATGTCATCTATCTTGTGGTTGATTTTTCAGAGGGACAAACTTCTATTGAAGTGAATATATGATATGTCATTAGAGGGGATGACAGGTTCGGAATCTCAGTAGGTGGGCTCCACAGTGGAGTTCCACACGTCCCACTAATTCATCATCATTTGCCAATTTCAAACGATCAGATTGTATGATTCTAGTAATTTTAGGGCACTACCTATTTTGCCTTGGACCTCATCCGGACTGTTTAGATTGACTGAATCCACATTGTTAGTGCTTCCACATACCGGATCTTAGTTTCGTACAAGTCAAAGGTCAATAAAATTATCCGTACAACAGAATAACGACTTTGACCAAGTCAAAGTTAATATAGGTGTAGCTCCTGCCCAAAAGCAAGAATGGAGAAAAAAAAAAGACAAAAACGAACGGAAAAAAGAAACAAACATGTTTGGCCGGCCATCATGCTCCTGATCGTTTCTAACCATAACTCTTTCTTCCTCCGTCTCTACTTTTCTTTCTTCTTCATTCATACTTGTCGATCTTCTCCGTATAGATACCCAAACATGAAAATATCATCATCATTCAATGCATATAGCTAGTCGATAGAAGCAGAAAAAGAAGAAGAAAGAAGAAGAGAGTCGAAGCCAATGAAGCTATGGAAAAAAGCTGCTGCAGCTGTGAAAGACAAGAGAAGCATATACCTGGCCAAGGTGGGGAGGAGGAGAGGTTTCAGGTGAGAATCACAAGAGACTATATATAATATTCTCTTTTATTGAGAATTACAAGGCCGATTTATAGAGCGCAATGAGACAATGAGAAAACTTAAGTATATCATAATATCCATTTAATATGACTACAGGGCCGTGTGTTTGCATTAGAATATATATGAATTCATAGTCAAATGAAATGTGAATAATATGAAGTAACAGGTGAAGGATATAAGATAATAATTTAGATGAGATCTTAATTTGAGTTACTAAAGTGATCATTGGGTATTCTTCCTGGCTTCCCTTTTACTTTCCATTAAAGTGGAAGTTATTTCATGGTCATTTTTTGTATGTTTACTTTGGATCTTCATTTTTCTAACCACTTACGGAAAAATCCTTTATATTCTATGCAAACAAATAAACCCATAATACTGAGAGATGATACCTTCATCAAATATAATCACAATGTAAATGATAATATATAACCTAACTAATGAGTACAGCTTTTCTAATCTGTATTCTCTATAATAAGGAACCCGGACCTTGAGGCCGCAATAATCAAAGCAACGAGCCACGACAATTCCTGTGTTGATTATAAGAACGCGCAGAGAGTCTTCAACTGGGTTCGCACCTCCCCCAACTTCCTCAAGCCTCTCATGTGGGCTCTTACCAAGCGAGTTGAGAAAACCCGCAATTGGGTTGTTGCACTCAAGGCCCTCATGCTCATTCATGGCGTCTTCTGCACCAGAATTCCCTCTGTCCTGAAGATTGGCCACCTCCCCTTCGATCTCTCCAGCTTCTGTGATAGGTCCTCCAGCCCTGCCAAGTCGTTGGGCCACAGCACCTTCGTTCGAGCCTACTACGCCTTCCTCGAGCTGCACTCAAAGCTCCTCAGCTCCTACTACAAGGAAGAGGAAGAGGGAGAGATAGACCCATCGATGACAAGAACCATACAGAGGTTATAAAGAAATTTTGGGACAACATTTTTTTTTTTCAAAAATTCACTATTGTATTATATGTTGAGAATAGTTTGGCTATCTAGGGTTATTGCTTTGGTGCAATGGTAAAAGTTCGGTGCCATACGTAGGTGTGAGCCCTGCAAGTCAGGATCCTACTTCGGCGGAATTGCACTCAATGATGACCTTTTTTTTTTTTATCAATAGTTTGGCTATCTATATAGTACAATAAAGATTATTTAACTTAAACTAGAAATCTAATTTTTTGCAACCCTAATTACATCATAATACCAACTCATAACTATCATATCCAACATTCTCAGCATAGAATATTTGTCTATCAGGTTGCACCGCTCACAAGCGTTGCTCGACCTCCTCTTACAGATCAAGCCGTTTGACGAAAGAATGGAAGTTGGTCTTGTTCGTGAGGCATTGGATAATGTCATCATTGAAGTCTTCGACGTCTACAACGGAATTTGCAGCAGAATCATGAACGTTCTCGCCCAAGTATTCTCGACGGGGTCAGCGCCAGAAGCAGCTGAAGTGCTGCAAATTCTTCATAAGGGAACGTCGCAGAATTTGCAGCTCAAGGCCTATTTTCAGCTATGTAGAGAGATGAGGGTGGTGAACGCAGCCAAATTGCCGGCCATGGAGAAGGTATCAGAGGAAGATATAAGATATCTGGAAAGGATAGTAAAACAAGGAGATTCAGGTGATGGAGGTTTAAATGCTGATGAGTATAGAGAGAGAGGAGGAGAGAGTGGAAAGATGGATCTAAAGGAAATGTCAGGGAGGATGGTTACTGATAAGTGGGTGGTGTTTGAGGAGGAGATGCCAAGGGATTGTCGTGGGGCTTCTTCGAGGGTTGGGAGTTGTGAGGGTTTGAATGGTTTCTGGCAATTGCATCACCATACAAAGAAGCTGTCCTTGTGGCAAGGTTCTAGCTTCAATGACAGTCGAATGAGTGTAGTATTATAACATCAAGCAAAAGGAGAAAAAGCATGAGGAGAAAACAAAAGGTAGAAGAAGAGGAGGGTCATGAGATACAGAAAGACAAGGTCCTCCTCTTATTTTCACTTCACTTATCCTTTTCCATTTGGAATATTATGATTTTTCTTGAACGTTGTTATTACATGAACTGCATATGAAGTGACTGAAACTTTCATCTCATATACACAAGGATTACTGCAATAAAAATATTGTTAGTAATAAGTACTGCTGCTACTACTATTGTTCTTGTTTTTGTACTATATTAGAACATATGAATGGACCATCTATTGTGCATGCATGGCAAGAGTGCTCCTCAGGTAAGCCCAAGCCCCAGCTCAAGCCTGGGTGAAGTTTTTAAGTAAAAATATTGTACCTTTACAATAAATTAAATTCTCACAATAGTGATAATTCTTAAATTTCTTCGCTAATTAACCATTCCTACCAAAACCTTTAGGCATTTGTAGAGAGGCAGCATAAATACTTTTCAATAATAACCCCCTTTGGATAGAGCTCACTCCTCAACAGTAATTTCATATAAACTTAATAAAGACATGAGTTGTGTTTAATTAAGATTAGTGGCGGAACTAGGAAATTTTCCTTTTAGTGTCTGGGGGGTGGGGGTGGGGGTGGGGGTGGTGAAGTGTAAAAAACAACATAAAATTTTAAAATATTTCACACAACATATAATTTCACCTATATGTAGAGTAGAATAAAAGGATGCTAAAGAGATGAAAGCAAAGAAGTCTCAAACATAATTGGGTTTCTTTGTGATCCAAATCTAGATTATTTGTAACTATCCTACTATAACAGCCTAGTACCTTAACAACATTTACCTTAACAAATAGAGAAGTAATTCGGGTAGCGGGCTACAGAAGGCCTGAACCCAAGCCCTAGAATAGTTCCAGGCAGCCCAAATTGGGTTTTCGCGGAGGCAAGGCTGTGAAGAACCATGCCAGACCCAGCTCAAGTTGTACCCCCACCTGAATATAAGGAATCAAAAGAACCGTTGTTTCCACAAATGAAAAGTCCTTCTACATTTTCTCTTTATTTTTGGCTTGACTTCCATAATAAATATAATGCATGATTTATTCTTCATTGAAGTGGTGAGAATAGCCATTCTGTGCCATCTGATCATAAATAAAAGAGATTTTGATCTATGGAATCCAATTCATCATATTGACGATCTGATTGTATCTGATGCAGCATGAAGGAGTTCAAGCCCATGCATAAAGCCCAAATCATCGAGGCTCAACTCGTTTACAAAGCCTTTGTAATACTTGATTGGATGTACTATAGCCCCTTTTAGTAATTATACTGGAAGAGCCATGTATAAATCAATGTAAGGTATCATGAGAGACTTCTGTTTACTGTATTTTCTTTATTCCTGAAATCTCTCTCCTGTTTGGTTGTGGAATGTGGATTCCCGTTTTGGCATCAGCAATTCAGCGCATCGAGAATTCCCAAGTTATTAACCAATACTCACATCATGTCCAGTTCAATGACAAAAAGAACCTGTGTCAATGCTCACATGTAATGAGGAGTGGGCTCCACCCATTGGAAAGTATTAAAAAGTATTTACGTTGTCCTAATATATTTAGGTTCTTGTAGGAATAGTTAGCTAACGAAACTTAATATAATATCAAATCATAGGAGGAATAACTCAGCGCTAAAAATTATATGTTAATATATCTTATTCAATATATAGTTGATATATGCATTTAAAGTACAAATGGCCTAATAAGAGTCCATCGGACCTAAGATACTTGGTGCGGACCTATCCTGTTATGCTGGACCCTAATATGGATTCTATTCCCATTGGAGGAAGATGCATGTGCAGGCCTGCCTAAATCAACTAGATATAGGGGCCAGGCCCACACCAGCTTCAGCCCATTGATGGTAAAGTTTAAGGCTTTGATTGTATTTGCAGTCGCTGAGAAACTTTCTCAAACACAATCAATAACTAATTCAACTGCATTTCTACCAAGTTTAACTAATTCAACTGTACGTATTGATACATCCATATCCCTGTAAACTAACGACTAAAAGGAAATTGATTAAAGAGAGCTCTAAGACCAAAGAAGAAACAAATTAAAGTCACAGAAGTATTATGGAATGAACACCTTAAAAATGGGATACGACGTGGGTTGATAGTAAAGTTTTGACGCATTTGGGCTTCCTGAATGGGCCTACATATGGTCTGCATCAGTCCACGTGCGCAACATTCACGTAATACCCATAATGCGCCATGCCAGCCCACAAGAATTCTAAATTCTTAACCACCTAAAAGTCACAAATATCCTTTGAATTCTCTGAATCCCAACCTCGGTAGCATTTACAAATGCTTCTCTGACAATGGGGACAACAATTAGAGAATTTGTAAATTTTTGAATTCTGCCCTTAGTCTTTCTTTTCTACCTTGAAAATCCAAACTGCTCACAAATTATATGCCCTCATTACATTTCCACCCGACTAAATTTCACTATGATTGAAGTTGGCACAGGTTGAGATTATTTAAGTGTAAAAGCGTGTCATTTCAGTAAAGAAGTCTTATTTAAGTGTAAAAGCATATCATTTCAGTAAAGAAATTTCTATGTCGTTTCATTTAGAATGAGTGATGGCTATTTATATGGTACACCTAAAACCTAATAACACTGTATATCTAGTTCAATCAAATCCTGATTAAATCATTAATTTGATCACCAAATTGCACCATAAATCTAATATGACACCATAAATTAAGCCAAACTTAATTCTAGTCTAAGATGGACGCATCCTAATCATAACAGCCTTCACAGGATAAAAAGTTCTTTATAATTCCAAAAAATGGCATCATCCTTTCAAGAAAGGATCATTCGGTCAGTCATAATCAATAAAGCCCCATCCCTCTATTATTATTTTTTACATTTGGAGATTTAAAGTCACACACTCTATTAACACACCACGTCTCTAACTAGCTCAGCTACAGTAATAGTATCATTGTATTATTGCCTCTATTTCTCTTACTATTGTATTGTATTACTCAGTCTTTTTGTTTCTATTATTATTTTCTAATTTGAATCACATTATTTCAAAAGAGACCATGACCAATCCAATAAGAGGGTTTTTTTTATTAAACAAAAATGGCCAATGATTTTGTAAGGAATGAGATTTTGTCGGAAGTAATGGATGCATGGGAGACAGTGATTATGAGTGCTTCAATTAAGAAGGTGAAATGACAATAAACAAACAATTTCCAGTATCTCAAAACAAAGGAGTGACAGTTACATCCATTAAAAATAAAAAAAAAAAAAAAAAAAAAAAAACCTTTGTATTATCGTCGTGGCTGGAAGATTGTGTGCACAGGCGGATATACACACAAACTTCCAACTTCCTAATTCCCATGCATCCACCAACCCCTCCCAAGTTCCACCTTATAAATTCCACTTGAACCCCCAAACATCACCTTCTTTCCTTCTCACACAACAAGAGAGAGAGAGAGAGAGAGAGAGAGAGAGAGAGAGAGAGAGAGAGATCATGGCAATCTCCAAGCTCTCTCCATCTCACCTCTGGCCCACTAATCAAGAATCATTTCCCTACCACCCCATCAATAGAAGGAAATTCACCTGCAAGGTTATGCCCATCTCAGCTGTTGATTCAAGAACTGTGGTGATCGGTCTAGCTGCTGATTCGGGTTGTGGTAAGAGCACCTTCATGCGACGCCTGACCAGTGTGTTTGGAGGTGCAGCTGAGCCCCCCAAAGGAGGGAACCCTGATTCCAACACAATGATCAGTGATATGACCACTGTTATCTGTTTGGACGATTATCACTCGTTGGATCGATATGAAAGGAAGAAGAATGGGGTTACGGCTCTTCATCCTACGGCTAATAACTTTGATCTCATGTATCAACAGGTATGGATTATGGATTTTGTTTGTGGATGTGATAATTCTGCTTTTTGATGGTTACTGAAGAAATTCACTGAATGTTATTATAGGACATCAGAGAACTGACCCACTTGCACGTGGGATAGTTAGCAAATGTTATACAACTGCAAGAAATGTACATTATTCAAGGTTAGGATAGCTGGATTGGTGCCACTACTTCGCTATGGCCCATCAGCTGAACGGCCTGGAAATGAAAATATACAGTGTGGAATGGATGATACAAATGTACTAGTTGAGATTAAGCTTAAATATGTTATATTTTGTTGTGTGGGAATATTATAAATGATGCAGGTAAAAGCTTTGAGAGAAGGATTTGCAGTGGAAAAGCCCATCTACAACCATGTCACAGGCCTCTTAGATGCCCCCGAGCTCATCAAACCACCCAAAATCCTGATCATAGAAGGCCTTCATCCCTTGTAAGTGCGCGTGGCTTCTTTGCCTCTGCCTTTGCTTACGTTTCATATTTACACGTAATTTGGACTTGACTGGGGTCCATCTCTATAATTCGTACGTACAACTACAAGACAAGACAAATCACCACAGTTCCATCAGTGGGTGGGGTCCAAATCTTGAATCGAAATGGGTCAAAATTAGATGTAGCGATTTTGAACGGTTGGGGGTTTCAGATGAGGACCCCACTGATGGAGTTATGGTGATGAGTTGAGAGAAATTTCTATGGCCTAGCCCACAGAGGATCCGTATTCCCGGGAGAGGAGGGACAGCTTCGTAATGAACGAAATAGAGCATGCAAAAATGCCACGTTTAGAGCGATTGAGAAGTTCATGTGGTTGCAGGTTCGATCCTCGTGTTAGAGAGCTTTTGGATTTCAGCATATACCTGGATATAAGCGACGACGTTAAGTTCGCTTGGAAGATTCAGGTCTGCTTTTTCTTCCATACCTGTTACTCCAATTCTGCTTTTTCTTCTCCACTTGTCACCTCTCTCTCCCTCTCTCTCTCTCATGACAGTTTCTTGTATGCTTGTCATCATTCCCTCACATAAAAACATGCATACACTGTCCAAAATCTTGCTAACAAAAGGACAACTACAATAAATTTTGACACAATAATAGGGGTGCCCACATATGAACACAACGACACATTTTATGATGTGTAAGATCATATACATCTTTCTATGGTATGCGGTTTTCTTACTATGTAAATTTCTTTGGCAGAGAGACATGGCCGAACGTGGGCACAGTCTAGAAAGCATAAAAGCCAGCATTGCTGCCAGAAAGACTGATTTTGATGCACACGTGGGTAGGTAAATGTATGCCTGTTTCTACTTAAAACAATCAGCTGGTTGGACTGGGGCCTATTTTCTACGAAATCAAAAGTGGCCCACCAGCAGAGAATCTCAAGATCGGCCTTTCTTCTCTTTAACATAGACGATTAGGGATCTTTCCATATAGAAAAGATATTACCTTGGTGGGTGCATCCCATCAACTTCAGGTCTACTTGATTGGGTGAGTTGGAAAGGTTTTGTTTGACTGGGTGAAATATTTTTTCATGTAATTGCAGACCCTCAGAAAGAGTTTGCAGACGCAGTGATCCAAGTGTTGCCAACGCAGCTAATACCAGAAGAGAAAGAAGGGAAGATTTTAAGGGTTAGGATGGTGATGAAAGAAGGGGTCAAATACTTCGACCCCGTCTATCTCTTTGACGAGGGCTCCACCATTTCATGGGTTCCATGTGGAAGGAAGTTGACATGTTCCTATCCGGGGATCAAGCTCTTCTACGGCCCAGACACCTATTATTCATCTGAGGTGATCACACAAAATCCCCTACTTACTCTTTTACCAATCCGTTGTTGACGACATGTGACAAGAGAGAGACCCACACGCAGGAAGGGAGCTTGACCAAAACCCAGATCAAAGGTGTTGCCTTTTGTAACTGGTAAATTTTTTTTGTGGTTGCAGGTATCAGTCATAGAAATGGACGGGCAATTCGATAAATTAGAAGAACTGATATACGTGGAGAGTCACCTCAACAACATATCAACCAATTTCTATGGAGAGATCACACAACAGATGCTGAGGCATGCCGATTTCCCTGGAAGTAACAATGGCACTGGTCTCTTTCAGACCATCCTAGGATTAAAGATCCGTCACCTTTTCCATCAGATTCAACAGAAGGACAAGGAGGAACAACAACAAGAGCCACTGCACCATCGCCATGCAACCAAAGTATTCTAGACTCTACTTGTTATAAACAAATATAAAATACTAGCAGGTTATGGTAGAAACCATGAATGCAGTGCAAGGTTTGCTTATTAACACTATGGAACAGGGAGATGCAGATGGAATGACAATATCTATATAAATAAATAAATAAAGGAGGTTGGTCGGTTAGCTTGGATTTTTGTTTGTTGTTGATGAAAAAGATCGAAGGCATGCCCATACAAATCAGTTATGATTTGGACCACACTCTACAAGTATTATCTTCCATCGTGTCATCATCAAGAGAAACCGAGCTTGTTCAGATGTAGTCATCTCCTAACATACTATAAATAAAAATAACAGACTACTAAGGTCATTTTCATGATAATCACCCATCTTTGATATGCCCCCTAATTCAACTGATAGATACTTCACATGGTGAGGACTAAAGATCGCACTGATGGTGGATCAACCACCTAATGCCCCCATAGCAACATAATTGCCCGGAGCATTCCTGATGCTCCCCCACATCCGTTGTTCGCTTTTCTAAACATATTCAAGTAACCAGGCTTTTCTACAAAAAGAATTATGCAGTAATTTGGTGTACGCATAGACGGGCACATGCATATCAAAATGTTTGGAAGCCTGACTTAAAACGCATGAAGCAAAATATGCACTCCTTTTACATAGATCAAAACAAACCTCAAGTAGAGACAATTAGCAAGCATGTGTGTGCACGCGTGTGCGCTCTCAGGTTTGAACCCCAGACTGGAACTTAGAGCTAAATAAGATACCCACATATCACAATGTTAATGCTGGTACTGTTGTAAACTGCATGCATACTGGTAATATATAGCTTCTGAGGCTCATTTCATATTACATAAGGCTTAATATTCCCAACCCCTAGCAACTTCTTTATGGTAATAAGCATCAGACAGGATACCTCATCCGTGTCCCGTTGTGTGATTTTTGAAACTCATAAGTCACAACTTCCATTCACAGGAATCCACATCCATAATTTCGCATGATGGATTTAGAGCGAAACCATAAAAGTTGGGCATATGCAAAGCACGTATTTTTCACATTCACACATCATAAGGCGCTTAAATTGCATCGTTTGTTGCAGTTGGTAACACTTTCACTGTAGTTT
This sequence comes from Camphora micrantha, assembly GCA_003546025.1. Classification (NCBI taxonomy): domain Eukaryota; kingdom Viridiplantae; phylum Streptophyta; class Magnoliopsida; order Laurales; family Lauraceae; genus Camphora; species Camphora micrantha. The sequence continues at coordinate 85,631,510 of QPKB01000001.1, forward strand.
ACAAGTGAAAACACAGGCCTTCTGCAAAGGGTGGCAGAGCATGTACAAAGCAAAATGGTGTAGTTCAAACAGCATTTAAGGCCAACTATGCTGCCACCATCTAAAAACAAGGCATCTCTATGAAGTCAATGTGGACAGACGGGGAAATAATAATAAAATCTTCCTTCAAAGCAGATACACTGTGTCATTCCCTTTGAATAAGCTCGGCACTTCCTAAAGGCAAAAATTTCTTTTTGAAAAGATGCCTTGGTAGTAATTTAGTACTCCCTGCTCAGGAGGTTACCTAGTTACAAGGGTATTGTTGAGAATGAACGACATCAAATCCAAGCTTCTCATACACTCATAACTAGAACTCAGCCAACAGAAAATTATTGAAATCGGTCGACTTTGGGAATAGAGGCCCCTTCCAGGTGATAAATACTGCACTTCACTGAGAATATTGGCTCTGTAGAAGCTTACCAAGAATAAGAACAACCTTTTCTTAGAATTTAATTACTAAAACATTAATATATACTGGGATAACCCAACCTCCACATTCCGATGTTACCATGCAACACCAGAGAAGCTTTCATTCCACGAAACCATTCTCAGCAATAGTTAGGTACTCATTGCAAAGGTAAGCCTATGGTACTTGCATGAGTAGAATAATTGAGGTAGAAGCATTTTGTAGAAGCTAAATATTTTTCCTCTTAGACACTAGAATAATTGCATGAGTATAAGCATTTTGCAAGATTGCTTGGGTGATACAATTATTATAATGATCAATGATAGTTATGGCAGAGGACTTTGTATTCCTAAAAGTCCATCTGCTTTTTTGATGAAGCAGGCTGTGGACCACAAACCAATTGGCCCAGTCCAAAGGTCTATGTCAGGAGACCCAAGTCCAATAAAGCACAGTAATTGGAGGATCTCCATAACGTGTAAGATTTTCCTATTCCAGTGCAAGACTTTCCTATTTCAGTAGTAGGTAAAACATAGAGAAATTAGAAACTTTTCCTTTATTGCCTTTAGAATTATATTTGCCTTAACAGATTTATTATGAATGGAATTATTTCCAAGAAAACATTAGGGTTAGTGATGTAGAACAAGACGCAAACGAATTTCTAGAACAAGAGAATCGCAAGAAGTCAAGCCGGAAGGTTAAATCCAAAGTTTCAACTTCAAGTGGCCATAACTTTTGATCCGGGTATTGTCACAGGGCCCATAACTATGTGTTTTGAAGCTATTAACAAGCATTAGCGCTGGATAACTGCCGAAGGCGGTTGGAGTCGTCGGAGGCCAAATTACGCCATTTCGAAGGTCAGAATGCAGTTTTTTTGCAAAACTACCTATTTATAGTAAGTTTTCATTTTGCATATTTTAGGTTTTTTCGTCCATTTGAGTTAAGTCTCTATGGAAGGTCTTTGAAAGTTATTTAGGGATGGTCAAGGGGCTTTGATGGAATTTTTTTATTTTTTTACTATTTTGAGTAAGTTTACTATTTCGGGTTAATTTAGGGTTTTGGGACACTATAAAAGTGAAGTGATATAATGCTTCTCTTTAAGGAAGAATACGAATTGCAGTTTTGTTCAGGATTTCCTTATTTCTTCCTTGTGGAGTCAAGGTGTTGAAATCGAGTTGAATACGGTGATCTTCTTGTGGATTGTTTCTTTTCGTGCTTCCGCTAAGCTAGTTAGTCTTTATAAAGAGATGTAATTTTTCTCACTCAATAAGTTGATTGATTAATAAAATTTCTCGTTGAGTTGAGTTTTCTCTCTCAGTTACTGTTTGTGGTGTGAGACCAAGACGTTTGGATCCCATGAATCCTCATCCTTTTAAGCCTTTGGCTTGGAGAGTAGTCTTTGGCCACTTTTCCCCTACCCCACTCTAAGTCATTTGTAAGTCTGACAAAACTTCCTCAAACTATCTGGGGAAAACCAGAGGAGACGGTGAAGCAAATGCTTATCCAAAGTGTCCTAAATACTAGTGAGTGGCTCCCCAACACCGGTTTTAAGAGGCTAAAGGAATCAAAGGTTCTTAAACAGAGAGATGCTATCACCATTTATTAAGTGGTGGAAGGATTTGGGTAACTTCTGGAGAGGGCTCACAGAGATGATATGGTGACAGGACTAATAAGCATTAGAGGACTGCACATAAACTCATATTTAGTATGACACATTCCTTTAGTATTGGTGAAACAACAAAATAAGTTCTTGGATATTTCAAGGCCATCCCTAGAGGGAGAATTACTCTGGGAAATGAGTTCCATTTAAGTGGGGTGCAAATGGATATTGTGCCAGAACTGGCACAAATAGTAAGGTGCAATATAGAGAAGCAAAGCTAATACATTGAGATATTTGCACTTACCAATGGAGGATCTCCAAAATCAGCAGCCGTATACAGTGCCATCGGGAATGGAAAGGAACTTAGCAGCGTGGGAAGGAGATGCCTGTCATTGGGTGGTCAAACAATTATCAAAGCCTAAACTGCAAATCCTCTAGTCAACTATTTATCAGTATCCAAAATTCTTCCATTTGTAGCAAATTAATTGGAGAAGATTCAAAGGGATTTTCCTTGGGAAGAAAGGACAAAAAGAAAAAAGGAATGTACATCTACTATATCAGGAGGTGGTTTATAGTAACAAAAAAGGATGAGTTGGGAAGAATAGTTACAGAAACTGGCTTTCTTGAGTAAATGGTGGTGAAGGTTCAAGGAGGAAAGGGAAGCTTGTGAGGTATGGGCAAGGTATAAGGGGATGAGAGCCGCATAGAGCTCCTAGGGCAAAGGGGTCAATTTGTGTAATGTGTTGTCATGGTGGTTGTGTCCAGGAAAGGGAGTCTCTTCGATGAAGTCAAGGAAATGAAAAAATCAGATATCTTGATGAATTTGGAAGCTTCATTTTAAGGAGGTATTAGAGATGTAATTTTGAAACCACCAGGACTGGATTGGCTTAAATTTAATGTTCACAAAGAAGCTAGAGAAAGCTGGGTTCTGGAGGAGTGGGAGTGGTTTTGAGGAGAGGTAAAGGAAATGTTTAACTCAAATTTTCAGGCACAGTTGGTAGGAACCTAATCAAGCAAGGGCACTAGCCATCTAACAAGCACTAAAAATTTTTAAAGAAAGAAATTCAGACAATCTAATCAACGAAGCCAATACAGAGAATGCAATTAAATAGGAAAAGAAAAGAGAGGGAGACCTAGAGAGGTTCAGAGAATCAAATTTTTTGCCATCCCACTAAATGAGTCCTCGTCTTTCCCTACCATATTTTTTGCTAGAGGAAATTGTTTTGAAGCTATTCCAACCACTTGATGACCACCATCAGATGTTTGGAAAGGGACATGAAATAAATGGGTAGATCTAAAAGCATCACCTTTATTAAAGTGATGTGAACACTGAAAGAGAGGAATTTGGATTTCTAAATTGATAACCTTCCTTCTATTCTCTCCACTACTGAGCCCATAGACTATTTGACGCATTGGACACATAGATGGAAGCCCCATAGTTTCACTTCTGAGAACTGATATGGAGCCCTAAGACCTCTTGTGAGACCCCAATCCGCCTGGGTAATCCATTGAGGCAAGACCAGGTCAAGTGATCTTGTGAGCCAAAAAAGGGGAATCCGAAGGGGTAAGGGTGGCATGCTTCGGTTAGCACTGTGAGGCTATGATCAAGTCCCACATCGGAAATATCCAAGTCCTAACCCTGGGCTTACAATGTCCGACTTGGCCTTAACCCCACATGAGGCCTTTTAAAACCATATGGCAAGATTGGGTTGAAATCCCAATGAGCCAAAGCGGACAATATCATGCGGATAATGGGCCCGCGTCATTACACCTCTTCTAAGTAGCGAAGGATAGCTTTCGCATTTCTTGCTTGCTCCCCCCTTGGTCAAAGTTCTTGGAAACTCTTTTTTTTTTTTTTTTTTTCTAATATTGATGACATATATTGATGTAAGGAAAATCAGAACAAAGTTCTTGGAGACTTGCATTTATTTTCAGAAGATTAAAGAGATTTTTAAAATCGTTAATCAATTCTGTTCATGTGATAAAGCGAATAGCAAGGAAGATATTTTGGCAAAACAGACAAAGGATAAGGACAATAATCATTTAGAAGTATCTAGTGTGGGAGTGCTTCCTTTCTATGTAGTGCTACAATCATGGAAAGTATAATTCTCATATGCGGGTATATCATGATATAAAGAGTCTTTTTTCTACATCATTTTTTTATGAATTCTAAATAAAGGGCAACAAGAATCTTTTAATGCGCTACCCTAGTGGTACGGGGACTTCCTAAAAGAGAACAAGAATGACCTACCACATGTTTGACCCAGGCCCCCACCTCCGAAGGGAGGTGTCATTACTGCTGCAGCAACACAGGAAAGACAGTTTACTTCTCTTTTTTTTTTTCATCCATATATGAGCTCTAGTTGTTACTAACTACTACTCTTTTCCCATTATTTAGGGCCTTCCTGTATTCAGAATTTTAAAAAACAACAGTCTATTCGAAAAATTTATCTACTTTCGCCCATCAAAACCAAACTTCTACAAGTAAACCATCTTACCGTAATGCTTGTTTTTCCTCATCTAATATGAGGCTGCTTTTGGTTCTATTTCAGATGTTTTGTTAATCATCCTTAACTTGGCTATGATTCATTATATACTTCACCAACACACTTAACAAGTCTTTAAAATACATTTCTCATCTATCTATAATCTCATATGCTTTCACCAAGAAACTTCTATTTTCATCTTTAATGCACCTTACATATTCAAGGTCTCTAACTTTCCTTTACCATTATGCAACTTATCCGAGGATTTGACTCAAGATAGATCAGAATGGAGTAACAGCATTCATGTAGCCAACCCCAACATAGTTGAGACAAGACTTTCATGATGATCGTGGCACATTTATAGATACCAATCTTCCCTTAGTTCCAAACTGAACATACATATTTCCATAAGCCTCATACTTAGCCTTCCAGCTTTCTTAGCTTCTCTTTTCACTAACTTGTATATACAATTTTCTAAAACTCCTTTAAAAATGCTCTGCACTTGTCAGTAGCCTTTTGGACTTGTACAATCCACCACTAGGATTCCTTGTGTGAGATCTGGCGGGTCTAGGCCGAGGTGGCAGATCCGGTTAAAATCCGATGTGCCCATCACCCGCCAAAGAACACCTAGGATATTAGGGACTCCACCATTCCTACATCGGAAATGTCCAACTCCTGACCCTGGGGTTATAAGTCAAACCCCGTGTTAACTCAACATGACGCGTTTTAAAACTGTGCGGCCCTGGAAACTGTAAGAACTATAAGGTCAAGCGTGCTCGAGCGGGAGCAGTACTAGGATGGGTGACCTTCTGGGAAGTCCTTGCGCGTGCAAGTAGGCCAAAGCGGACAATTTCATATTGAGTTGGTCAATGCAGTGACAGTTGGTATCAAAGCCGAGGACGGCTCTATTTCCGATAGGGGAGAATATGAGATTCGGCAGGCCTAGCCCGAGGTGGCAGGTCCAGTTAAAATCCAATGTGCCCATCACCCGCCAAAGAACACCTAAGATATCAGGGATTCCACCATTCTCACATCGGAAATGTCCAAGTCCTGACCCTGAGCTTATAAGTCAAACCCCATGTTAACTCAACATGACGCATTTTAAAACTATGCAACCCTGAAAACTGTAAGAACTATGAGGTTAAGTGTGCTCAGGCGGGAGCAATACTTGGATAGGTGACCTCCTCGGAAATCCTCACACGCAAACATTGGCTAGAGCGGACAATTTCATGCTGAGTTGGGGCGGAATTGTGACACCATGCATATACAACCTACCATTTAAAGATATAATTCACGAGAATTAAGAACCGAGTCGCAATCTTCTTTTTAAGATGGGAATTAAGAACCGAGTCGCAATCTTCTTTTTAAGATGGGAACGGTGCTGCTAGAGGTAACCATGGGCCAGCAAGGATTGGCAGAGTGTTGCATCATGCGAGATGGACCACATTGTAGATTTTCTTAGATCTGGTGAGCCGTGGGCCTCAAGGAGTCCAATGAAGTGGATGTGTTAGCTATTAGGCAAACCCTTCTCATCTTCAACTCATTTTCAGGGGTTCTCGTAGTAGAAAGCAACTCTAGGAATGCTATTTCCTGTGTCTCCTCAAGGGCATAGATGCTATATTTTTGCTATCAGAGATTTGTGCCTCAACGTTTCTGTATGTTTTCAGCATGTGAGGGATGCCAATAACTTGGCAGACTCCATGGCTAAGCATTACAGCATTGATAGAGTATGCATGTTTTTTAATTCTTCATTGTAGAATGTAGCTTCAGTAATTTCTCTGTCTTGTAAGTAATAAATAAGCATATAGCCATCCCATTTGGTATTTTCTCATCATAATTTTGGTTCTTCTTCTAGTATATACTATGTTAACATCTCAAGAAATAAAATATATATCAACGTCAAGAGCCACTGGGAAAATGAAGATAAATCTCCCTTCGCAACATGTCAGTAAAAATGAATCTTTTACATGCATCTACTAAATGCATATTTTAAAATTTCGGAAATGCAAGAAAAACAAAGACAAATCCATATACACTGAATAGACAGGGAACTGAATTCCCTATACACAGTAACGATCAAAAGATATTTCTCAATAAAGAATCAAGACAAGAACTAGTAAACGCATCTAAAGAAACGAAAACAGTTAGGGAAAAAAAAAAAAACCAATCAAAGGTGCATCTTGGGAGTCCTTCAAAGTGAAAATTTTATGATTATATTAGTAGCACCATTCTGTTACGCATTTGGGGCAGTCTGGTGAAAGGCAAGCACAGAGGTGGGAGATTGGAAAACTGTTTTTTCTTCTCTTGCACTGCAAATCATTATCAGTGCAAATCATCAATACTTAGGGGTAGAAAGTCAGAAAACAGGATCCCACTTAATGTGATATCTTAGTTCTCATTAGCTAAGCAACAAGTTTACTAAAATATGTAGATCAATTGTGATTTGGACTACACCCAAACACACCTGTAAATCAACTGAACTGTGTCGTATGAAACAAAGAACACAGTTGCAAAGAGACCATTCCACATCGGTACTACAACAATCTCGGATACAAGGTAGGATGAAACTTATCCTAAACTGACTAAAACCACAGACAAATTTTATCCGCTAGCTTCTAGATCCTCCTGAAAGCTAAATTAAGTGGTACATTTTACTGAAGGGTACAAAGTTTAAAAGAGAAACTTATCCGCAGAACTCAAATGTCTGAATTTTAAAAACCATGTAACATGACTGAGAAAATTCATGGACTACAAACTATTAAAGGAGCCTCTTGCAACAGGCCATAAACATATATATACACAGGATAAACAGACCAAATGCAATAAGAGGCCAATTGTTATGGAGATTGTACATCTACCTGATGGTAACGAACTTGTTCGTACCGTGTTTGGCCCAATGCGTCTTCAAATCAATAGGATTAGAAATGTTATAACCTTCAGCTGCCAGCTTCTCTAAGACCTTCTTAAATGCACCTTGGCTCATCTTCCGCCCAGCAATTCGCGCTCCACGCCTCTTGGTGCTCAATGGCAAGGGATACATCGAAATGCTGGTGGTGCAGCATGCTGACTGCCACCCACCACAGCCCCAGCGGTAACACTGTTGTGGTGTTCCAGTGCAGGAGCAAATAGGTATAGGAATGCCGGAGATATCAATGTCTACTCCATTAATGATAACGCCTGTGTTCTTAATAGGCTTAGGTCGCGGCACGGAACAATTTGAATCCTCCTTTGATGCAGAGGAACTCTTCTTACTTTTCTTTGCTTTGGGGGCTTTACAAGCGCGCCCATTGGCTCGTTTCTTCAAGGGCGCATCATTTTTACCACCCACCTCCACCTCTTCAACTTGTGGGTGTTCCTCCTTAGGTATATCGGGTGGTGGCGGATAAGGCGAATTGTGAGCTCCTGAGCCTCCAGATAAAAAGGGGTAATTCTGGTGCCCAGAGAATCCATGAAGAAGCCTCTCTCTAGGGCTGATCCAACTCTCCCTGATAAAGTCCATAGGGACTGTAGATTCTGGTACCCCACATTCCCGATGCATGAAGCCTCCGTTGAGCATTACACCAGCATCTCGGCCACCAAGCAGAGGCTTCTGGTCCCGCTCTGCGGTGACGCTCGACATGAGCTGTAGCCCCAGATTTCCCTTCGTAGGCTGCTCATAATAACCCCAATTTCGGATGCCTAATCCCCCCAATCCCCCATCGTCATCCATATAAATGAACTATCAAGAACTGATAAAACCCCAGCAAAAAGAAGCGCAGGAAACGATCAATATATCGATTTTTTCCTCAGTCCATCTGCTGCATTGCGATTCTTCAAATCAACAACAAAACCCATTTGCCGTTCGGATCAAAATCTAAGAAAAAGAGAAAATCAGAGCAGAAGAGCAAAGGAAACTCCTTGAAATCCGAATGCAAAAGAGGTTCAGATCACAGAAACCATTTTAAAGAAATGCACCCAAAAAAAAAAAAAGATAGGTGAAATCCCATTTCAAATCAACCCCAGAAGAACCCCATATCACCTGCAATTGAAAAACCAAAAAAGATTACAACTTTATGCGTGAAATCCCATTTCAAATCAACCCCAGAAGTACCCCATATCGCCTGCAATTGAAAATCCAAGAAAGATTACAGCTTTTTGGGTTTCGGAGTGAGATCTGCAACAAGGGAATGTAGAAAGAGGCGATTGAAAAAAAAAAAAAAAAAAAGTAATTTGAAACAAGAAATAAAAACAAATTCTTGATGGAATTGAATACTTACAAAAGAAACGACGTGAAACGGAACTAAAAATTGGAAATTTGTCTTTGGAGATGGACTTACTTGCAAAGAAGACCTGCTTAGGGTTCTTTACCTTCGGCTGGGGAGAGAGAGAAAACAGAGATGCAGATACCTGTACCATTTTATATATACACACACAGTATGTGTATATATATAATTTTTAAATCAAATCCTGCATACAATAAGTACATATACAGTGTATTTCGTGTATGTGCCAGGTGAAGAAAAGTCTTTGTGATAGAAAGGGGTTCCTCATCCGCTGAGGCTCTAACCTAGATAAAGTCAAAGTCAAATGAAAATGAGTGGAACTTTACGGTCGGGCCTACCTCTCAAAATCTGAACCGTTTAAAAGGAACGCCCTAAGATGTACTTAAATTGTTAAATTTAGGTCTATATGAGCTTATTCATCTATTGAATTGACTGTTTAATAAAAAAAATATGATTACTACAATCTTATGTCTCAGTTATATCACTTATTTCACTATGGAACAAACTTGGGTCCGAATCGGATTTCAGTAAGTGTGTCCCACCGTGGAGATCACTCATTTAACTCGGGATTTATCCGGATAATGGGCTTAGAGGATCCGGATTCGACAAACTCACCCTTGGTACCTATCCATTCTACACAAAACCAGATATTTTAGTTTTTTCCACTTTCACAATATTTGGTACGTTTTCTTTCTTTCTTTCTTTCTTGGACAATACATATATGATATCTGATTTGATCATGTTAGAGAGGCTCCACTTTAGATGGGCCATGGATTAAAAGGAAATTGAGCCCATTGAATAATCCTAACAGCTAAGAAGAATCACAATCCATGCCCATTTACTATTCCTACTATCACCAGAGGCTCGTTTGATTCAAGATTCACAAGAACTTTCAAAATGGAATTATCTTAAGGGGGTGAGAGATTGGATATCTTTGCTAATTATTATATATGAAGGCATTATGAGAATCTTTTGATATGTTACTTAAATTTTGTTTTGTGTTTATTATTAATTTTATGATGATATGATTTCATTTCACTTATAATTTTTGTTTTATGGTAACATTCAGCCAATTTAGTTGAGTAATTATGATATGAGGCAAAGCCAATACCAATTTTTTGAAGATTAAGGTTCTCAGCACAACTGGCAAAGATGGATGAATCTCAATAGATGAATAAGTTCTATTCTAATAACCTGTCCTAATTACATCACCAAGTTCCTTTTGATAATTGTAAGTGCTTTACAATAGAAGGGAATAAAATCATGATAAAATCCAATCTCTAAAAATCTTAAATCAAATTAACTTCATGATTTAGTTGTTGCTAGAAAAAAAATCTATTTATATATGTGAAAGAGATTGATTTCAATTGAGAAATAAGCCTCAATTTGTTTAATTGATTTTGACCTGTTGAATCAGTTATGTATCTTGTCTCTATTCCATTACTCTTCCACATTTCTCTAAATATGTAATGGTTCTGCTCTCCCTTTTATGATTCAGTGCATCTCCTCTTCATATTCCATTTTTTTATCTTTTAAGTCATTTATAATATCTTATGCTTGGTTTTATCATTTCCTTTTTTAGTTTTGTCTTAGTTTCTTTCTTAATGCGACAATGCCATTTAATGACTAGTAACGAAAATGTCATTTAATTATTTTGAGAAATAGAGGCAAAAAATGGTGATGCCAAATAAGGGCCTATTCACTATTCAGCATAGAATAAGCCAAAAAAAATACTATATTTGTACTGGAAAAAAAAGGTGTTCTTTGAAATTGAAATACTACTAATTCTAGTAACAGATTTTCTTATTTCTTTCAAACCACAAAACATTAATTAAACAACTCTCATAATAAAGTAAAGTTATGCTCTAAAACAGGTTTGGAACTCTCCCACATCGTTTTATCTCCTAATAATGTAAAGTTTGCCTTGTAGTCATTGAAACTAGTAGTTAGGATTTTTTTGCAACAATAGTTTTATGGTGAGGGCAATAGCGACTCTTATTACAAACTCGACCTATCAGGTTCTGATACCACTTGTAAGATCTTACACCTCGATCTACCACTTCTCCCAAAATCAATTGGTGATAGGAAACGGCACAACAATAATTTTATGATGAAGGCGAAGGCTCGACCACGATTATGACCGCGCAGGAGCGACAGTGGACATTGACCTCAACAAAACACATGGGGTGGTTAAAAATGAAGATCAAAGGTTAATTTTAGAAAATGAGCATTAAATAACGTTTTCTTCTTACTATATTTCTTTTAAAAAAATTGTTATTTGATATACTTTTTTAAGTACTCACCTTTAATCTTCATTTTTGACCACTTGATGTATTCAATTTTCATGCATTTCGCCACAAAAAACTAACTTTATTATAAGTTTAGGTTGAAAGCCCCATCCCACTCTATCCCATTTCTAGCTACTAAACGTTGGTTTCTTCTCATAAGGCGTTCGATAACACTCTTTTGTTATCAATGATGGATTAGATTTGACAAATCGTCTGAGTCATGGGTCAAGCTTTTCCATTATCCTTACACCATATTGGTGTTTGCAATTGAGTTACCAACAAATATTCCCCCAAGATAAGACACTTCTAGATCTTCGTAGCATTTTGAAGGAGGCATTTGTTTGCTGGACTTGAGAGAATTTTTTAGGGGTTTTTAGCCGTAGGTCCTTCATCATTTGATTTTAAAGGCTAAGGTCCACGATATCTTTTCGTAACGGCGGCAGTCCTCTCATAAAAATGACGCACTAAAAAGACCAAAATGCATTTATACACGTCAGCAAAAAAGGCTCCACTTTAAATCAAATTGCAACCAAAGCAAGCGAAAGTGCAACCAAAGCAAAAGCAAGGTCAATCAAGAAACAGATGGGGTTTTTTTCAGTTTTAAATCTATCTGACTTTCAAATCTATCAAATAAAAAGCACTTTAAATCAGTTTATTTCTTTCAAATTCAGATAAATTTGTTCGCAACTCAGAAAAGTTATTTAAAACTCAGATAAATTTGTCTGAGTTTTGCCAGAGGTTAATATAAGTTTTTAGAAAACTCAAATAAATTTACTATTTTTCTGAATTTGCTTATATTTCATCTGCTCGGATAAATTTCTGTTGGTCCAGACTCAGATAAATTTGTTCCCAACTCAAAAAAGTTGTTCAAAACTCAGATAAATTTGTTTGAGTTTTGCCAGAAGTTACGATAAGTTTTCAGAAAACTCAGATAAATATAATATTTTTCTGAATTTTTAATTAATCTATCTGCTTGGATTAATTTGTGTTAGTCCAGACTCAGATAAATTTGTTTGCAATTGAGAAAAGTTGTTCAAAACTCAGATAAATTTGTCTAAGTTTTATAATAAGTTAAAATAAAGTTTCAGAAAACTCAGATAAATTTATTATTTTTTTGAGTTTGCTGTTAATTTAGCTGGATAAATCTGTGTTGGTCTAGACTCAGATAAATTTCTTCGAAACTTAGAAAAATTTGTTCAATACTCAGATAAATTTGTCTGAGTTTTGCCACATGTTAAGATAAAGTTTCAGAAAACTCAAATTAATTTGTTGTTTTTCTGAATTTGCTGTTAATTTATCTGAGTTTTTGTATATGTTATTTAATTTTGGCATGAAATTATCTGACTTTAAATCAAAGTTATCTCTGTATTATATGAATTTATTTGTCTTTTATGTTAATTAATCTTTGTTTGCTGTCAACTGATCTGAGTTTGACTTCAATTTATCTGAATTTGAAAGTAATTTATCTAAGCTTGCATTGCATTTATATTAATTTGATATGCACTTTTTATTAACTTTGATGTGGGTTTATATGAATTTATTTGTGTTCGAAATTATAACCAGTTCAAAAAAAAAAGTTATGTACCACTTATATGAATTATTTCTGGGTTTGATGTAAAATTATTTGACTACGTTAGGTTTGATTTGAATAGATTTGGCTTGGTTTATATAAATCTAGTATGAAATTATCTGTGTATGGTGTAAATTGATCTGACTTTGTTATGGTTTTATCTAACTCTACTTATGGACTAGGATGAGTTACATATAATTTTATCTGAGTTGTACATGTACATCGATCGTTGAAAGCAAACAAATTACAAATAAGAACACAAAAAAGAGGGATCAGGCAAAGAGGATGAGCTCGAGCTATAAATTAAGATTATATTGCATGACAATTATACAAATAGTTAGAAGGGCAAATCAGTCAAAAAAGAATGACATGTCGCAAGGGACCACCACCCGAATTAATTCCATGCGCAAGGGACCTTAGGCATTAAACAACTATACACGAGACTAGAGACTTTATAGCTCAATAATAAGGGATCTATCGCTAATTTACTCGATTTTTTACGAGCGGTATTTGTAATCTTTCATATGCTGTCCTATCCTTTGACTGGTTTTTAAAATTCTTCCGTACATCCAAGAAAAGAATAGAATATTTAATAAACAGCAATGTCAAACTTACAAACAGATAAAACTCCTGTCAAAATATTTTGCAAACCAACACATGCATCCATAATATAGACTCCCAAGGCACTTAGAAGCAGCATTTTTTTTACATTACCTATTGGCCAACAAACTTATCCCAGCTATGGCTCTTTAGTTACCAGGGCTAGTATTGTGGCTAGGATTTAGTTTGTGAGCTTAAAAACAGGCATGGGCCTAACCCATTAAAAAAAAAATTAATCTCTTATTCTGAAAATATGGGCCAGTCTTTTACTTCTGAGATAATAAGCCTAACCCAGTTCAGTCAACTATCAAGTCAAGAGTCAATAGACCAATGTGTAATCCAACTGCATTTTGTTCCCTTGTGTTAAGATTAAGAGACTATATCTACAAAGTCTGACTCAAAAAAAAAAAAAAAAAAAAAAGTCTTTTTCGTAGATGACCGAGGGTCAGGCCTAGTTACCCTACTCATTCAGTGGATTGGAACTGCAAGAGATTGTTATAGTTTGAACTGAGGAAATTACCTTCCTACCTCACCCAAGGTCTACTTTCCTCACCGAAGTGTTGGGGTAGCCCCCTAACCTGGGTAAAAGAAAAGAAAGAAAGGAAAAAAGAGTAACGTAACACCTATAAGCTAATGTAAATTGGATATCTATTCATCTAATTAGAAGTATGCATCATGAAAGTAATATAAGAGTGCTGATCACCTTCAGTGCCACTAGAGATCATCATCCAAACGTTCCCTAGTGATAGAATATCCCTTACTAGACTGACAGTATGTGTATGTCGAAATCATCTTATATGTGAGGAGAGCCAAAAATCAAAGAATCAAAGAGGAGAATTATCTTACAAAGGAATTTCAAGAGAGGATATCACAAAAGAGATTTTCTCCAATGCCTGTTTGGATCTTGCCAAACTGAGTGCAGTTAGTTTAGTCCACGCATAACTGCATTTAAATAACATTAGCCCATAACTACAAACTTCTTTTATATGCCATAGCAACCTTCACCAATAAATCAGGCCACACATGCTACTTGGTATGAATTGAACACCTAGCAGTTCTTCCCAAAGAGGGCTTTATGAACACCTAGAATTTTTCATTATTTGAAGGCCCTTTTAACTTTCCCCTTTTGATTAGCCCTTTGACGAAGAGGCATTTTTTTTTTTAACCCTAAATAATCAAATACCAACTAAATAAACAATCCGTGGGCCAATTGGAATGATTTTATATATATATATATATATTTTTTTTTTGTTGTTGTCTTTGAACAAAGAATCCATTCTTTTTCCCTAGAAATAAAAAGAAACAAGAGAAAGTGGGTAGGGCTTAGATTCTCCCTCCAAACTAACACTGTAATTAAACAAAAATATCTTTTGACTTTGTGGACCATCAGTTGACAGGCCACAAATCAATGTGCAGCATGCCAAATAAAAGAAAGTTCATGCGAGAACAAGAACTAGAACCAAAAAAAAAAAAATTAAAACCCATTTCCCATTTTGGGCATGAATCCCCATTAATGAGGAATACAAAGAGGCCAGGAATCCTCTCACCACAAAATAAAATTAAAAAATAAAAAATAAAAAAGGCCCATTTATGCAATGGCCTGCTCTTGTAGACTACAACGTTAAAATGTTTGTAAAAACTAGCATGCAATTTGGTGGGCCAAAGCTGCAGGCACATATGGCAAATATTAGGTACCCACTACCCAGTAGCCTAGTGTACCCTCCACAAGAAGATAATGAAATGAAATGAACAATCCGAACCGTCCAAATAGTCCTGTCTGACATTGACATAAACATAAACGGTGGATAATAGCCCCAATTTCAAGTTGCAGGACCTGGGGTCCAACCCCTGCCAAGCCAGTAAACAGTATTGGCCTCTGAAGCAAACCGACGCCTGCTAACAGTCATCTGAAATCATGAGCCCAAATTAAATAGGGATTCACGCTTGTGGGTCCCACTTGCCCCATCCTTCATTATCAAGATTTTGAATTTTGTGGTATCATCCGATACTCCACAGGTGTATGATCATCCCATGCACACGCACGCTGCAATTCTACACGTGGAATACATGCAGGCACACCTTTCATCCAAAGGTCCACGTCATGCGTGAGCACGCGCGAGTGAAAAATCACCAGCAATAAAGTTTAGGATTGTCATCCAACCAGCCCATCAAATGGGACCCACAACTTGATCTGGCTGCCACAAAAAAGTGGGCCACACCCTCACATGCATGGTCTGCCACTTGGTCAAAATAAAATTTTATTTTCAATTGGAAGCAAGATAGAGAGAGAGAGAGAGAGAGAGAGAGAGAGAGAGATGCAATGCAACAAAACAAGAATCCAGGAAAACAACACGAGGCAACAAAAGCTACTGCTCTTTCAGCACTCAGCAGCCCATCCAAAAGATACATCCATCAGCATCTAAAACAAGAAACTTTTCATGTAGTAGTAGAAAGATAAGTCAATGAATAGAAGTCAATGCCCGAACCATTACCCTTTAGCTGGTTTTGAGGGGAGAGAAGAGAGATGGCTTTGATTGAAGGAATAGAAAAGAGAGAGAGAGAGAGAGAGAGAGAGAGAGAGAGAGAGAGAGAGACAGCTTATGGTGCGTTCTTGACTTCCTCTTTAATGACTGAATGGGGAGGAAATGGGGTTTGAGTCCTGTTGTGTAAGAATCTTTGGGTGTCATGAACTGGGGCAGTAGTAAAAATGAGCAGCTGCAGCTCTTGATGAAAGCATTCAAGGCCTAACCAACCAAACACCCCACCACACCTTGTAAAAGACTCTCTTGAATGCAGATAGCAAGAGCTCTCAGTTCTTCTGATCTGATGAGTTAATGAGAGTGAGATAAAAGGAGAGACCCTTGCTCTCTTTTCTCAGGGGCAATTCAAAGCAGCTTTTATTTGCTGGACAGTTGCACTGATAAGGTTATTAATCGTAGCCACTGACTCATGGTTGAGTTTTGCTGAAGGCAAGCTGCTAACAAGGATTTGAAATGCCACTGTGATCAGTGAGCCCGCCGAGCGGGCCACTCCCCCTTGCAAATTGGAGCTGGATGAAGCGCCTGCGCCGCTGTTGTCCGGGCGCCCATCGGGTGAAATGGTGAAGCCTGAGGGGAGGAGAGGAATGTAGGAGGGGTCCTCACCACTCATTGCAATGTTGATGGCGGGTAGGTCCACCGGCGCATAGACCACAAGGGAACCTGATAAATCAGTGCAGCTCTCTTGGAGTATCAGCATGTTGTTTTGGCTGGAATTTAAGGCCTGTATCAACAACAACATATAGCTTATTGAGAGAAAATCGAACGGAGATGCACCTTAGTGCCTCAAATATCAACTGTGGTTTGGATGGGCTACGTAAAGTAATTTTCTAATTTAGCACATTGTAAATGGGTATGATATATGTCACAGTACATTATAGTTTGTAGTGGCAAAAGGGATCGTGAATGTGTCCTGGAAGCTGGAACATTCAATGAGTGAAAACAAAATTAAAAAGAAAAAAAAAAAAAAAAAATCATTCGTCAGTGACACAAGAAGTAAATTATCAAGTTGGTTGACTGTCTAACAAACACATTTTATTAATAACATATCATAGTACTGGTTTTGAATGGTCAAGTATTGAATGCTTCCAGGACATGAAACCAATGCATAAATTGCATCACAGTTCAGCATCAATGAATTCCTTACAAGGATAAATGAGATACTGCAAATTAAACATTCATGGAATGGATGGGAAGAAAAAAAGAAAAAAGAAAAGATACCCAATTGAGAAACTTACACGAAGAACAGATATACAGTTCCCTGGATGTGAGCCATTTGCAATGTGGGCGACCTCTTGGACTGAATTCCCATTGGAAAGAACATCCCACTGAAGACATATAAAGAGCAGTTTTATGTGTTAATTCAGCAAATTTTATATAAGAGTCAAGAAATGAACAATGAATGGATTCTTCACCTGAGGTCGGGTACGCTCATCTTTAAAGAAGTTAAAGACGGTCTGGGGAGAAACTGGAAGCCATAGTGAGGTGGCAGCGCTTAAAACAACTCCATTGGGTTGGCCTGGATCGGTGGGCTTGTGAACAGTGACCCGGACTCCTACATCATTCAGGCCAGAAAGTGTCGTCCATCGATGTCCATTCGATGCGCTTATACTGGAGCAGAAGTTGTTTATCATCCTCTGGGCTAGCTTCATCATGCTTCTCCTCCCATCAGGAGAAGGAATCACTAGAGCCATTTGTCGAAATCAATCACATGAAACACATACAATCGAAACACTAGAAAAATTTGAGCATTGTGAATTTCTACATTAAGGAAACCTAATAAGTGTACCCCAAATTGGGGACACCACAAATATTTTGGGGACATATATAATGCAAGAGGCCTGAAATAAAATAAAATAAAATACTTAGGTCAATTACTATTTTTCAGCTCTTTCAGCCCCAAGTGATGATCAGGGAAAATTGCTATAAATTTTGGGACGTAGAAGCCAGTAAACACATTACCCCACCAAAAAAAAAGGAGCAACAATAACCATAATAAGGCCAAATTGCTCAAGGCAGTTAAAATGAAATGAAACAATGTATGTTGTCTGGTTATAGTACCTCCTCCAAGGTCCCTAGTAGATGCACCGGTAACCATCAGACATGCAAGTCTCTCACATATCCTCTGTAGAGTAGTGACCCATCTCTGTGCCCCAAAGGCCATCCCACCATTGATAAGTTCTCTATAAGTTCGATGAGTAGGCGATTTCTCTTCAATTTCCACATGTTCCATCCAGGTGATCTATCAAGAATTCCCAACAAATTAAGCTTCAAAGCCATTGACAAATCAAAATTTATATGCAATTGGAAGTAAGAACGCAACAAAAGAAACGCCGATGTTGTTGTATCAATCACCTTGGAGTATCCATTGGGCATGTCATGAATCAAACAACCAGAGGGAAGCCTTCGAGAGCGTGAGGGAGTGACAAACTGATTGACCCTGGAGTAGTCAATTGATACATCCGCAATCGCCCACATTCCTTGCTCAATTTGCTGACAGTACCTGAGGAAGTAAAATTCTCTGGTGGGGACTAGAGGAGAAAGCACCTGCAACTCTTCATACATCTGCATTTACCCTGAATCAGAACATTTCTAACAAATAGCCCAAGCTAAGCTACCTATCTATAAAAGAAGAGCTGCGGGGGAATCAGGGAAAATTACCAGTTGCAAGGAACCACTCCTATTCCCTGCCATCCCAGGTGCAAGCACTTCGATGGTCCTTGCCTTTGATATAATTGTGGGGAAAAGCTCCATCCATTTGTTCTGCAAACAAACCAAATCCCCCAAACATTGCAAATGAGCATTGACAAGGCAAACATGGCAACACACCATACATAGAAAAAATTGCAAAGTTGGATGATTTAAAAAGCTAACCGAGTCCATGAACATTTCCACCAATGCCAATGCATTCATGATAACATGACCAGAATCCCTCGTTGCTTCAATGCGAATATCAGGACTCTTCAAGTGATTAGGCCTTGGAAAGATCCTCTCATAATTGTCCAGATTGAGAATTTCCCTCCCATCAACCGCCGATTTAATCCATAGAGGTTCATCTGCCTGCAATAGCCTAATCAGTTCATCCATGGCATTGGCGGCAATCTCCACCATGAGAGGCTTCTCCATTTCTGCAATGCCTACCGTCTGCATTGGTAAGGGAGCAATGGAAGAGCTTCCTGGAAGAAGATCAAGGTCGAGTGAAGGACCGAAACCTTGCCCACCAAAACTCCCCACTGTGAGGTCCAAGGACGAAACTGGTATTGGATGAATAGGTGGAAGTTGGGAAATGGGTCTTCCTATATACTTGGCAGCAATGCTAGAGACTCTGTCAAGCTGCAAATGAAAGGAGAAAAAACAGATTTTTATTAGAAACAAGAAAGAAGAAGATACAGAAATTAAAATCTCTAGTCCAAAAAAAAATCTCTACGACTTAAAAATAAAATAAAAATACCTCTTCTTTCAATCTTGCATTCTCCATTCGCAGTTTCTGCTCATCAAAGTAAGCATCTTCACCGACGGGAGGGACCCCACATGAAGGGCATATCACATTCTTCAGTGCCTCTCTGATTGCAATGTTTTCACATCGTATCTTGTCGTTCTCTGATCGAAGAGAACAGTTATCGGATCGTTCGTGTTGCGCCTAAGATGGTCACGACCCCCATTCGCTTAAATCAAAATCATACTAAGAAAGCAACCAAAATAGAAGAGGAACAAAACCCATTTTGAGAAAATGGAATTACCTTCATCTGGGTCCTTCTATTTTGGAACCAAAACTTGATTTGGCGAGGCTCAAGCCCCAAATCACGACTCAGCTGCAATCTCTGCTTCTCATCCGGATGTGGGCACTCTTTAAACATCCTAATTAGATAAAAACTCCCCCATTATATACTCAAGAAAACTCGAATAATGAAATAAAACTGCAAGAAAATCTACTACTAGTCTCTTGGATTGTTAAAAAAAAAAAACACAAACAGCTATGTTTCATACAAAAAAAAAAAAGGGAAGTGAGAAAACGGCATAAGCTGAAGAAACTCCAAAAAACCCAGCTCTGGAAAGAGATTAACAAATGAAAGCTTACGCTTCAAGCTCTTGAATCTGCCGAGCTGTATGGCGATGGTACCGCTTCTTCTTTCTATGAGGATCAGACGCATCTGGGTCATCACCCGCACCACCACCGCTACTGCTGCCGCCTTCCATGCCGTTTCCAACACTTAAGCCGTTCCTAACAATCTCCTCTCCTGCAAAGCTCCTGTAGAGTCCTGCTCTCTCCAAACCCACTAACCCATTGGAATACATCTACAGAAGCAGACCCTCTTCTTCGCATCCAAAGAGGAAATGAATAGAAAGCACAATAGATGAAAAAAAATCTCAGCTTTCCTACTCCCTTAACAGTTTTCTTGCCTTCTCTACTGAAACTACCAATACCCATTTCATTTCAAGTAGAGAAATGGAGAAAAAACGGTCTGCTTGTCGAAAATATCGGCATCAATCAAGGTTCCTGGAGTTGCAGAATCAGAAGAAATCTTGGGCGTGAGAGGAAGACCCAGTCGGAAGAATTAAGAGGCGTTTCTCGAAGGGTAACCGACGGATTTAAAGCCTTGGAACTGAGAAATCGGAGGCTCTTAAATCCTCTTCTACAATTTCGAGGACTCTCTCTCTCTCTCTCTCTCTCTCTCTCTCTCTCTCTCCAGCTCTGAGCTTTTAAGTCTCTTCTAATGCCAGCAGAACTTTTCTTCTTTCCCTTCAGCTGGGGAGATGAACGTTAATTGAGAAATTACAGGAACGCCCCTGTTTTTTTTTTACATACTATATATGAGAGTTAGAAAGTCAAATGTTCTGTTCTTTTGGATATGATGATGATTAAATGATTTCAACCTTTTGATTTATTTTTTGTATTTTGGAGATGTGTATGTATGCTCCACAATGAGGATCTCCTTTTTATTTATTTTGAAGCTTTGTAACCAGACTTTCCTGTCCATGGTCCTTCTCCTTCTTTGACATCTAATATTTGTTGACAATTTAGTTTCTTTTCATATGAACATTGCATGTCTAAAATTTGGCTTTTATAAACTTTCTTGTCCTTACTTTTATAAACTTTCTTGTCCATGCTCCTTCTCCTTCTTTGACATGTAATAATATTTATTGACAATTTAGTTTCTTTTCATATGAATATTGCATGTCTAAAATGGGCTCTTATGTTGTTATTATGTATAGGTATGTAATGGAGCTAAACTTTGTAAATTAAATTTCCCACAATCATGACCCTTGCCTTGGCTTTGGGCAAGATTTCAATCTAATTAGAATTCAATCCTTTGTTCAATGGGTAGTATGTTAAAGCACTTGATTTTACTTTATATAGATTCTCATATATTAATCATGTGATTAATCCGGTTGTAAACTTAACTATAATTGAAGTGAGGTTTCTTTATACAAATATTAGAGGTGTCAATTTGGATCAGCTTGAATTGATGAAGGTGACCTCATTTTTCTTCTTCATTAACTTTCTGAAGTGGCCCAAGGGGTGCTTAAATCTACCTGCCCAAGGAACAATTTATGGGCAATATAGTGAGAGCAGGAGTCATATCTTGGCTATATCCTAATATTTTTTTTCAGTTAGCCTCACCATAGTACAATAAAAACAGACATGTTACCTTGATGATCCATGAAAACATTCAACGCTCTTGCTCCATTGCTTTGAAAGTACCCTTTAAAAGGGTATTTCTTTTTAAAAATAAAATATAGGGGTTTTATGCAAATATGAAAGGGGTTGCATTCAACCCATCCCAATTTCTACCACTAGGAGAAAAGGGCATTAAATATGTGATTTCCAAATCTTAAGTTGCTATTTTTAGTTGAAATAATTAATTACATTGCTGAAAAATGGATCCTTCAAATGACCAAACCAACCCCACACTCAAAACTTTCATGTCCATACCCCCCTCCATCCTTTCTTCCATGTTAGTAGTTCTTAGCAACCATCAATTCCTTGCTCTAAAAAAAATAAATTCAATAGTAAAATATGGTTGCAAATAATGTTATGAAAAACTAGACTAACCAACGAATCACAGAGTTTTCATTGTGGATAAGACACCCGCACCCACTGCTTCACCAATATATCTTTCTTCGTACATAGATTTCTTCCTCCGTCTCTCTAAACCACTAAGCCAACATGGGGCAAATAAATAAATAAACTAGTTAGATAGGTGATTTATCAAACAAAACCTTAAAATGAGCAATCAATTTAAATTCAATTTTTGGAGGATGAATTTAATAAAGTAAGGAAAAAAAAAAAAACTAGGATTTTACTCAAAAGAAAAGTCCAGATAGCCTACCCATTCATATTTCCACAATAAGAACACAAAAAGATTTAACAACTGATATTTTCAAATCTTTAGTTTCCATTTGAATCTCAAGAGTATTAATTACCTCACAACAACAAATAGCATTCCGCAAATGACAAAACTACCCCTATTAGATGAAAGTATCAAACCTAGGAGGCCAAAATAGATTTCCCCTTTTCACAATAGAGTTTGAAAATCTCCAACCCAAAACCCCACCAAAAAGCACAGAAGCCCATGCCATCCATCACCATCCATCCAAGTTCTTGAATTCCTGGCTTTCTAGAACAAGCTTGACGCCTCCCACAGGTTTCCATAATTAAAGCCCTCCATTTGTCCAAAAATAAGCCTTTCATTGTACTTACCCCTTCTGATTAGCATTTGGAAGAACAAAACCCCCACAAATAGTAGCTTTTTCCTTTTGAGTTCTAACCCGTTGTGGATTAGGCCATTGCAGAGGAAATGTATAATAGATGTTTGGAACCCCATGTTTAGCCCATATAAAGATAATATGGACAGTCTAAGATGAAAATTCATTTCCTTCCATCAACATGTGCTTAAATTTTAATTCCAAAGGGAGTATAACCGATTAGATTCCCTTTTCTAACTAATCCTATGAAAACCTCAAGACTTTTTCGTGGAGGTTGCTGGAATGTGTTTTTTCTAATTATCCCTTGGGTGGAAGCTAGTGCTTTTTTTTTATTTTTTTATTTTGTGACATGCACGTGTTAACACCAATTCATTGCTCTCCGAATTTTTCGAATTCGTGCCAGATTGACTCTGATACCATATTAAATTTATATATGCTAGCAAATCCCACTAAAATACGAAAGTATTGGTAGAAGTAGAGAAAGTACCATTCTAAGAGGACCCATCATGCAGAAGATTGAGCACATGTGGAAAATTGATTGTTGTCAGATACAATTATATTTTCATTATGTGCTCAATTGTATTGTGGGACCCACTTCTTTTGAACTGAAAGTTTATAATATTTTAAAAATCAAGACTAGTTGATGAATCGCAGAATCTTTGTTGTGGATAGGACACCCGCTCCTATTGCTTCACCAACGGGTTAATATTTTGGTGGATATGTTCATTTGGTCTCTCTAAGCCACCACTCCAACGTGGCAAAAAATAAGGAAATAAATAAACTAGTTAGAGAGGTGCTTTATCAAATAAAACCCTTAAAATGAGTAAAATTCAATTTAAATTCAAAACTTTTAGGGTGAATTAAATAAAGTAAAGAAGAAGAAATAAAAAACTAGGGTTTTACTCAAAAGCAAAGTCCAGATAGCCTACCTATTCCCATTTGCATAATAAGAACCCAAAAGGATTGAACAACTGATATTTCCAAATCTCTAATTTCCATTTGAAGCTCAAGAGAAATAATTATCTCACAGCAACAGATAGTATTCCCCAAATGATAAAACTATCCTTATTGGACGAAAGTATCAAATCTAGGAGGCCAAAATAGATTTCCCCTCTTGACAATAGAGATTGAAAAATTTCAAACCAAAGCCCCACCAGAAAACACAGAAGCCCATGTCATCCATCTTCATCCATCCAAGTTCCTGAATTCTTGGCTTTCTTCTAGAACAAGGCTCCACGCCGTCCACAGGTTTTTGTAATTAAAGCTCCATTTTTGAAAGAAATTAGCTATTCTTTCTGCTTAACCCTTCTGATTAGCATTTGGAAGCCCAAAGTCCCCACAAATAACTTTTCCCTCTTGCAGTCCTGATCCTTTGTGGATCAGACTATTATCAGAAGACCCATAATAATAGATACTTGGAACTCCATTGTGCGGCCCATATAAAGATAGTATGGACAGTTCAAGATAAAAATTCATCCTCTTCTAGAGATATATACTTAAATCTCAATTAAAAAGGAAGTGGAATCTATTAAATTGCCTCTCCATAATATTCCTCTGAGACCCTCAGGGCGTTTTAGCGGAGACCCTATCGGAATGCTTCTCAAACACCATCCTTAGTGGAAATTTTTGCCTTTTTTTTTTTTTTTGGGTGACATGCATACATTAACACAAATTCATTGCTCCCGGGTTTTCACGAACTCGTGGTCGATCAACTCTAATACCATATTTAATTTATCTCTTCTAATTAATCCCGCCAAAATTAAAATATACAGACATTGGTAGAGAGGCATAGAAATACCTTTCCAAGAGCCCATCATGTAAAAAATTGAGCACATGGAAAAAAAAAAAAAAAAAACCGATTGTTGTCGGCTCCTATCATGTTTACCATCACACGCTCAATTGGATTGTGAGAACCACTCAAAAGGAGATTAAATTCATGTCGGACGGCTCAGATTATTTGAACGTAGGTCATGAGAAATGGAGCTCGTACTCTTGTTTCTGTCCGACTCGGCCGTAGAGAAAAAAGGATTTTTAACTTTTGAAAATCATTTCACCTGTAAAATCCGGTCGCTTTCCGCGCCGTACGCAAACCCATTACTCGTCCTTATGCCGTCGGACGGGAGTTTGGTGACAAAAGTCAGATCTCATTCAATGCCATGTCTCGTCTCTCCCTTTTTTTTCTCACTCTCTTCCTATTTTGCCCTTCCCTCTTTTTATTTCTTTCCTTTTCAGTCCCTCTCATTGTGGACCGTCCGATTCGAAAATTGACGGATGGATGCGTGACATGACGTCATGGTTAGATACCGTTAACCTCACTTTGGAGCGCCGGTCGTGTGAATAGATCCTATGGTGTCGTCACGCTGGGCCGTGTTGATAATGACACGTGTCAGCAGAATTT
Source organism: Camphora micrantha (assembly GCA_003546025.1). Classification (NCBI taxonomy): domain Eukaryota; kingdom Viridiplantae; phylum Streptophyta; class Magnoliopsida; order Laurales; family Lauraceae; genus Camphora; species Camphora micrantha. The sequence continues at coordinate 85,656,401 of QPKB01000001.1, forward strand.
TAGGAACTGGATCTTCTCCCTTCTTTTCTTTCAAAACTATCTCTGTGGCCGACGTGGCCGCCACGTGGTTCTGTCACTACACGACTCCTTTTGGATTTTTTTTTTCCTACTCCCGGTATATTAGCGAATCCTGAATTTTATATAAACCCAAGTCTTATTTATAATATTGGGGATTAGCTCAGTTGGCATTGGACTATATGGTTTGCATTCAGAGAGACTGTGAGTTCGAAACAGCACTACCATAATGGGGCCATACGAGAAATTTATCCGACTTTCTTTATTTGATCTGTGAGAATTATTCTGGCTCAAATGGCTGGAACAACTTGCGTTATATATATAAAAAAAAGAGTCTTATCCATCTTTTATTTAAATATTTACTATAGAGCAATAAGACTTTGGTTTGCATCCAGAGGCTGTAGGTTCGAAACAATATTACTACAATAGAGCCACTGGAGAATTCTATCCGACTTTCTCTCTTTAACTCGTAGGAGTTATTCTGCCTCAAATGGTCGGAACAACCTGCATTATAAAAGAAAAAAAAAGAGTCATTTATCCATCTTTTATTTAAATATTTACTATAGAACAATTTGGTCTGTACTTCACATGAGGCTTTTTAAAACTGTGAGGCAATAATGAGTTGAAATATCTTGAGCCAAAGCGAGTATGTCACGCGTACGGCTCCTAGTCTTGGGTTTTGGGTTCGACGACCACTCACTATGTAGTGGTGCATAAGTCCCATTGTTAATTCCAACATGGAGCCTTTTAAAACCGTTTGATGTTATAGATGGATCAAACTCCACCTGCCGTATGTCCCACCACATGATCTCCCTTTTATTCCGTTGACATCAAATTCCTCTTAGCCCACCTGAGATGTCCTACACCCCACAAAGTCCTGTGTGGGTCCCATTCTAACCAGTGTCCCCTGCCGATTAAAATTATTGTTGATTTTGATGGGTAGGATTGTGTGGGTGGGGTAACAACTGCGTCATAGTGGGGGCCCACCGGGTGCAGCGTCCTTGCCGCTAAAACTCCTCCCAGTTTGATGTGGTCCTGCAGACTACTGGACCATTGGCATTGAATTATTAAAGCATTACACGAGTGGCTGAGGAAATGTTGGAGGGGAGGTGACATTCTGCAAAATTGACGGGATGGACGGATGGATGATGGCTGAATAATTTCTCTTCCATGACATCCTTTTAAGTAAATTTCAAGATAATAAAGCCCAACAATATGATAGGGTGGCCCACTGGTAGAGACCATGAAGACCCAAGGGCCTAGGATAGTAGGCCTTTTTTTTTTTTTTTTTTGGCTTTGGGGGTACTCTTGTGCTCCATCCAAGGAAATGTAAGTACCCCCACCCAACAAGCACATTAGTTGGGCAGACACTTTTTGTACAGTACATGCTACATTATAGGGCCTCTTACTAGGTGCAAATGTCCTTGGATCCATTTGGGCTAATGGTATAGATGGGGACCCACACGTCTGAAGTTTGGTCCCATTCTTCGGCTCAAAAATGCCTGTTCAGGAACAGGACATTAAATACAGGTTGACAAGCATGAATTGAACCATTATAAATGAAAAAAGGTTGTCTTCATCTTAGCTAATACAACACTATAGTTTTATTAAAATAGCAAAGACACCATCAAAATCTCAAACTTTAGAGGATGTCAATGGGCCCTCAGTTGCCCAGTTGGACAAAGGAACCAACCCATAAGTTGTAGAATGGTCCCTCTTTCTAGACCAGATTGGGTGCAAAGCCTAGATTATGAAAAATTATATCCAAACCCACCATTTACTCTGACTTGCACTGGGCCCATTTACATCCTCCTTTGGAACATACATTCTCAAATAGACCGTTGACCAAAGTAATTATTTCAATAACCATCTCACTATTACATAGCGAATTGTTTTCCTTTTCTTTTATGTTTGTAAATTACACATTTTACACTTCATTTCATTACAATGCCCATACTTCTCATGGGATATGTATTGGCTAATGTGTACCACATCCACAAATATGTACTGTTTATGTCCACCCATATCTCTTTCTAAAATATCAATACTAAGTATTTGCATGATACTTCGGTCACGTTTGGAAACCAAATATTTAGGAAAAAGATTTTCGGTTTCTCTAAAGTTGTAGTAAATTCATGAGGATTTGGACGAATGAAAATCTTCATTTGATAAGACTTTCATATCCGACCACCCCCTATAAGATTTGAAAATCCTCATTTAAGTGGATTTGCACACCGAACCTTATTTTTTCTTAGCTATATTTATCAATACACATCAATATCAATGTGAAATCCTTAAATATACAAATCCCCAGCGAGAAATCCTTATTTCAGTGGTAGTGAAGAATCATAAGATCTACGGATTCCTCGCCCGTTATCAAACATATAATGTTGTTGATTCATGGACATGATTGATACATACTCATCAATATAGATAATAACCTTTATCTATCAGTAGACAGTAAGAAACAGAATCAATACGAGAATGATACCAATAATTGAACCTTTGATTCACAAGCAAAACTAATTTTTAACCTACATTTATATGAGATTTTTCCTTGCAAAAGAGTATGCGACGACCATTATTATTGCAAAAATATATAATCATTGCTTGTATGAGGCTTGACACCATATTTTTGGAAGATTTGCACTAAAAAAACTTAGACCAAAGACTGACAAATTTTAAGACCCCACAGGTCCCATAGCCTTAGTTGGACAAAGCTTTAGACAAAAGGGTCCAACTAAAATAAAGCATTTAACTAGGTTGAACTAGTGTTTTGATCCTATTATAATTGTAATTGTAGTTGAAGGGTGATTTTTTAATGAGATGTACACTTTCTTGAACTAAAAAATTATCCAAATTCTAACCGCTAGATAAAGTTGGATAATAGACAGATAGCAAGTTTGCATGATGAATCCATGAGCTTACAAATCTTGGATGAGTGTCAAATTTAGATAAAATACTAATTTTCGCTAGGATAGTAAGCATGACGGGGATTAGATTCATCATAGGGTGAATTAAATAGGCCGATGTCCAATAGCAATGCCAGTCATGATTAGAATTTGTCCTTAAAAATCCCGCATCTTGCTAATATATATTGGTTCCTCTCTATTATTAAAAATGGAGAGCATCTTCTCAAATCTAAGCTATCACATCTCCACCTTACATCCTTACCTCTCGTCTCTATTAGAAATGTGCTTTACTATAGTTACAAAGAATATAGAACAAAATAGGCGGATGAGCCTTTTCTAATGGTTTGTTTCATGTAATTAGATATCTAGGATTGGATTTCTGAAAGTGGTCAGAAGTTAAGAACCAAAGGTGAAAATCTATAAGAGACCATCAAATAACCTCCTTTTCAAAGAGAACTATATCAAGGGATGAGAAATGAATATGCAGTAATAATTCCATATGAAAGTGGAGGTCCCATCCAAATCTTCATCTCATAACCTTTACCCCTCACAGCATGCCCTCCCCTTACCTCTTAAATAATTATTGGTGGAGCCCAATTCAGCATGAAATCCTTTGTATTCAATTCCTATTTATTTTATCCAAACAAATACACCCTTTAAGTTCTAGTATTTGAAATACCGACATAGAGCATGACACATTCAAAATTCCATGTTGTGGATGTCCTACAAAAATTGTAGACAAAGCTGATTCGGAATTGTCTTTCATTCCAACGCTTGTATCCATGCGCTTCATATTAGCCTGGAGTTCCCTCCCAGCAATATAGCCATCCCTACCCTCTCACGTCAATCCCACGAGCCTTTTATCCATTCTCATTCGATCACGGCGGGGGAGCAAGTCAAAATAGAAAAACTCACATTGCGTTGGGTTTATGGATAATCAGGCTCGAACTGATGACTTCTACCACGTCAAGGTGAGTGTTGGGGAACTCCTCCCAACAAAGATTTAGTTAATCCAACAGTGGCAATCTTACCTATTCAAGTAATAGTTTATATCATCTCACTACAATCAGTGTTTACATTAACAAGTGATTCGGATTTTCAAAGGTGGGCCTCACCAATGTGTTTAAGATGGGCGTTACACCCGAAGCAACGCTGCAGTGTAGTTATGCCCTACTCTGAGTTCCTCTATCAACCGACCCTAAAATCATTGCGGAAGCAAGTCCTCAAGCATGGGGGGATTAAGTGCACATTTATCTTCTTGTAAGAGTTAGTTACAAGGTGAATTCATTACAAATTTAGTAGATGGGAAAGATACAACGGGAAGTGTGAATAGTAAGTGAGCTAGAAATAATTTCATTGCTCCAATGTATAGATATTGATACATATATTGTAAACATTGATAGGCACAGTAAATTGGCGTACCCCCAATTTAGATGCACAACTTATAACACTGTAACCACCCAATTCAAGCCCTGTTTGCTTGTATACACTAAATTGAAATTGATGAGAAGATGGGACATTGGTAACAACTTACGAGAAAGACAGTAATAGATGGATATACTCTGTACAAAGAGCTTAGTTGGGTGGGACTTGGGAGGACATTACACTAAAACCAACAGAGCTTGTGGGGTGGGGTGCGGGGTTGCAGCATCATTGGGTCATATCAGACCTTCAAGCCCTGTCATAACCAGAGAAGTCAAATCCATTCATCTCATTACCCTGACTTAATATCTTCTATCAGTACAATTATTATTAGAAGGTGGGGTAATAATCTGAGATAGTATTTTTGTCAGTTGCATTTACTATGACTTCATGGTGGAAGATACATGCAACCATAAGTATAAGTTCATACAATAAAGAATATTGCAGTGTTAAATGTAGGAGAAAATCAACAAAAAATTCAGAAACTTTGGGTGTCCTGCAGTGATAAATGGGCAGATCATTTATAACATCAAATCTATTAATAACAATACAGGAGGGTTTTGATGGAAGCGCGTAAACATGCATTTATAAAGAATTGTATGTTGCAAAATCTGACAGAAGTTATTGAAACTTGAAACCAAAAGCATTTCTTTCTTTTCATTTTTCACACCTGGCGTCTGTTTGTTTTGTGTAATTGAGTACAGGGAGTTGCATAAATTTTAGTTACCAAAAATTTTAGTTACCAAAGAGGTTAAAACTGAAGAAACAAAAGTGAATTTTTATAAATGATTATCAAATTATCTCTCATTTAATGAAAAATGAATACCCAACTAATTATAAGTGAAAATCGGGCGGAAGAACAATCATCTTCATCATTTCAATTGGAGCATTACTCTGTTTTATTTGGACCTGGCTTTTTTGAGTTCTACTTTTACACACTCTATTTAAAACCTCAAAGCTCAGTTACTAAACTTAAAAGGCTGGTAAGTTCTCGGTGATGAATCTGCTTCGAGTTATTCAGCTGGGAGTAAACAAAAAACCTTATCAATTTTTCAATTCATCAACGAAAATTAGCAACGAATCACACGTTCATGAATAGAAGAAGTATATTGACTTGGACATTTAGGAACAAACAAATAAACCCCAGATTTAAGACATGAGACGGACAAGTTTAATCAAGTTGACTGGAAAGTAGCTAAAAAAGATTGGGTTTTGACATATTGGTTTACCTTAAGCTTTGTTTTTTCAATTTTATAATTCAATTTTAAATAATGTCACCATAGTCGTTTGACTCTAGCCAACATTATTTTGTTAACTTTTTTGCGCCATATCCCATGATATCTTGGGATCTATTAGTTTCTGTATCATATATTTTCGCAAATAGTAAACAAATTCATTTTTTTTTTTTATAAAACACAAAACCTCACATTTTGTGAAAAGTAAATACACTTTTGATCACCATTTCTCAACTTTTTTTCATTTGAAAAATAAATAAATCCCTAAGATGCTGCATAAAATCTATGATATCATGGGATTTTTCAATTTTAGGGACACACATTGTTCAATGATATCATGGGATCCAGAGCAAAAATACGTGAAACGAATATTGACCAGAGTCAAGCGACTTTGGTGAAATTACCTGAATTTTTATCATGAAATTGGAACATCTCAATCTAAGGGACAATGATATGTCAAAACCCCAAAAAAAATTATAGTGACGTGGGGGCTGTTCACGTGCCCAAATAGCTAAATTAAGCTTTGTCTAGGCATGCATTTGTACCAGGGAGAAGAAGAAGAGCACCGTGGCCCGATTCGACACTCTCCATCATCATCGTCGTCGTCGTCGTCATCATCATCGTCGATAAAATTATCAATATCATGATGATCATCAACATTATCACCACCACCATTGACCCTAGGTAGTGGTGAAGATGAATGACCTGGGTGTGATGGCTCTCATTATGGATGGCATTAGATGGCTCGCCAAGGAGAAAATATTGCAGTGGCAATTAGCAAATGTATGTATATGGGTGTGTGAAAAACTGCACTCACTCAACTCTCCAACCTTGTGATCTAGGGCCAACTTAATAAAGCTGTCCCATACATTTATAACGCAACATGAGGAACTCAAGTTTGTTTAGAACCATCAAGAGAGTAATTTAATGGGATTTCAAACGCCAAGTATGCTTTATCATGGCAAACTGTTTGTTGTTAATCTAGTACCATGAAATGTTTAAATATCATCTAGTGGAGTTGATCATTACCACATGGATATGTATATGATCCTCGATCACAGAATATGCATAAGCTTCCTTTGGTAACTGTGGGAGACAGCATGCGGGGCTCACCATATGAACCATCCAAACCCCCTCCCCTCAAATGTTGTGGATCCCATGAGGTTTGATCAAATATGAATGGACTTGACTGTTATATTTAATTAGTGTGGAATCTTTTATTTAAAATAGTTAAACTCGTGAGCCAAAGATCAAAGGGTTATGATCATTTGATTGACTTAAAATCTCATATCTAGGTCTGGCCAGGCTGGAGCTTTCAATCCCACCATCCCCCATGATTGTGGGACCCTGTGGGCCCTAGCTGCTTTCTCGCATGATGCTTTTGTGTGACATATATATGTACTTGAGCATCACCCTTATTTGTAACATTTAAATGATGAAATATTAGTCAAGTTTGAGTGATGTGGATGATCAGATATTTCAATCTGCTGTGTCTTAACGCCCAACCTGGATTCAAGAACAAGTCTAAATTCTCTTACCAAAAAACGGAATAATTTAGGGAGAACTTTAAATAAGATCTTAAGTTTTTGCCTAGTTTTAAAAAAGACACAAATTTTAGAAGTTTTCAAACTAGTCCCTAAGTTTTTCAAAAACCTCAATTAAGGACATTCGTCCATTTAAAGCTATTATCTAGTGACTTTTTTACTCCATTTTTAAACTACCCAAATTACCCTTCATTGAAAAAATAAAAATAAATCTTCCATAACTTTCTCTATATTCTCCTCCTTACAGTCGGCTGCATGTATGGTTGCAAACGGATATCCGATTTTTCGATTACCCGGCAATTCCGACTCATGAAAAACCGGGTCCGGAACCTGTTTTAGGTTCTGATTCATAAACGGGTTCGGGTCCAGAACCTAATTTAGATTCCGATTGATAAACATGTTCAAGTCTGGATCCATATAGGTTCTGACTCGTGGACCTACGACCAGGCATATGAGCCGTTGATATTGTAAATTGTACTTCAAAATCAACTTTTTTTAAACATTTTTATATATAATATTAGAGGCAGTAGACTTGATGCAATGTTATAAGATGAATGACATGCTTATTTTAAGAAAAATAAAGAATAAAAAGAAATTAGAATCAATTTTGGAACCAGATTCCAGTCTTCTAGGTAAACCTAGTTCTGGAACCGGATCCGGATTTTCTTATTGAAACTAGATTTGGAATTAACAAAACAGGTTTCGAGTCAAAACTGGATCATGAACTATTATTTAGAAATGGGTCCGGGTCCACTAAGGTTCCGATCTGGAATCGTTCCGTTTGCAACCCTAGTTGCATGTAGTGGCTGCCAGAATGGCGGAATCATGTCATTGTTTTAGATGATGGGTAATTTAGGTGTTTTAAAAAAAGTCGTTATCCTTAAAATAGATGGATGTTCTTAATTGAAAACTTGCTAAAACCTTTGGGACTAATTTGATATTTTTAAGAACTTGTGTCATTTTTTGAAATAAGGTAAGAAACTAAAGGCCTTATTTGAAAAACTCCCTAATTCTAAATTAGGACCTTCAATTACTTAGTTATTTTAGTAATGGGTGAGACACATTGTAAAACCTACCAACTAAGTTGTGTCAAGGCCTTCCTAGTGTGAAGTCTAAAAGGTTATTACTGAAGAGGCAAATTAAATGCAAAGGGCTACTGATTAGTGCCATTATTAGGTGATTCTCTCTGTACATTTCATACCAATTAATGATTTCAGTGACCTTGATTGATGTGTATGAAAGTAAGAATGCCATGTTCCTCTTACACAAAAAACATATAAAAATATATGTTTGATGGCAACTTCTCTAGGATGGTTTCTTCTTTTATGTCGACATTATCCTATGCTATTTTTATTATAATAAATTTGGACGATAAATAACCATTTAAATATTGATGATAATAAAAATTAGATATTTTATAAGTACAGTGGTATAAATTTACCAGTAAAGCACATGTTGAGATCCAAACATCTCAAAATCGTAGCTTCTCTTTGTTTTATCAATAAGAAAACTTCACACTCCTACGGGACTATGTCCAATGTCTAACTGACTAAATCTATAGTATCTATTCAAAATTAGATTATAAAGGAGTCAAAATTATAATTTTACATATTATCAATATGATAGTATCCATAATAAAATAGAACTAGGGTCTTGAACTATTTGAGTTTCAATAGTTGGCCCTAGTAACAGATTCAAGGGGTTGAACTCATAGTCATAGTTTCATAAACCGATTCTTAGATATATATATATATATATATTTTCAAGTCAACGTTGGCGGAGTTTCTTATTTACTTGATTTGTTGTTTTCCCACAAGTGTAGTGTCTAATGAAGGACTGCTTTTTCTTGCATTTTTGCCAACCAATTGTCATTTCCTCATGTGGACCAGGCATTATATTGTGGTCCACATTGTATGCTTCATGAGAGCCTTAGGACAAAGTCACCAACATTTCGCTTTTCCCAATGAATGAAATGGACATTGATTTTATTCAACACTCGGACGTCTGTTGGAAAAATTGGGCAATGGGCTTCCATCATGTTAAGGGGTGTGGCCAGGGATTAAAAGTCATGATCTTAGCCCACCTGTAGGCTGGGCCCTTAAGAATCTGAACTGCAAGCCTGGTCTCAAGACCATGCAGTTTTTTTTTTTTTTCCTTAACTTTTAGTTAGTTTGCTATATTTTATATTTATTGTTGTCTGAAGCTGAAAATAAAAGAGAGTTGCGATAGAACCCAAATATGAATTTTGAGAATCGGAATGACAAAACAAATCTCAAACAGCGGATCCAACATAATTGGAACGAGACTATGATGATGGTGATGATTTGAATTTTAGTTTCTTTTATGCTTTTTATACGTGCTGTCTTAAGTAGGCATGTATGTAAAAGAAATGTAATAAAACTATCAAAGAATAGACAGATTAGCTGATTTGGATTTGCAATGGTTCATACTTCTTCAAACTAAATCAAATTAAATGCTTGCCTTGAATCAAGAGTGTGTGTGTGTATAACAGCATAAGTATCTCGTGAGTCCAACTTTGGTTATTGGATATGTTGGGAATCTATGTGGACAACTATTGGTCATCTTCCTTGCCAATTCAGTGATCTGTAGCTTTGGATGTGTACTCAATTCATAGCTGCCTACCCACAGTCTATCAACTATTGGTCACGGCAGCACTTTTTTTTCTTCTCTGGTACTACAACTACTCACATCACATGCCCACGCACATACTCTGCCAGTCTGCCAGTGAGGAGAAAGGTGCCTAACAATCGAGCTATAAATGGATTGAAAGTCATATAAAGCATTAGGTCCTTGGGTCTGTTTTCTAAGGTTTCGACCCGCTAAAAATCGGGTCTGATTTCTTATTTAGGTCCTTGGGTCCGCTTCCACCTTGGTTTGGACCTGTGGATTCGAGATCCGACATATTACCTCTATTTTTGAAAATATATCTTAAAAATCATATTTTTTAAATATCATTCTCTACCTACTCTTGGACCCGGTTCTAGACCCGACCCATATATGGTTCCGGTTCCGGAGCCAAGAAACCATTTCCAAAACGGTTCCAGGTCCGGATCCGGTTCCACCTTCTCCTTAATGGTTCCGGTTCCGGGTCCACCATGGACCCGGACCGAAACCGACCCGTTTACAACCCTATTAGAGATTGTTGGATTAATTCATTTTTAAAAATACTTTATTAATAAATGAAATCATTGAATGTTGGGAATTCTGTTTTCACTGTCATGGAAAGTGTTTGTTAGATGTCTTAATTCATTGGCCTACTAACCATCAGTATAAGTTTTGATGTCATGGTGGTCCTCTCATTGAATAATTTCTGCCTCTGCTCTTGCTACTAATGACAGAAAGTATACCAATCATGATAATTTAATACTTTATTGTGGTAAATTTCAAAAAGTATTATGAAGAAGATCAAACATTAAGAAATATGATAAAAGTTATATTTTCTATTGATAATTTTTGAATCAAAATATAATTGTGATATGTGTAGACCATATGAACCCCAAAACCAATCCTCCCCCAAATGGGAAGGACTAATATCAAAGTATAAGCCCTTTTATTTGCTAGAACTCATCAATGGTGTCTCATATGAATATACTCTTGGGTGAAAATTAAAATAGCCAGCCACAAGAGTTAAAATGGTACATAAAATTAAGTTCATGCCCTACAACATCAACTCTCTGAACTGGCCTACACATTGCTATAATAAGCAGGCTCAAAATCATCAAAATGTGCTATAAGTCTATAACTGTGCCTGAAAAATTAAATGAGTGTAGGTGAAGTCTAGAAGAAAATGAGGAAAAGTTGGCACATAGAACCTATAGGGGCACCGAGTCTAGTCCTGCAGTGATAACTGGTGCAGCCACAAAATGATCCTCAACTTGTTTGGTCTTGGAACTAATAATTATTGTGGACATGAAATGTGATTTTTTGAGGTGGGCACTAATGAAGAGCAACGTTGTGCATTTAGATGTCTCATGCATGTGCTAATTTCCCATGCTTTGAGATGCCAGATCAATGGTCAATTGGGGTGTTCAATTTAAATCGATCACGTCTTGAACTTACCTACACTATAAATGTACAATAAAACTGCATTTGGACATTTGCATGATTTGGACTGTGGAGACTCTTTCTTCATTGGGTAAACTCAGAGCCAAAGATCTTGGATTCTGTCCACCTCTTTCCCACTCTTTTATATGGAACCCAGGTTCAAATACAATTCATATAAAGGATTTTTATCAAATAATTAAGCTTATAGTGTAATTAATCAATTTTATGAAGAATAATAACAAAACCATTATTTAGTTGTTTGTAACTTTTTTTTTTTTACGAAATTCCCAAGTTGACGATACTGCCTGTGTATAAACCTACGAATTTTCTTCTTCTTCGCAAAACACTTTTTTCTCTTTGGGTTCTTGAGGGATTTTCTTTGGCAACAAAATTTAGGCTTGAAAAATTATTCAATTAACAGCCAAAAGCAACAACCAAAAGAGAATAAAATGTCATAGTGAGCAACATCTTCTGTAAGTCTGTATGTGTGTCTCTCTCTCCACGTGATTTTAACCTAATAGTAATAAGGCTCATGCTCTAAAATGAATGAGACAACCATATAAAATAACTCACCATCCAACCCAATTTTCAGCCCACATTTTAGTCAATGATAGAAAAAAAAAAAAAAAAAAAAAATCCTTAACAGGTTAATCCATAAAATAGATGAATGAGTAAAAGAAAAAAGAGTATTTCACGAAAAAGAAGAGACTTCGTGGGTTTAAATACAGTCAGATGATGAAATTGCTAACTTAGTAGGCGATATCATCAACTTGGATAATTTCGTCAGAAAAAAGGTACGAATAACTAAATGGTGGTATTATTATTATTTTTCATAAAATTAATTAATTACAGTGTAAGCTTAATTATTTGGTAAAAATCCCTTCATAATAATTCATAGATTGGGCTTATGCCAATGGATTGAATTGATCATTGATGCTTTTTAATAAAAATCAAACAAAAAGGAGTTGATAAGGTGGGCGTAAGGCGTTTGGCAGGATTTGACATAAAAAAAATAAAAATTGTCAAACAATAAAGGGTAACAACAATAGAAAAAAACAGAAGAAAAAGAAAAGGGACAGAAAGGTATTGGGAAGGTAGCAGAAAAGTAGTATCCATGTCAATGTCAAGGCAATGCCTCTACCATCTATTGTTGATAACTTTGAATCCTGGCCATGTTAGTAAACGAGCCTTCATTGACCCGAAAACGCAATGGACCAGACCTGAGGAACTGGGAGGGTACAATGTACTACCTGGTTTCAAACTGAACACCAACTGTTCACATCTCAACATTTGGATGGTAGGAAGTAGGATTAGGATCCATCCATCTACTGGAGACTAGAGGACTCTTGAGAAGTTGGATTGATCAGTGAGGGAGTTTGAAGCTTTCAATCCATAAAACGTATAGGCTTTTCTTATCACAATTCTCTTATCATTTGTCTTTGATTTACAGTATGAGATATGATCTTATTGATAAATTCAGAGATCAGACAGTGAATTTGATTGTTTGGCCGCCAACGGGCTAGGTTACGCCCGGTCAGCCTTTGGTCCAAACTTTCTATGGGCTAAGCCCAGAAGCCCAGGTTTCAGGTGGACTGTGGATGAATGGGCTAACATTGCCCACAGAACCTTTAGGAGTGTGGATTCTTTAACATTGGGCGAGTCCACCTTCAATCCAAACCATTCACAAGTACTTAAAAAAAAAAAAAAAAAATTTTTTTTTCTGGATTAGAACTGCAGAAGATTTCGATCCAACTGGAGTTGGTTTCACCTTTAGATTGATCAGGCATTTTTCACATATTTAAAAAAGATATTTTCTGAATTGTAATTACTTGTTTTACATGTGATAAATCTAACAATGGGCACAACTCTTGCCAGGTGCCAAATACAGGGAGACCATTCCACTCAAAGGTTTAAATTTAAGGTGGGCCCCACCGGAAAAAATAAATGATACAAGCCCTTTTCAAATAGGACTTAAAAAAAAAAACATTCTTTTTTGGAAAAAAAGATATTTTGGTCTTAATGGGAAAAAAAATCTAATAACTTAAACTAATGGAAACAAGTCTTGACTGATAACTGATATATTTATCTCCCGCCCAACCCAGTTTGGGAGCATTTGTGTGACGCCCCGGAATCCCACATCGACTATAGAGAGGAAAGTGAATGGGGTTATATGTAGAGCTTACACCCTTACCTTGCATGAGGCATTTTGATGGGTTGAGGTCCATCAGAAGCAAAACTGTGAGGTCCGTAGGCTAAAGCGGACAATATCCTATAGACCAAAGCGGATAATATCATGCATACGCTCAAAGATTTGCACAATATCTACAATATTGATATCTCATTAGCTTTTTGGGAAAGTAAAAAAGGCATAAAGATATATGCGAAAAAAAAAAAAAAAAAAAAAAACCTGAGATAAAAAGTGCCAAACCCCCTTAGCATTGCATCCTCACCCACCCATTGATCAACAACAGTAAAACTAAAGACAAAAGAAGCTAAAGACCAATGTTCGGTCTAAGATAAAGCCAAAAAAGAAAGAACAAAGGTTATGATGATGAGACATAATGAAGATCTACACCCAGGACCATCGTATCAAAGTTCAAAAACTAGGCTCGTGGCTCTTCTTGACTCACCCAAACATACTCAAGTCAAATGGCAATGAGTCCAATTAGTCAGACCAGTCCAAGGTACCATTCAGTAAGACTACATTTTTGGTATATTTGATTCAAACTGTTGTTTGAGGTGCTTTCAAACTTTAATTGAATGTCTATTTAAAGAAGCTTTAAGAAAAGTAAGAAAGAGGTAACATTTTAAATAGACACTAATGATTAAAGCAATCAGACCATGTTCTTCTTTTTGGCTATATATAACTTTTAATACATATATAACAGGTTTATATATATATATATATATATATATCAGTTTTTCCATATGATAATTTTGTTTGTACAACTTTAACCAAATGACAACTTTTTTCTACTAAAAAGAACCATGAAAACTTTGCCCATGAACTTTTCCTAGTTGATAAGTACTTGTCTTATTCAAGAAAGGTTCTAATTGAACCAAATTTATTTGAATAAAAATCTAATTCAAATAGATCAGACTTTTCAAAAAGAAGGCCCCAAATCAATCCAAAACTCAGTCAAACTCGCTCGAGTTACGACTCAGGCTGCCTTTCTCTGCCCTCCCCTGTCGTGGATCGAGTCAAGATTTTTAGAACCATCCCATCACATAATGGTCCCCCACCACCACCACAAAACATGAGCAACAGTAGCAACTTGAGAGAGAATGCAACCTTGGCCAATGAAATGAGAACCTCACATTTTCTCCAAAACTAGATAGAAAGACTTTTACAGTCACCAAAATGTCCTAACTCCAAGCAAAAGAAGAGCAACCCAACCCTGGTTATCCATCTCATCCTTCTGGGGGCTTTTTGGTTTGGTCAAAATCGTCAATAGAGCCTAGTCAGTGAATGGTGCAGGCCCCTCCACCTGATGCCACACAATAAATAGAAATAGAAAGACGCTTACCTTACACTGGCAGCAGCTAACACAGCGTCTGATACGCAGCGAGTATTTTGTCCTCACCTATTTGGAAGGATTGCAGTGAGTGGCACTGAAATACATGGCAATGAAAAGGACCATCAGATATCTGAACGAGTCCTGACGACTCCACCCTCTCCTCCCTTGTACTGGTTCTTCACATCCAACTGCTGATTTCTGTCGGTACTCGGTTGCCCATTCAAATGTTCTTTCTATTCTCTCCTCTTTCCTCGCTCAGCTGGCTCTGAAATTTCTGTCGATTTTTAACACCTTCCTTCCTTGCCATAATAATGTCATGCTCTTGGGTCTATCTGTAGTAAATGTGATCCCACCCTATTTTATTTTCTTTTGTTTGGGTGTTAAAATCATAATGATAACCATGTTTGAGCGGAATCATGAGACAGAGGGTCCTGTAATTTCACCCCTAAAGTGTTAAGCATACAAGACACTGCACAGATGTATGAAAAGTTGACCACTCATCTGGTGGGGCACACTATCAAAAATATATGTATATTTTAATATACTTTCAATTATGTAGGTTTAACTGCTTTGCTTAGAGCCAATCCACTTGAAGCCTAAAAAGGCCTGTTTATTTACAAGAATTGCATCGTTTGTAATTCTCCCAAGCTGTCCTCCAAAAAGTGGAATTCCAAATGCTAATTGCCCTCCAGTATTCACAATGCTAGCCTCTAGAACTGTAACGCCCCACCCATACCCATGCATGATATTGTCCGCTTTGGCCCACTGGCCTCACGGTTTTGCTTCTGATGGGTTTCAACCCATCAAAAGGCCTCATACAAGGTAAGGGTGTAAGCTCTACATATAACCCCATTCACTTTCCTCTCTATAGTCGATGTGGGACTCCGGGGCGTCACAAGAACTCTTACACCAAATGACGCAGTTGGAATGCCTATGGGGGACATGATCCGAGACTAGTGTTTAAAATCCCCACCAGTTGTAATTCTAGTCAGAAATAAATGAAGTAGTGAGCATCTCCATATCCACAAATATAATCGCATGTATCATAGATCCCTGGGTCTGTTTCCAAGAGTAAAATTTGAAAAAAAAAATGTATTTCTTAGACATGTGATTTTTGTTTATTAAATTGACTTGCGGGTTTAGTAATTCTTAGCAGTCCTTGGAACAAGAGAGATTTTTTTAGGGATTTTGAAAACCCTAGATATTAGTTCTCTCTTCTCTTCTCTTTTTTTTTTTTTTTTTCGTTTGATGGATTCCTTTTGAAACCCAAGAAATCGGTAGAATGTGCCTTCACGGATGTTGACCATTGGGTAAAGTTCACTCCTATTGCCTAAATTAGGCCAAAGATAATCTAGAAAATCACTGCTCATACTCAGTGATTCACACCATGTGGGAAACTGTCTGCACAGTTATGACTGGCTTTATGATAAAAGTATCACTGCCTTTGGTCTAGTAACTCTTCTTTCTTTTCTCATGCACTGCCTTTTGATAATAGGCACTTCTTGTTATCTCTGCCTAAAATGTTGACAATAAATGGATGTATCATCATCTTAATAACCTTATTCCATTAATCTAGAGTCCAAATACTAAGCTTAATGCCTTCTACTCTTATGACCAGATATATAGTTTATATTTTCCTACACAAAAGTGACCTCTCTCTCTCTCTCTCTCTCTCTCTCTGTGTGTGTGTGTGTGTCTGTGGATGTGTCTTGCAGACTGAGTGAGTGGATTCATGTGTAGGGAAGAGGGTCCTAGCTATGAAATCCCCGGATAGAGAAAAGTCAAAGGACTAAGAAAATCCATCTAAAATGGGCAACCTCCACTTTCATACAAATAATAAAGAAATATCATACACAGAGCAAAGTTTAGGTTACAACACACCCAGAAAATAATAATAACAATTACAAAACTGGGTAGATTGATTGGTAGTGTTTAGAGAGCTATGTATTGGCCACTTGGAATTGCCAGATGCGATTATCATTCTCACCTTCACCTTCTGTAGCAGCTGAAGACATATAACTGATAACCAAAGAGTTCTCCTCAGTTGGTGTTGTTGGCTGGAACTGCTGCTTACAGGCAAGACATGTGATTTGCATAAGAGTTGCGTTCATCTGCTTGGTTGCATGCTCTTTGAGAATCCGAGCCTTGTCGAGTTCCACCTGCGCCTGTAGCCGAATTCTCTTTGCATTGGCAAATTCCTGCTCGGCCAGCTCAATTTGCCTCCTCGCTTCCTGCCTGGCGTTTTCAGCCAACGCCTTCTCTGATATTGCAAGCCTAAGCTGCTCATGTGCCTGCTCTTTCAGCCTCGATGCTGCCAGTGATGGTTCTTCAATAGATTTCTGCGAGTTTTGATCTGGGTCCATGTTGGAATTGGAGTTGGAATTGGTTGAACCGATTGAGAGTTGCAAGCGGGTGGCGCTGTTTTCATCTGAAGCACGAGAAATAGTGGCATCAAAGGTACTAGAAGGGGAATTCGACAAGGGCAGTAGCTGAAGCTCTAGGCTAAGTTGAGGATCAATGGCTGATTGGTTCTGTTCAGGAAGTAAGAAGACAGTTGGTGCAAGCTTGGGGAGTTTCAAAGTAGCCCAAGCTGTTGCACTGATGTTCGTTTCACTTGTAGGGCTTCTGCTTGAACCTACTCTTGACAAGGAGGCAGGCTGTGGTGCCTGTAGTTTGGATCGGATGCGCCCTCCATTGCAAGCATCTTGGTGTTCTATGAAGCTCTCTACCCTGCAATAACATATACAAACATGCAAATAAATTTCTCTTTAAATAGTTTGGAGAGTAAGTTAGAGATGATAAGCTTTAGGTTTATGAATGAAGATTTTAAAGTGATTACTTATCCTACTCTTATTCTTGTATAAATTTTGATGTGTTCTCGAAGTAAAGTAGCTAGGACGGTGAATTCTATGCAATGTAGTCATTTAAAAGCTATCACTCAAATCAAATTTGGATGAAATTTGAATCAAAGCAACAGATGAAAAGTAAAATGAAAAGAGGAACTAGTCAATGAAGTGACCAAACAATCTTTAACTAGAAAAAGAAAGAAACAAATAATAAGACATACGACTTTGTCTTTGATAAAGGTTTTGCATTTTAATGTCAATGAAGGTGTGACTGTACGTATGTAAGTACGTGGATAAATGGGGGGTTGGCTTTTGAGAAAGTATTTAAATGTAGACTGAGCTTGGGAATGATGAAGGCTGCATTTGAATCTCAGATGTCCCTTTTGATCACATGACCAATAATAAAGTGGTTGGGGGATTTTGGAGTTAGTGCTAAGGGTCAATGAGAATCCAAGAAGCATGATCATAGTTTTTAGGGCTAGGCTAGAATTAGATTCATAGATGGCAATGCTAAATAACAAACCTCTTTCTTGAATGTTGGATTCACTCCAGTTGCATATTGGATGTTTGAACTATCCTTAAATTTAGAGAAAACAAAAACCAAATATCAATACATATAGGCTTTCCTTTTTTTCCACTTTTTTTTTTTTTTTTTTTGAAGGCTTTTATTTTCATAGGGTTCTAAATTAGAAGAACATGTCATTGGTTTCTCTTCTGAACTTTTAAGGAAACTGTGAAGTTAGCTATCAACTTTCATATTCCCAATAAAGTAAATTCCATGACATACGATTTTTCCAGGAAATGAAAATAAAAAACAAGTGAAACAAATTTCTAGTTGTAGTCTTCCTCATCATCTTAGCCTTGCACCATGGATCGGGGTCAGCTTAATGCACTATATACACAAAATAGAGAAACAAGCTAGAACTAAACTAAAACTCATTTAGAAAACTTAGGTATAAAATCATAAGCAAATCAATTGCAGAGAAGCGCAAAATTACCTTGAGAAAACACGGCCACAATCGCAGGAATGGCCTCTGGTGCCACAGGTCTTTAGATGGGCCTTGTAGTCTGATTGAACGGCGTATCCTTTCGAGCACTTATCGCAGACCCACTGCTTGTGGTTACTGTGCTTCCTCCTGAAATGCTTCTTAATACCCACAAGATCGCCTAGCGCATGGCAAGGGTCATGGTGCAAGCAGCTCGGCTCGGGGCAAACATAGACGCGCTTGCGAACCTCGGCCGTCTCTCTCTTTAGGAGCTTCCAAGGGACCTTGTGTCGTCGGCGGTGCATCTGAAGGTTCTGATCGCGCTGGAATCCTTGGCTGCAGATCTCGCAGACATAGCGATCGGACTCAAGTAGTGTCTTTGGTGATAGAGAAACGACCTCTGCATCTGGATCTGTGAAAATTAACAACACCCAGAATTGAATAACTGCTTGAGAGTTGCAAGGCAGTGGAACATACCCCATGTGGAGAAATTAAGAGAAAAATCAAAATTTATAAAGAGAGAGCGAAATTGTGAGACGTTTTTACCTGGGGTACCTGCCGGCCTTCTCTTTCTTTTGTTGTTACTGGTATTATCCATGCAAGGGATTGTGGAGGAGGAGTTGTAAACTAGGGGAGGTGATGAAGAAGCAAACATGGGATGTTTTGATTTGGGTTTTGTTGGAATCTTTTGGTTTTTGGTTTAAGAGCTTACACAAGTTCTCAGACACCTAGCTTGTTTGGATTATGATGGGTTTTGTTGCTCTCCCTCTCACTTAGAATTGTGAAATGAAAAAGAGAATCACAGGTGGAGCCTGAGATGATTAAATAATACAAATGAGAGGAAGATAAATATGGGATAGAACGTGAAAAGGAGGTCTTTCGGTTCCCTACCAGCTTTCTTTTAGCTTTAAGCTTTCTTTCAGCTTTTTGAGCTTTCAGCATTCATTCATTCACCCGCACCTTCTCCCTTTCCTTATTTCTCCTTTTCTTTTCTATGGGGGTTATGTTTTTATGGTGACAAGGTCTTAATAAAGGTTGTAAAGAGGTCTGACCCAGTATCATTACTTGAAACTTGAGCCCACACCCATGGGGACCGGAAAGAAAACTACTCCCACAAAGAAACAAAACACTAATAATTTATTTTTCAGAGTAATCTGCATGTATAAATGCAGGCCAAGCTACAGTCCACGTGAGGGCTCTCTCTCCCCTTTGGCATAGGTTTTTTACTGCATGGATTGAGTAGTAATTGGCTAAAAAACTATTGGGTTTTCATTACTGAAATCCAAACAATCATAACAAAATAGGGATTTAAGAGGAGACTGAAATAGAAAAACTGAATTTTTATAGAGGGCACATACTGCAATCTGTAACATGATTTGCTTAGCCCAATCATTATTTCTAATGTTACAACTTTCAATGCATCGGTTGGTTGCTCAGTTTGTTGGCAATGTCTCACTTGTCACCTAGTTGCTGAGGAATTGATCCCTGAGCATGCCATTATATTCCATGTGGGTAGGCTGTCCTTTCCACTTTGTAAGCTTCTTCTTTCTACTTGTATGGGCTCTCATTTTTATCATGTACGTGGGCCTTTTATTCTTTACTTTTGTGGGCTCTCTTGGGTTTCACCCATGCAGGATACGTAAAACATAATAAAATATAAATAAAAGCATCCAATCCTATCCCAATTTTGATGGCAGCAATAACAATTCTATATGTTTTTTTTTTTTTTCTGAATTGCCTCGTGTGTATGGGGTTGAAACTCCAACCATGAGAATAGGGGATCGACCCAGGTTGCACCCCTTATAGTGGTATGTCTATGCCACTCAGCTGTCAGTGCATTGGACAACAATCTTAGCTTTAGCATATACTTTTCATGCAAGCTAGCTTTAAGAGGGTTAAAACGGGGTTCTGCCAATTGTTTGGTGCCCATGGTCTCGTTTCTTCCATTTGACGTTTCAGTAGTTTTCGGGCCCAAAGATTCATACCCACTTTACCTATATATGGGCCCCTTGGGTTGGACCACCTTTGGTATCTTGACATCAGATAGGTCCCCTGTGTGGATGCCGTTTATCATTCCCAAATCACAAGCACAAAAATCTTTCATCAGTAGCCTAACATGAACGGTTCTTCTTGATGCAGAGGATTTCAATTCTATGTAAGTGATAGAAATGCATTCTCCCATAAAAACATAACTCCACAGATAGCATAATACTCTAGCTGCACAAATAAGTCATTATTAAGGGTGTTACATAGTGCATAATAGCAAAGAGATATTCATTTTTGGTTGGTTTGCAAGATTTTTGCAACATCCCACACCTTGGACAAGACAGGCCATGAATGATTGAGAATATTTATGAATAATTTCTGGGGCCATCACTATTCATAAGTGAGTGTGGTAAGGGATGATCTCATGGTATAACACTGCTGGCCCAAAATCTTGCTTCATAAAATAATTCTCACCATCAATTTAATAATTGAATAGCTTTAGCTTGTTTTCATACTGCAGAAATTTCGCAACTCCTCAAGTGCTAGTGTTACTCAGAATGACCCAATTAGAATCCTAACTATTCATGAGAGTGGGCAGGGTGTGTGTGGGACCCACAAGGAAAGAGGCTTCAAAATGGTGAAATTTGAGCATTATTTCAGTAAACATCAAGTTTACACATGTCAGAAAAAAAAGTTACACATGTCTGCAAAAAAAAAAAAAAGTGCCCAAACATGGAATTGAGAAAAAAATATCCTCAAAAATGGAAAAGAAAAGAAAGGTAAAAATAAAATGTTGATAGTTTATTGAAAAACTAGCCACCCACGTTCATTGATCAGCAAAAGCAGAAAATAAAATTTACAAGACAGAGAGAAAGTAAACTCTAGCTTTAACTTATAGGGAACCATCCAATAGAAACAACATATATTTTAATTTTTTATTGGGTTGAGCAGACTTGAGAGGCATAGGGGGTGATGGAAGTTGGATTCTAAACACATGCAGCATCCACAGAGAATGTCGTCTGCAATCATCTTATAAGGTGAGCCTACTCACTCCATCTAGAATCTAATCATCCCCTGTTTAATTAATCCAGTCTATAGATCTCTAATCTCTTTCTTTAATACAATATTACATAATATAATAATAGACCCAGCTGGGTCTCTAATCAACTACAAGTCTACCACACAAAACCTAACGTCCGAAATAGTCCTGATACATAGGAAAGGGAGCGATCATCTGGCTATAGCTATGGCTATGGCTCAATTATTTTATAGGTGAGATGAGCAATGTCCTGCTCTCTCCAACTTATGCCCTTGTCTGGTTCAAATTTGTTTGTATTTGCAGGACTTATTGCAAGTGAACCCCATTGGAAGTATGGTTGTTGAGAGGCATACTCTCTTATATGTTTGTCTGTGGCTCCTGATAATACAATTCTAACACTGTGGGTGGCTCTTTTTTCCTCTCTACAGGGGTTTTCTTCTTATCCCATTGAGTTATTGATAACTATTCAAACATGGGACGTGTCTGTGTAATATGAGGATTTGGTGCACTATGTGGAATCTCCTTTTATGAGGGTGCAGAATTCCATTCTTCTCCACTCCCATCTGATTTCCTTCTCTACTATATCATGAGAAAAAACAGTAAAATTCTTGTCCTAAATCACCCAAAAATCATCACATCAAATGATGAGATTGATTCGCTCGTAGCAAATCAAGCAAAGGAGAGCCCCACATGGGCAAAGTTTACATGCAGATCTACATAGGTTCGCTTCCCACTACATAGCTATAAATTTTTTTTTCATCACTTCTTAAATATAGAATCTTTTTAGCTTATAGCAAATATATTGCACCACTAAATATAGAATAACTATGACATTGGTTTGTAAAGCTTTTAGGGGAAGTGAGTGGATGGTCAAGAAAAAGTCAATCCAAGTTCTTTTTGGCCGCCCGTTTTAAGTAACAATTCTCAAAACAGAGGATTAGGGTTACCAAATCCTTGTTTTGACTATAATGTTACCATGAAAAACCGACAAACTCAAAGTCTGTCTCATCTGTTTACCTCTCTCTCTTTCTCCTTCATGTAGGGTCAGTCTCTGGAAATGTATGATGTTTTCTTTGAAAAGTGGAGAGAAATGTGGAAGCTGTCAATTTATGTGATGGATGCTGTTGGGGTATGAAAAGCCAAGCTTCCATCCATTGGAAACAAGATAAAAGGACAGAGGGGGTGTAAATATGGATTCCTATAACATAGAGTTATTTATGCCCTTCTTTCTCTGTTAAACATAGACCGCCCCATCCATGGACATGCCCTTTACAGGTTTAGAATTACAGAAAATAGAGTAGATGGGATCCTCTAAAGCCTTTTTGATAGCAAAGGCTAGTTGCTGATTTTTAAACACAAGGCTCGTTCGTATTACTAGATACAAAATAGCTTTGAGATTTCGGTTATATAAGAGGCATGTCCAATCAAAGTCATAAGATAAATGGTCAAATAATGAAAGAAAAAGCTTCTTAATTGGCCATCTATTTTGTGCATTTAAATTAGAAAGAACGTAGTTTTCTAATCCAAATCCTTACTCACTGTCTTTTCCTCTTGAAACTTAAGCATACCATTTACTACCGGCTATTTGGGTATTTCATTTGTAAATTGAATTTAAGTGAATGGTCACCATAAGAGACAAGAAAAAAAAGTAGAAAATTTTAAAATCTACATTCTTGATTTTTTGTCATTTTGTGGCATTGGAAGGAGTTTTTTTTTTTACTTCTTTTGGATTAAAAGAAAATAATTTTTTGTCATTTAGTGGAATGAGAGATTGACTTTTTTTAAAAAGAAAAAGGTGATTTTTGAAATTTTATACTTTTTAATTAGACTCATCTTTTTTCTTTTTTGTCTCTTAAAATAGCTTTTCACTTGAATTAACCTTACTAGTGAATTACCCAATTGTGCCCAACAAGAGTAAAAAGGATAAATAAGGAATCTACATCTAATTGCCGAAGGCTAAGTCCATTCCATGCTAAAAATAAAACAGCTTGCCGATCCTCAATTTGAGTGTTCATGTGTATGTATTTTTCTTCACAATTAGTAAATTATAATCAAAATTTGACCGACATTCACTAATTTTTTTTTATGTTTGCATCTCAACGTTTTCACTGATCTAGCTTGCTGTTCATTCCGAGTCATTCCTTCAAGACATATTTCATATCATGTTTTGTATATTATTGGGACTTCCTGCTGACCTGCCTGACTTGACTTGACTGGGTAAACTCACTGAGTCAGGTGACTCAAATGAATTCAGCCAAGTCCCAGTGAGTACACACACTGCCAAAGTCACCGCCCATAGCTTGGCTGGGTGAGCTCTAGTGTGTTCCAGTTGAGTCTGAATCCTCTAGCACTTTTTTTAGAGAAATCCTGAGAGTGGAACTTCACAAGTGGAGCCTACATATTGAAAATACCATCCACTCAAAATAAATGTCCTCTTAGTGTATGTTGTATTCCAAAATTTTATCCGAGCAGGAGTTGGTTTTGCAGTAGGATAAACTTCTGCTAAATAACATGATATCCCAATCTCATGCATTATTCATTAATGGGCTTTTTTTTTTTATTATTATCAAACACTCAATCTTACTTTGGGTCCTATTTTTATTGGTGTACAATTTATAGACACCCCATGCACCATAAGGGAGCTTATTTTGAATGGCTCAAATTTTCAGTGATTGGGCCACATGGTGGAGTTTCACTTCCACCCTCTGGATTTCTACCAAGTCAAAGCCAGAGGATCGGTTGGTCATACCAGTTGAGTTCCAGAGTCTCTAAACTATGCTAGATAGGAACTTTGCCGCACACAGTTCATAATAAAGCCTCTGAAACTTCTGCAGGTCACAAATTTTAAAGTATCAAAAGCAACACTCAGAAGATACCTTTTATCTTTCTTTTTCCTTAAAAGAAAATCAAAGGCACACGAACAAAAAGAAGATAAAGTTAAAACTGAAAAAGGTGAAAGGGGCTTGGAAAAAAAGGAGAGAAAAAAAGGGAAGGCAGAGTAAATAAAAAGAAGGCTTTTGATTTTCAGGTAAAGACAAAGTCAACTATAGTCAAAAGTTAGTAAATTGGCAATGTCTCCAGGGTCAAAGAAAAGTTAAAAAAGAAAGGGTACTAACTCAAGTTTGCTTTTGTATTAATTGCTTTCATTTTGCTTTACAAATTCTCTAGTTTTACAAGAACTTCCTCAGTGGGATTAGCTAAAATAGAACTAACTCAGCTTATCTTGAACATGGCTTGCACATTAAACAAGCAACTCTTAGATTTAGCCAAAAACTTAGCTCAGTCCACTTGAAATAAGTCAAGCTAGGCTTAATAGCACTGATCTCAAGCTTGAGCTCAAGCTTTGGCCTGATACAACACTGGCTTGTGCTTGGGTTGACACTGTGTCAAAATATCCATGGTAGTTGGTACTACTTATATGTGCACAATGGAGGACTAGGATGTGGGGCACCATTTTAAACTTCAGGCGAAATGGAGTTATATTGCTTAATATATAAATGTTTTGATTGTAACCAAGTCTGGCTTTTCATATTTTGTGCCAAACTAAAATGCATTGAACAGATACTTAAAATATACACTCTGTGGGCAAATTGAGCCCTTTGACAAGCTAGCTTGAGTCAGCCTACTCAGGCCTCTTAACAAGCTGAGCTACTTGGGTTGGCTCATGAGACAATAAACTGAGATGGACCTTGAGCCAAACTGAGATATGTTGCGAGCTGGCCTGGTTTTTCGACACCCCGACTCTTTGTTGGGCAACACCCATCAGCAAAACGTTTGGTCCCACTCCCTGTGCAGAAGGGATGGCAAAATTTGATCCGATCTGCCATCTCAACCTACATTTGATCCATATAATTTGACCCTTAATATATATATTGGTCCGTCAGTGATCGGAAAAACTTGATCTACATTAATTTAAATGAGTCAGCTAGGATTGACCCGCATAACTTGTCCAAACCCATCAAAATTGGTTGGATTAGGGTTGACCCACATATCTACACTTATAGACAAGCATGTGTTGGACATTTTTCGCCAAAAAAAAACTTAACTCAAATATAGCTTTAATATTTTAACGTATTTGAATTCACACAAAGCTTCTATAGGTTGGGTCGAGTTAAATGGATTGTACCGCATTCGATGTAAATTATTCGGGTTGAGTCGGGTTGACCACACCAAATGCAGGTTAGAGCTAATTGACTTTTTAAAAAATGGATCAAATACAAATTGGGCTTCAACTATTTAGATTTAGATATTCTTTGTCAATAATGGGTGAGAGCTGCAAATGCAATGGAGAAAGACAGAGATTTAAAGAGGGGGACTTTTTGACTGGGTCAAAAGATTCATCCGCAGTATACCCGAAAAGAAAGTCCATGGGTTATCATCAGTTATGATGACGTCAACAACCCATATCAGTTTCTTTCAGCCACACAACCCAACTTAGGTTGAAGCTTTTCCAATACATTGATTGTCAGTGCTGTCATGCCTCGCTCTCTTATCAGATTGGAATCTTAAAAAGGAGTTGCAACTTGAGAGGGTGGGGTGGATTTCTGTTCTAACCCGGAATTGGGATGAAAACGGGTAGATTATGGGCCCGGATCATGGGCCTGTTTGCTTAGAGGTATTTTTAATGAGAACAATGGGTGGTGGGAATTTTGATGATTACTCCGTCCAAGCATTTGGAATTTTACGTTTGATACTTTGATTGCTAAAATCCTGAAGACCAATCTTCTGAAGGGTTCTTTTTTATCCTTCTGAATTACTAGAATTTTAACTTCCTGAATATTGAACTGTATTAAGCATTTTAAATAAATTTCTTGTACAGGATATCATTTAGATAATTTGATATTCTTTCTAATAAGAATTTCCAAAAATCATGCAAGAGACAGGCACAACTGTATAGAACGAGGGAGAATCTTATTCTATGAGTGGACTGCATGTAAATCCATCTCTATGGGGCCCAACTTGAGCCCACTTTAAGCAGTGTAACTCCTTTGGCATACTTATCCCCATAATCTGACATCATGCCTAATTTTGTGGTCACTAAATCTTTACTGACGGTTGTATTGAGTCTCAGCAAAATATATGATTAAAAGACCAATTAACTCTTATGATTTATATCAAGGTTTATAACAATTTGATGGGGTTGGCTTTTTGTATGAGCCTCATCCGTAAAGAGATCTTTTCATTTGTCCTACCCACGATGATACGAATGCATCAAGTGAGCCCCATGAGCTAGACCACATAAGCATGTTTTGCGGTCTGCTCGTAGATGAAAATCTTTCTTGGATCCCATCTGCATTCCATTAGATTGATTCACCCTTCTTTTTTTTTTTTTTTAAAAAAAAAAAAAAAAAAAAAAAGGCCCTTCCACCAATCTATGAAGTAATATCTTGTTCAAATTCCTTTCTGTCCCACTTTATTCTCATTTCATCATATAATCCATCAAGTTAAATTACCACCTTCTTCTTCTTTTTCTTCTGTCATACATTTATTAAATATGAAATTCTCTAACCTCAAAGCTTCACAAACAGATACTCAGATTTATTTTGAGATTATCCAGTGGATTATTTGGGTCGACCTAATGATGGAAACTGGCTAAGATGATGAAAAAAGACAATTGGGTTTGGACCTAATTCTTCAGATGGACTCAAATTCCAAACTTGACTCTCAGTATTATTCATTTCTCAAAACTCTTAAGCTAAATGTTTGACAAAAACAGAGAGCAAAAGATTGGACTCATCCCATGGAAACGGTGGGACCAACAATAAAATAATTGACAGTCAGCACTGGCACATGGGGAGTAATCTCTCCCCCACTAGTTCATCAAAAAAAGACATAAATAGTATGTGTATGTATGTATGGGTATCATCAAAAGACAAAAGGACTAAAACAATTACAAGTATTTTATCATATCTTTTACCATTGAAGTGCATGGACAACATGATATGCATGTGGATGGAGGTGTTGAAAGGAATTTTAGTGGAAGAGGATGTTTCCAAACACAATCTTATAAGATTGTCTTGTCTAAGGTACCTGCCAAATGATACATAGAACTTGCATGTGTGTGTTGGGCATTGTTGTTCTGATTCCATCCTTGTGTGATATCTCTTTGGCTGGCATAAGGATATACAAGAGTCTTTTCAACTTTGCAATGTTGTTGTAGTACAAGTAATCACTGATAAGCTGGCAGTTGTGATGCTGGTTGGAAGGGTGTTGGGGGTAAAGGATTGAATTTTGTTTTCTAAGAAGTTACGGCTCTTTTGGATGGTACAGATTACTCTGCAACCTGAATGCTTGGAAGTGAGGCACATACATTTATGCCAACTAGGAAAACAGGAGCATGAGCATGGGATCCAAGGTTGGGACTGGTGGCCATGTCATGGCAGGATTAATGGTCTGGTCCTTAGGTTTTGGTTTCACCTAACTAGAATTCACATATCAGGATTTTGAGGCCAACTTTGTGTGAACAGGGGATTTTGCGCTTGTAGATTTTCACTTTTGCACTATAGATGAATTGCTTTTTCTTACCTCTCTTGGGTGCATTTGTATGATGAGAGGATTATGAGATAAAGAGGAAATTATTCTAATTTTTAGTGTAGCCCACTCTTCCGATGTTTAGTGCTCTTTGTAGAAAAAAGAGAAAAAATAAAATGATTTTTTTTATTGGTATGAACTGATTTTCTTCCAATAGAGTGGATTTTGCTTTCTTATAGGAGGGGTAGGAACTCCCATAGAAATAGAAATCGGCGTAGAGCGGAATCCTCACTTTGCACGAACAAATCCTAAGAGTAAATCAAAGTCTTCTCTGTCATGCATGGAAAGTAAAAAAAAAAAAAAAAAACTCTCTTATCTATGCAAAAAAATGTCAAACCAAGCAACTAAAAAGCAAGCTGGGGAAAAAACTGAGTGATTTTCCTCTCAATTGAAAGACTCCTCTTGTTACAAAACTTAGCAATTCATGCTCTGCTTAAGGGCTTACAATATCATACTATCTTTACAAATCTAGGTTAAGATGCAATTTGTCAAGGGGTTAGAATTCTGACACAAAATTTCATTATCAGACATCTAGATTGCAATCAGATCAGAACTAGAACAAGGCCTATGATATCAATTGTTGAAGAGTGGGCTCCACCCAAAGGGGAATAATAAAAAAATATTTCCACTGCCTCTGCTAACACCTTGAGGTTTTGGTAGGAATGGTTAGCTAAAGAAATTTAAGATCAACAACCTAAAAATTTAAATGTAAAACCCGACCTTGTGAATTAAATAGAATGGCTGTAACTATACTGATAAATGTATGAATTATCTCATCATACCCCTACCAAACTAAGGTCATTTACATTAGGTGGACTGCTAACCATGAATTGCGGTCCAGTGATCCTGGCAACCATGGTTCACACTTAAATTAGCTTTCAGACAAGCACAGTAATGGGTGCTGGGAGAATCTGCTGTGGACAGTCCTACAAGTTTGAAAAATGCTTAACCCTTATGTGGTGCGCACCTAGATGTATACTTGAGGATTGAAATGGCATTGGAAGCTCTTAACATGAATTAGAGCCTTAGAGGTATAAATGAAATTGGCATGCTCTTATCATTGTTATCATCTAGTTAAGGGCCTTAAAGTTCAATGATTGTAGAGGCACTTGCAAGATTGTGAACCATGAAGCCCATGTTTATGATCATCAGATTGTAGTAATGGCCCACCTTCAATCCAAATAATTTATTTTCATTATCAACCTA
Organism: Camphora micrantha; assembly: GCA_003546025.1. Lineage (NCBI taxonomy): Eukaryota > Viridiplantae > Streptophyta > Magnoliopsida > Laurales > Lauraceae > Camphora > Camphora micrantha. The sequence goes on from QPKB01000001.1 coordinate 85,685,706, forward strand.
ATCCCATGATTGATATGTATCAAGGTAAGTCTATGGGGTGTCTGCAAGTTTCAGAGTTGGGGATAACTTATAGCCGTATTTTTCTCATTAAGACTTGGATGATAAAATTTAGGTGTTCATATCTTTCATTTGAAAAACAAAAGGTTCTCATCTTTTGTAAAGAGAACCATGACCCTTCTATCATCAATCCCCTTTCCTTTCAATAGATATATTAGTGACAGATCAGCGTAGTTATCTTTGTAACCAGATCCTCATCTTTAAGTAAGAAACCTGTTTAAGTTTCTCTTTTTTCCTTTCTTTTCAAAGCACATGTAGATGACATAAGTTCATGATGGAAAGTACTTCTTCCACATTATACTTATCAGGTTGGGGAGAGATCCATATATGGCTGAGACAGAGAGAAATGAGATGAGAAAAATCAAATCTCTTTCCCCAAGTGGCAGTGCAAGAGACACATGAACAGTGGAGGGCAACATAGATTTTTTTCTTTGTGATAAAGTAAGTGGATATGATGGGAAGGATGCAAAAAAATCACTGGCTCTGCTTTTTGTAAAAAGATATAACAAAGACTGGATTGGCAAATGACAGGGGCCCAATTGGCGTTCAACTCTGGGTCCTAATCATAACTATTCTCAACTTTAGTTCTCCATGGAGCAATTCATTTTAAACAAGGCACAGGTAAAGGTGAAACGAGCTTTTGAGCTTTTGCTTGGCTTGAAAATTAAACTAAGAAATCAAGGTGGAATAAGCTTAAGTTTGGCCCAGCTGGAGCTTGGCTTGAGTATTGGCAAGTCAAGGCATGATTCAAGTCTCATATGAAAGTATAGGAAAAGATAGATAAAAAGTGAAGAGAGTAATAGATCCTAACTGAATCATAATAGAGGCAACAGAAGATAACTGTGGAAAATTTGGGGCCTTTCCGGGCATCATTCTCATAGGGCTCACCAAATAATAGCTTGATGATGACCCCATGCATCATCAAGCTCATTCAAGTCGAGCCGTCCCAACTTGCAAGCTTGCTTGTGTTGTTTGCACCCATAAGCCCAAGCCCAGCCCATCTAATTGATCAACTGGACCAGAAGTTCAACATTCAGGCCAAAGAGAGGAGTGCAGCTGTTTTGGCCTGGAATCCAAGTTCTAGTGTGCCCCATTGCCAACCCTAGGCAAGACATATGTCGAGCAAGAAAGAAATGAAATGCAAGTTTTGCACAGCATAGTTGTAATCTGTGTCTAATTACGATGTGGATATGATATGGACAAAGCATGGCATGTGTCGGAATGCAGATTTACAAAAAGATAATGAGGTATTGCATATGATACATTAATGCATGTATAGAAATTTTAGTACTTTTTGTTTGCACAAAATTAATAGGAATTGAATATGTAGGAATTCACAATGAAATGAACTCGACAGAAGGTTTATTAAAGAGGTGAAAGGCTGAAGGATACAAGATGGATATATAGATGAGACCTCGACTTTCGTAGGTATTGAGTTACTTGGGTCACAACAAGGTATTCATTTCCTATCTTTCCTTAATTCAAAACCCCTTAAAGAGGGGTTATTTAATGATCAATTTTTTTGGATATTCGCCGTCCACTTTTCATTTTTAACAACCTATAAAAATACAATCTCAGATATCCAATTATATGAAACAGACAGGCCCTAATTAATGCATATACAGGAAACCTAATGAATTCTCAAATCTAAATTGCGTACTAAAGGTTGAAGATAGCATGTGATGCAAATCTTATTCTGAAATATGGTATGTACTAAAAGAGACCGCATAACAAATCCAAAAGTTACAGGACGAGGACCAAGAAAACAAAATGACATGACAAGTAGTTTCAGTGTTGTAATAGGAAGGCTCATAATCACTTCCATGGCTCCACCTCATAAATGCAAGATATTGAGGGAATTGAAAGATTTGTAATGGATAATTATCACATGGGGCCAATTTGACACAAGCAGTTTGCTAGTAGAATTCAAAAACAGGGACCCCAGAAACCTAAATGGATGTATGATGTCTCCCTAACCTCACAAGTTCAATGAATTATAAGTACCAATATTTATATGCAAAAGAAATGGTAAAGGTTTAGATCCTTCCACAACAAGTACAGGTGGAAATAGAACCCTCTCATGTCTCTGTCTTCACTAAGCAAACCCTTTGTTGTTGTTGTTGTTGTTGTTGTTGTTGCAATTACCATGTATAATCATATTCTTATAAGGTGACATGCTACTATGCCAAAAAGCATCATTTACTGTTTTGGTGCCATTTTGTCTTTGTTATGAAATGATGCACAACCTTGGTCGAGGCCTTGAAGGTGATGGTGCAACCGACGAAAGCGAAGTTAGCACAAAAATGGTTCCAAATGAGAAAGGAGACACAAGCTTTGATCCGGATAACATGAATGGGTATGACCCATCTATTAAAGTGGCTAAGTGTTATGTTATATCTTGCTGATAGATAGATAGATAATATAGGTATCATGAAGAGCAAACGTCATGGCTTTAACAGTGCAACAACAGACATGTCCAATCTTTCAATTTTGTCAAAAATACCTGGTGTTATTGGGGTTTTGTTGTTGTATAATATGTATTTGTCCATATATCATAATTATTAGAGAATATTATAAAGAAAGGTTGGCTATAGGAAGGATGAGTTCATCTTTCTTAGATTACATTCGATTTGACTTAAATTAGGCTAGTCATGTTATATTGTTATTCGAGTTCATAATATTGTTTGGTATCCTATTAAGGATGTGATTATGTTTTCTAGTTTGAGTCGGATTATATTTTTTTATTTTAGGTCATTGTATTCTTATAAATAGCCATTAGCTAATCTTAATGAAATCATTATATAATATTTGGCAAGATGTAGTCCCTAAATTCTCACAATAATAATAATGCAAATTATAATAAGAAGAAGTGTCTAAAGAAAATGTTTGCATGGTGAGAAACACACCGAGTCACCGAAGTTCCATTCCCTAGAAATTATGAAAGGTGATTCATGTAAAATTTTAAGAATGAGTGGTACTTAGATGATTCAAAGAATTGATATACATTCAAAAGGGTGAAAACATTTTGAAGCTATATAGTGTCTTAGTCAGAATTTTGATTTTGATTTTTTTTTAATCTGTATCAATCCATATAAGCTGTGGGTCATATGGGGTCGTGTAACATAGATGTGAGACAGGATTATGGGTTAATCAAAGTTAGCCATGAAAACATGTCAGGGTGGGAGAAGAATGCAGGTCCAGACCGTACTCATATTCGACCCATCTGATATATAAAGAGTTTCGACCCATCTGATATATAAAGAGTTTCGAGAATCATTTCTTTCCCATAAATTCTTTCCCATAAGTTTCACCGTAATTTTCATTAAATGAAATGGCTACATTTATAATCAAATATTAAACTATTCTTATCCTAAAGATAACCTTATCCCAAGGATAAGGAGTGCAAGTTAGAATTTCTTGATCCACATCTGACCATAATAGGAATTTTTGTGACATCATGTTGTGTGTGGAATAGAAACTGAAGGAAAATCTACGGCCTACCTATGTTCATGGACAAAGAAAAATCTTCTTCTCTTTCGACCAATTTTTATCATGTCCAGGTTTTCAAAATCACAAGTTGGGTGTTATTTTTTTTTTATCTGGTCCAGGATTTACAAAATTACAAATTACATCACAATAAGACTTTCTCTTTCTCAAGCCTTACGAAATCTTGCTACAATTGCCAAAATATCTTTGCATCCAAAACTTAGTCCCTAGCCGACCTGATCCATCAATTTGATTAACTCGGAATACATTTTATCAAACCAACACAGCATTTTAGGTTTAATTATATATCATTTTTAGATGAGTCCTAATCTGTTCGTAGATGTGAATCGACCTATCGTTGAATGCTTTTGTTTGTAGAATAGCTCTGATTGAAATGAAATTTTAGTGCCGAGGGAACATCAAAGTGAGAGTGTATGGACTTCAGAGATGGCCACTAGTGATGGATCTTTAGGATGCATGGGCTCATAGAATTCTGAGTGGTACCCTTAAAGAATCGGACCCATGTGTTGTACTTGGGACACCTTTGCAGGGTGATCCACACACTAAATTTGATGGACCTATACTGCGACGTGTAAGGGCCCCTGCCCGAAATGTTAATATTTGCAATTGATAGAACTCGAAAGACCTTGTTTGTAGCATAATCTCTTCTTCTTACTAATACTTGTACATAAGGGCCCAATTTTTTAAAGTCCATCTAAGATTGGGAAGACTGTTGCCTCTTTTTTCATGGCCCATAGTGGTGGGCCCACATATTCCCCAGTGGACATAACCACTTCCCATGAGTTTGGCGCTGTCAATTGAATTTCAACTGGTCCGGATGCACCCAATTCAGAATCAGATGACACCAGGTTCGGACTCCAGCAATAATGGGCGGTACCCAATATGAAGGTGATGTCCAAAACAATTATCAGATCGAACTTAAACCCAAGTTACACCCCTATGTGGCTTGGTTCCTTATCTGAGTCATGGCTGTATTGATTGGACTTGGGTATCAATGCCATTATTGGGCCATCACAAATTCAGACATCACAATTCATGTCAATCTCAAATTCTGACCCTGAAATTATTATTGGGCCGAGACCCAGACCCATGTAAGTCTGCTCTAGTCCAGTCTTTTGGCAGCCTCCATCTTACAAAAATATAATGGAATTCATGTTTATGAACTTGGGGTGCGGATGGAAAAACACACTTGAAAATGCTTGAGAATCATGTAGCCATCAATTGGACCTCACTTCAGTAAATCTGATAGTACCGAGTAAAACCGGGTCAGAGGAACCGGATAGAACAAATAGATACCATGTTAATAACCAATAATACCAAAAGCTCGAACTTGTTAGAGGAACTGGACAGAATAGATAGATACCATGCTAATAACTAGTAACACCAAAAGCTCCAACTTGTTAGGGAAAGGTAGGACAACGTACATCAACATTAATCTCATAATAAAGTCATAGTGAATTCTATTCAAAGTAGTCGTTTAAAAGTTACTAGAGAGGAGAAGGGAAGACAAGGATGTTGTGTTCACAGTCACTGCAGAGAAAGACCTGAGGAACTTCATCAGCGGATGCCCCAACACAACGTCTATGCTGCCTAACCTCACAAATGTCACAAGCTATCATCTCCTCTCCATCATCTTCCTTTGCGCCACAAGCGCAATCCACCATCCATTCATCCTCAACTGCCTCTCTCATCCCCTCCTTCCACTCCACACTCCTCCCTCTAACCACCACACCGCTGCCTGATTCGATCATCTCATAAACCAGATCCGAATCCTTACCACCATTAATTCCCTCGATAGACTCCGCAATGAAGTCCCTCAAACACAAATACATCTCCCTAAAGTTCCTCTCCACTACCCTCTTCAGCTCTCCTATAGTGGCATGAGCAGGCAAAATGACTAGTTCATGAGGAGGCGGCAAATGTTCCTTTCTCATCTCCTCTCCTTCTCCCACATTCGCCAATCTCAAAGTGCATGAGAGCTTCAATATTGTATCCTCACCACCCACTTGGATTTTTCCAATGTTGTAGTCTTTGATTAGGTGTTTTGTGTCTTGAATTATCCTCACAGCAGTAGCAATGGTAGAGAAAATCCCTGAGGTTGGTGTTGGTGTAGAAGATGTTTGTTGTTGTTTGAGAATGTGCTTGTACAAGTAGAACATGTCCTTGGTGAGCTGCATTCTAGTGAGTTGAAAACGTGCCTTAGTTTTGGGTGTTTTTTCACTTGGCCACAACCCTTCATGATTTGGAAACACATTAGAGATGTCTTCCAAACAGTACTCTAAAACTTTGGTTACCGGATTCAATGCCCGACGAACAATGTAGTTGCCCACGATGTGGTTTCCGAGTGACTTGAGCACATAATCTAGCAGGCCCGTGTCGCCAATGTAGGCTCTTGCGGCGTCCCTGACCTCTTGCCTTGAGACCCATCTGAATTCGGCCTGCCTCAGATATTCGACGATGACCCGAGCCGCCATTTCCACTCTCTTCGAAGACCATCGACAGGTGGTCTCTGTTGAAATGGCTACATGATTGCAGGTGGTTGAGAGAGGAGGAGGTGGGGTACTATCTGGTGGGAGCCGAGCCTTCAATTCGAGCATGAAATGGAGAAGCTGGCCAAGTGTTTGCAAGGAATGGCTTGAGATTATCTGATATCTTGCTAGTATTGTTGAGATTTCTTGGTATGAAGAGGGCAAGTGTTGGAGGAGTAAGGATAATGGCATGGCTTGCAAAGCTTGGATGGCTTTGTGGTGCATTTGTTGTGTAATACCGTAGCTTCCACGGCCAAAGATGTAGCCCCAATGGGAGAACCAGGGCTCGCCGTAGCCCACACCATGAATCAACCTTAGGTCCATGGATCTCTTCTTTGCAACATCAAGTAAGCTCACCTTCCTAAACCATTTGATGATAAGTAGAGGGAAAAACATTGGTTATTTTATTTCAAGGGGTGCAACCTGGTCTGGTCTGGTCAGGTCAGGTCAGGTCGGGTCGGGTATTGCCCGAACTCATGTCCGAATGGGTTCAGGTTAGGTCCGACTTGACACGACCTGGACCGACCCTACATGACATGGCTGCTTAAATCTTTAGGTTGAGTTCGGGTTGATAATTCAGAGCAGGAGTTTGGATTGATGGTTAAATTAGAAGTATCACGCCCTTGTGTGTGAGGCAATAGCAAAAGAAAATTGCATGTGGAGTTAATCTGAACTACAATCAACCTGACCCATTACCCCACTTGGTAAACTCAAACCCAGCACGACCCAAAATGAAACACAAACATACCCGGCCCAACTCCAACCTGATCCGAGTGCAATTTCGGTTGAGTTGGGTCAGGCCATGCCAAGATTTCTGGGTTTAGTTAATTTTTCTATTTGACGGGTTTAAAGATTCAAAAAGTAAAATAAATGTATATGAGTTCACATGATTGTATAATGTATATATATAGTATGTACTGTATCCTATACAGTATATACACATATGCTTATGTAAGCACTAACTGGGCCAAATCGTGTGTCCGTCCGAATTTCATGCGCCTTTCATTCTCTAGGCCCGATCCGACCCAAACCCAGACAGGCCCAATCCAAAACTTTTGGTCAGGACAAGCCATGTGGGTTCGAGTTTGGCCCGATCGACCAAGTTGCATCCCCAGTCATTTGTCACTGGGGGTGCGTTACATAGAGAGAAACATTAATTACAAGAAGCTCAAGAAAATTTTTGAATAGATAGAGATATGGATACCTTGCTCTTAAAGCTGTACAAATTCGATCCCACAAGTCCATGATCAGATGGCCATTAAGGAAATCCGAGCCAGTTTCTATGCCGTTCAAAGAAAGCAAGTGACCAAATCCATTGGAGTGAATTAGACCATGCATCAAATGACTTTTGAGCTCCACCCAATTCAACATGGTCGCTGTGGCTGCTGCTTCGGATGACCCTTCGCACCTTGAATGACCCACCTCAACCATCATCGTCCCCTTTGAAGGCACAACCAAGTGATACCTCCTATTGCATATCATATGGTGGCCCCACCCTACCAAATTAGGGTAAATACATTTCAGTAGAATGATTAATAGCCCAGCCCAAAATGCATGTCATGAGACTCAAAAGAGTCCACCAATCAAATTGTGTGGACCATTGAAGTGTTGATTCATTAAAAAGCATGCTATTTGTAGGCTAAAATATAGCATATGTGGCCCATTTAGTGACATAAAAACAATGAAAGACAACAAGCCAATCATTCTCATATTATAACCACCACTGTATGAGAACATGCAAACAAATGTATGAACCAACATTAACGGAAGTAATAGTGAGAGCTAAACTCTGACCTTCATGCTTCCTCCTCATTGCCTATTGCAACATTAAATGTAAACTTCACTCAAGATTCCTTTTTTATGTGATCATAATATATCAACATATTTTACAGTTTTTCATTGAACTCATAAGTTTTATTTTGATTGAAGTGCGCATTCTTCTCCAAAGTCTCCCCCTTTCATCACCTTCTTTTTTTTCTTTTTCTTTTTTTCATTTAAAAAAACAGGGCATCTTCCTTTTTGAAATTGGTCTCCTCATGCACCTGTAAATTTAGTATTTCTTAACCAACTATATCTTGAATATGAAGATAATTCTACTTGTTCACAATGGATTGAAGGATAAACATTGCTTTGCCAAATTTAGTCCTCCATTTTTTCTTGGCATCTTTTCTCTCATAAGGCATGGTGGTGTCAGATGCATTTACAATCTCTCTCAAATATTTGTACAAGAAAGGAAGACTTGATACAATACTTCCAATAAGCATATTATTAGTTGAATCCGACGTCTCAAAACCAAGCAATTTGTAAAATGTAAGTGTTTCTATCAATCCAATAAAAAACCTATAGTCTTGCATCATTAAAAAAAGAAAAAAAAGAAAAGAGAGGAAGACTCTTAATAACAAACTCTGTACCTTGATTTGATGTAGATGGCCTACTTGAAATCCAAGTTATGATACCAAGTGGAAGATCTACTGTACATAACCGCTATATTATCTAATGTTTATCTCTACTAACCCAAGATTGACAGATTAACAAGATGCCCAAGATCAAGTGATCACACCATCACTAACTTACATTGCATATAAGAGTACATGAAATTTATGGTGAAGACGAAAAAAAGTAGTCTATTCACTAAAGAGAAGATAGCATGCAAAAATTCTTAGCAATAAAAGTGGGAAGGAGGAAGAGGAGACTCTCTTTCAAATTCAGAGCATTGCACACTTCAAACAAGATAAAAATACCTGTATTTGTCCCGTGAAAAGGAAATCTCAACATCATTATCAAAGCCTTATCATAACTGTATATGTTGGAGTCAACAACATGTCTTCTGATTTGCCATTCAGGCAACAAAAGAAAAGGCTATTTTACTAAAATTAAATACTTATTTCAATTAATAACAACTTTTCTATTGACACAAAACATGATTGACAAACCAATCATGATAGACTCACCTTCAGTCAAGCGTTTGATCTCACATGATATCTTAAAAATATTGATTACAAAACCAATCAGTTCTAACCATGTTAGCTTTTACCTACGTATCGACACTGATTGCAGTGGCGATAGCGTGACTTCTCAATGGGCTCCTCCATAACATACATGGAAACAATCACAGGAGGGTGATGATGGACTTCGAGTTGAAATGACCAACTTTGCAATCCTCCCCACAAACCAGTATCTTCAAGATGCCCAAATTCAAGAAGGGATCGGATGTTCTGATGAAATGGGCCATTGAAATTGGCCGGATAACCAGGTTCACAGAAGGTCCTGAATTTAAAGACCTTATCTCCCCTTTTCCTCTTTTTACACCCTCCATCTCCAATGTTCATGTGCATATGCATATGCATATTTGTTGAACGTCTAAGGTGAGAAACTGCATGTTAGAAGGGTTGCTTTGGTATAAAATTCTAGGGACTAGAAGGGGCTAAGTCACACATCTAGTGCCTGGGAAATAAAATTGGAGGGAACTAAAAGTACCATAGAGTTTTCAAAAGAGGAAATGGGGTCTCTTGTTATAAGCATGATTTCATTGAAAATTGGATTTCCACTAGAAATCTTAGGACTTGTGAAAAACGCATCACTTCTGGTCTAACTAACCTAACCCTGTGGGAATTAATTTATCAGATGAGAAGCTTTCCTTGGATGAGGTAAAGCGTCTCTTGTTATAAGCATGATTTCATTGAAAAATGGTTTTGCACTAGAAATACTGGGAAATTAATTTATCAGATGGGAAGCTTTCCTTGGATGAGGTAAAGGATCTCTTGCTATAAGCATGATTTCATTGAAAATTGGTTTTGTACTAGAAATCCTGGGAGCTATGAAATGATGATGGGCTGTCTGGTTTGGATATCAATAAATCGACCATGCTTTTCTTCCTGTTGTAACCAATGGCTAGAATTGGCTTATCAGACTAAAGGGAATGGATCGGATGGGAGCCATTTGATCACAAGGAAATGGGCAGTTACACAAAATTGGATTGCTTCTGGTCCAACTAACCCTGTACAGGTTGATTTATCAAAGGGAAACTTCCTTGGATGAGTGTTTTGTTAGAATTGGGCTTGTGGGGGTCCACAGTCCAACCGAACCCAGCCCATGTCTAGCTATAGGCTTGTTGGCTCTAGATGGAAATTCGAACCTGGATTCACACATGGACAAACCCAATTAAGGACCCGATTGATACCGGATCTCGAGGTATTGGCTCAACCCCAATATCAGCTCTTAATCTTTTCAGATCCAAGTACAAAAGGGATTCGGACTAATCCTATCCATTTGGTTTCTACCTTAATCCCCTCTTTCTTCCCTGTCTGTTACTTGTGGAGGAATTGTGAAATTTCCACATGTGAGTGGTCTATAGGAGTGCTGATGTGCCAATCCAGGCAGAGGTGAAGCCTGTCCTAGCCTGGTCCATTTAGTCAACCAGCCTAATATTCAGACTCAGACCCAGCCCATTTGCTAAATAAACATGCATCCTCTTTTCCAAATACGTCAGGTTGGGTCGGGCCTTTAAGTATATATACACAGGCTTAGGCCTAGCTTTTATCTATCTATCAAATTATAGCATTAGGCATGTGCCCAACCCACTGGCCAAAAGGCACAACACAAACCCAGCCCAATGCAAGGTGGGCTAAGAATGGGCTCGGGCTGGCCCTGCTAGTGGCATTGAGAGTTGGGATTTCTACTTCTTATGCCAAAGTGTATATGCCTGCTTCCCTTAACTTGCTCCTTGATTTCTAACTCTACTCACAGTCTCTCAAATCTCACATTACAATTTTACTTGACAAGCTCCTTGACTCAGAGGGGGCCCTACTCAATCCTCAAGTCCAAATTCTCTTTCTTTTTTTTTTTTTTCACTTGCTGCAAATCTGTTTCACCTAGAATTCTAGGCCTTCGCATTAGACTAGAAGAAGATGGGTCTCACTCCAAGTAGATAAAACATTTCAGAAATCAAAAGATTATTCATGGGCAGAGATGAGTGATGAACCCCAAAATGAGCTTAAATAGTTTTAAGACACGCTTGTTTACATTAGAATAAATAGAAACTAGTAAAATAAACCCGCACTTAGCATGGGCAATACAAGTCACCACTACCAAAATAGAAAGTGAAATCCCACGGAAATATTAAATCTTGCATGATGCGTTAAGTGGGAAAGGAATCTTTGAATAGAAAGGGATTATCGGAGGGTCAAAATGAATTGGCAAAAAAGTCAAAATCAATTCACAAATTCGACTGATTTCTCAATTGAAACCAGTTCGGTTTATATTATATTATATTATATTATTGAATACGTAGCATGGTTAAAAATGAAGATTAAAGTTGAACTTCCAAAAATGAAAGCCAAGTAACATTGCCGAAGATGTTATTTGATGCTTGTTTTTAAAAATTCACCTTTAATTTTCATTTTTAACCACTATATGTAATCAGTTCATATGTATTTTAATGAAAACAAATTGTGTCAACTACTTAATCCTATCCTTAATCTCTTATTAAGCTTTAGGACAATTGCTTTTCTACGAAAAAAGCATAAAAAGTGAATTAGGTTTTCTTTGCTACAGAAAAATGCACGTTCAGCACAACCACTTTTTTTAAGAGAAAAAGCAAAAAAAAGTAAATAGATTTTTTCGCAATTTCACGGCACGTCACAAACCTACCCTTTCTATTTGGGGGCTTTACTAAGGAGTTGAGTGAAATAAAGATTATTTTTAAGAAATAATAAAATACAAGTGGGTTATGATGATATTTTGTTTTTAGTTGTTTGTGATGGAATTTTTTGACTTTTTATATTGAAAAGTGGAGTTTTTTTGTCTTTTAATGGAGAAAAGGGGTTGCTTTTTGGCCTTTTTTTTTAGAAAAATATGGTGAGGAATTTGAATTAAAGTACTTTTAATGTGATTTTTTTTTTTTAAGAAATGGAAACTTTATTTTACTTGGCTTTACTAATAGAGTTGCCCAACAGATATATAGAATGGTAAAACAAAAGGTAATAGTAAATTATATTGGAATGGATGGAGAGAGAAATCCGTGAAATCCTATCTACCTTGGTTGTATCTTGAAGAGAAGTGGGCCCTTGAAAATCCTCTCTAAGTTGGTTCTATCAAGGTTCTTGGTTTCCCATCTAGATCTCCAAGCTAGACAATTTTTTCTATTTCTCAAAATAACGCCTCTATGATTTTAATGGAATTGAATTCCTAAGAATTCATGGTAAAATATATTTCAGAAAAGGAATATCAAAGGGGGAAGGCTGGATAGAGATTGATATGAGTTGGAGATATAGATGCGACCCGATTTTTCTAGGATTTAATTTATTAGGTTAATGATTGGATATTCATTTTCCAATGGAAGAAACATTATTTAATGCCTTTTCTGGATCTTTATCTTTGTATCTTTAACTTTTTGTAAATTACATTTCTTAAAATTCCTAGGAATTCAACTTCATGCAAATAAAGAGCCCTTAGTTTCACCAGTTCCCAAAAAAAAAAAAGAAAAGAGTGGAGTTTGTTAATTAGCCCCTCTATCAAATTTAGCTCTCCTTGATTTTTCCCTAATCCAAGCAATTGGTTGCTTAGAAAAGATATCAGCCTTGTCTTTATTTTGGGAGGAAAGGTAGACTATCCTAAACTAGCTTATTTTAAGTCCTATGGATTATTCCTAAGGTTCTCCGCTTCAATGCCCTTGCTTCTATTTCCTTGCTCTCCCTGAACATCCACCTATGCATCGCAAACGCATGCCTGTTGTTGTGCTTCATGCCATAGGACACACTTCAAAAAAGTATATGAAGATTTGAATATTTCAAAAAAGTATAAAAGTTTTTAATATCTCTTTTAATCAAGTCCTCTCCAAAAAAAAAAAAAATTTTTTTTTTCAAAAAATGACAAAACTACTATTTCCTTACGGTTTTTGTCTTTTATTAACTTTTTTCCTCTCCAAAGCCAACCATTTTGATTTGTTAAAGTGGGCCTCACTAGGTCATTTGGTTTGGACTTGATTATTTCTCTTTATGATTTATTAAAGGGACGTTTTGAAAAATGACATGAGGGTATTTTTATCATTTTAAAAACCTTTTTCCTAATTGAGTACTTAATTAATTGAAAGAAATATGAAAAACTTTTATACTCTTTGAAAATATTAAAACCCTCATGTAGTTTTTTTGAAAACGAGGTATAAGTTTAAACCTTTTTGAAAATTTTCCTTTCCTTTTTTATATTTTTTTACCATTTCAGTTAGATATTTCACAATTTTTCTTGTGATGTACTCATTTTTTAATATTTCAGGAAATAGTATCATTTATCAACAAAATTAATGTTTCAAAACAACCCAAAAAAGTCAATGGATTGATGGCTCAGTGGCATAGTAAATTTTGATTTCTATAAGGAACTCAGAGCTGCACCAAATAACATTAGCACCAATTCAACAAAGAAATTTTTTTTGCACCAAATATGAACTTCTAAATTCTATAAAAATTATTGTTCAAAATTTTTATTTCTATAAAATTTACTGACGTGATAATTTTCTCTTTTCATATAAAGAGGTGTTTACACAAGCGTGTCCCAAATAAATACTCAGAAGGTGGAAGGACGCGGCATTTTTGTTTTTACCTGATACTTTTTAGCAAAAGGATATCTGATCACATATCGCAGCTGTACTGATGCCAGAGAGGAATCTGTACGTTGACCCCACACCATCTGTCATTTGATGGAAACCTGATGCACAATTAATCTGGAGTTTACTTTTCAATAACACAACCCAGTTGGCTATCAATCCAACCTTTTGTTTTATCATTCTATCCCGAACTAGCACTGCCATTTGTTAACCTTCTCTCTTTAATAGTATAATACTCACCTGGACCCGTTTTGATTCATGAATATCACCACAACCCTCTCAATGTTAGGAGGTGTGATACTTAAAAAACTGTTAAGAAGAATATGCTCTTATTTTTATTTATTTTTTCCATAAGTGGAATTTCAATTGTTGCATTATGACAAAGAACCAACATAAAGCACTGGGGCCAAAAAGGCATCTCTCTCTCTCTCTCTCTCTCTCTCTCTCTCTCTCTTATTTGTCTTTCTTTTTTGGAGATTTAACGGGAAAAACCCTCTTAAACAGGCTATTAATGAATTTGGCCCCAATAGAAAAGGTCAGACAGAATGGGCCCTAAATTGATGTTTCTCTTCTTTTTTTTTTTTTGTCTTTTAGCGCTATAGTCGATATCGACGCTTTCGCCCGAACCTTCATTCATCTCTTCCTCTCTCTCTCGTTCTCTCTTGCTCTCTGCAACTGATCTCAAATCACAATCTTTGAGAAGGAGGAAGAAGGAAAGAGAAAGCTGGTCGGTGTGTGTAGATGAGATGCACGGAGATGGAGGTGTGCGCAGGGGTTGTGAGGGCTGAGTGCAGCAGTGAAGGAGGGGGAAAATGGAAAAGAAGAGGAAGAAAGAAAGAAAAAAAAAAGAAAGAGAGGGAGAAGGAAGGAAGAAAGAAAGGACGTGTGCACTGGCGTGAAGTGCAGTGGGTGGCAAAGGGCAGTGCAGGGAGAAAGGAGAAGAAAAGGGGGAAAGGGGGAAGGAAGAAAGAAAGAAAGGAAAAATGAGGAGAGCCATCTCGGTGGAGTGGGTGTGCGGTGGCCCATCACGGCTCATCTCTTTCATCTCATCTTCACCATCCCAGGACGCAGATGATAGACCTCTTCCTCCTTCTCCTTTGTTCTCTCCGGCCAGCCAACCAACCGCTCTTTCATCCTTTCCATCTTCCTACCATCAACCTCCATCTCATCCTATCCTTAGCCCTCACGCATCTCCCTTATCTCCACGCGGCCCATCATCATCTCTTCTTCATCTCCATCTCCACGATGAATGCAATGCAAGTTTAGAGAAGCAATGTGCCACAAATCTGTGTTGGGGTAGTTTCCATGAAGGTGTTTGATGAAATGACGAAGAGAAAGGAGAAATGAAATTTCACGCTCATTTATCTTATTTTTCTCATGGGAAAGAAATCTGCTGCTGTTGTGGGGTTTGTCATTCATTGATTTTGCTCACTAGGAGATATTAGAGGAGAGGAATTAGAGAACATAAGTGAGGTTTTCATTCATTGATTTTTGTAATTTTCAAACAGATTTCATGGGAGAATGATGTATTATTACTACGATGAAAGTACTGGACGAAGGAACTTGGCTAGACACCACTCTAATGTATTATTACTATGAGATCATGAGAGAAGGATGTCCAACCACTTTTATCGCCGACCCAAGCATATGTGTAAGTCTGCGCTAAACTGTCCTATCTTTGATTCTAACAAACACCTCGATGAGTTATCTTTATTTGTTAACCATTTATATTGTGGTGATATTACTATTTGCAGAGTTGGTGGCAGGATGAATCTGATGCCAGTGTTGAAGCTGCCTTCAGTAAGCACGGCCATAGAGTCTGGGAAGCAAGGGAGACACATACACTAGTGTTTGCCATCCACTACAGAAACCATTTCACGCTGGTTGTGGGTTACGTTGATGAAAGAAGGTGGGAGTTCTATAACAGTTTAGTTGGTGATCGTTTGACAAGAAATAAAGCAGAGAAGTTTATAAGTATGGTTTGGGATCCTAAATGGCAATCCGAATACATAGTTTGAGACATCACCTATGATAACATTCACCCCCCCCCCCCCCCCCCCATTTTTCCTTTTTACAGATTGGCGGATCCATTTTTATGGATTAGCCTGTTTAAGGAAGATATTCCTCATCAAGACAATTATAATGACTGCAGAGTCTTCGCCGTGGCATTCGCGGAGCATTGTGTTCATCACCGTCCTGTTACATTTACACAGTTCGACATCCCTTACTTTTGTAGCATAATTGTCATTGAGTTATTCAAGAGAAGTTGACAATGAATGCTAATAGGTTGAATCTTCCTGAGTTTGACCCTACCGGTTTGGTGTAATTTTCTTAGCTATTTAATAGAAGTTTTAGGAAGGTTTTTTGGGTAGTAGACGGAGAGGCCAAACATAGATACTTACTTTATTTACTTCGTAATTGAAATTATGGAACTTGTGGGCAGTGGTTGTGGAACTTCTATGGTTTTGGGTAGTTGGATTTATGTTGTGAAACTTCATGTACCATTATTTGAAATTGAATGGTTTATCAATGTATGGTTGTTAATTGAATGTGTGAACGAAATGTACTAATGTATTCAGAACAATGTTTAGTACAATGGAATGTACCATTGTCTGGTTTGTTTAACATGACCAATAGTCGATATCGACTATTTAGCTGAAGCCTAAAAAACACAATCATAGTCGATTTCGACTATTTAGCTGAAACCTAAAAACCACAGTCATTGTCGATATCGACTATTTAGCTGAAACTTAAAAAAAAACAGTCATAGTGATATCGACTATTTGGCTGAAACATTAAAAAAAAAAAAAAAAAAAAAACAGTTATAGTCGATATCGACTATTGTCATAGTCGATATTAACTATTTAGCTGAAATATAAAAAACACAGTTGTAGTCGATATCGACTATTTAGCTGAAACATAAAAAATATAGTCATAGTAGATATCGACTATATTATAATACTATAACTTACTAAGTGTAGCTCTAGATGGGGTTAGCTAATCATTTTCAATAATAAAAGTAAAAAAAAAATAAAAACATCAATAACAGGACAATACAAATAACCATTATATTATCATAGATAAGTTCTCAACAACATATAACCCCAAAACAGGGCGATCCGTGCAAAAGGAAAAAGTATATTTAGCACTTGTGCCATTCCAAAAAATGCTTCAACAAAATGTGCAAGCCTATCATGGCTACATCTTATATCAATCACATTAACACAAAATATTAACACCAATCAAAATGGACATGATGACATTAACACGTGCATCCCCCTTCCAAAAAATCTCTTCTATGTAAAAATTACATTATTCAGACGGTTGCATCTTCTATCAGACTAACACCACATATTAGCACCAACCAAAGAGGAGTTCACATTAACTCTTGCATCCCCCTTCCAAAAAATATTTTAGTAGACTGTACACTGTTCAAAACGGCTGCATCTTCTATCATATTAACACCAAATATTAACATCAACCAAAAAGGAGTTCACATTGACTCTTGCATCACCCTTCCAAAAAATGCTTTAGTAGACGTTGTACACTGTCCAGACGGTTGCATCTTCTATCACATTAATACCAAATATTAACACCAACTAAAGAGGAGTTCACATTAACTCTTGCATCTCCCTTCCAAAAAATGCTTTCACCAATTCAACCAAAACCAATTTCATCATTGGACGTCATAGTAGAGAGTTTTGATGGGGAAGGTTTCGACCCTTCACTCAGACATTTCAAAAGCTCAACAGTTCGGACATCTCAAACACATTTCAAACACCTCAAACACATTTCAAATGTCTTAAATAGGGGGAAACCATTCATAACATTACAAGTTCATTGTGTCATGGCCTTACATTTCAAAAAATATATGCATGAAATCTGTTTGAAAATTACAAAAATTAATGAATGAAAACCCTACCCATTTTCTATAATTCCCCTCCTCCAATATCTCCTAGTGAGCAAAATCAAGGAATGACAAACTTCACAACAGCAGCAGACTTCTTTCCCATGAGAAAAAAAAGAGAAATGAGTGAAATCTCATGCTCCTTTCTCTTCGTCATTTCATCAAACACCTTCATGGAAACTACCCAAACACAGATTTGTGGCTCATTGCTTTTCCAAACTTGCATTCCATTCATCATGGAGATGGAGATGAAGAAGAGATGATGATGGGCTGCGTGGAGATAATGGAGATGCGTGAGGGCTACGGATAGGGTGAGATTGAGGTTGATGGTAGGGAGATGGAAAGGATGAAGGAGCGGTGGGTTGGCTTGCCGGAGAGGACAAAGGAGAAGCGGAGAGAGGTCTGTCGTCTGCGTCCTGGGATGGTGAAGATGAGATGAAGGAGATGAGCCGTGATGAGCCACCACACACCCACCTGCTTACCCCACTGAGATGGCTCTCCTCCTTTTACCTTTCTTCTTCTCCTTTCTCGTTGCACTGCCCTTTGCCACCCACTACACTCCACGCCAGTGTACATGTCCTTTCTTTCTTTCTTCCTTCTCCCTCTCTTTCCTTTTTTTTTTTTTTTTTTCTCGTTCTTTCTTCATCTTCTTTTCTCTTTTCCCCCTCCTTCATTGCTGCACTCCGCCTTCACAGCCCCTGCACACCTCCATCTTCGTGCATCTTATCTGCATAAACCCACCAGCTTTCTTTTTCCTTTCTCCTCCTTCTCAAAGATTGTGATTTGAGATCAGTTGCAGAGAGCAAGAGAGAACAAGAGAGAGAGGAAGAGATGAATGAAGGTTCGGGCGAGAGCGTCGATATCAACTATAACGCTAAAAGACAAAAAAAAAAAAAAAAAAAAGAAGAAGAAGAAGAAGAAGAAAAAAATCAATTTAGGGCCCATTCTGTCTGGCCTTTTCTATTGGGGCCAAATTCATTAATAGCCTGTTTAAGGGGGTTTTTCCCATTAAATCCCCTTCTTTTTTCTTGCTATTATCATTCTTGTATTTTTTTTTTACGGCAAATTGTGGCAGAGAAATGAGAAAAGCATTGGCTGCATGTTGGCCCTTGGGTGTAATGATCCTCTGAGGCTTTAGCACAGGATTTCTCTATGTTAAAGCCTCATGAGTATCCGGACTAAGTCAAGGCCCAAGGATCCTGTACATTTATAGGGGCGAAGGACCAATATATTATTTATTAAATGATACCCTATTTCATGTTGTTCTCTCCCTATCCACTGGTTCGTTTGTGAGACCCTGAGATTAATTATCCTGTTGCTTGAGAAATCAGAAACAATGGGAGAAGGAGTTCCAGAAACAGTATTGAATTCAGGGGAGAAGATCCCAATGATAGGCCTGGGAACGGCTTCATCACCAGTCCCTCATGACCTTCTCATCTCCTCCTTCATCTCTGCCATTGAGACTGGTTACAGGCACTTCGACACTGCTGCCCTTTATGGGAGCGAGGCTCCCCTAGGAAAAGCCATAGCTCAAGCACTGCAGCAAGGCCTGGTCAAGACACGAGAGGAGCTCTTCATCACATCCAAGCTCTGGTGCACCGAAGCCCACCATGACAGGGTCCTCCCTGCCCTCAAACAAACTCTTCAGTGAGTAATCTAATTCTCTCTACCCCTTATTTTTACCACTTATATTTCAGTTTATGGGGTCGTGGGTGACTTTAATTTCATACCCACCAGATTTTGAAATACTAATCTGGTCTCTACTTCTTCTTCTTCCTTTTTTTTTTTTTTTTTTTTTTTTTTTTTTTTTTTTTTTTTTTTTTTTTTTTTTTTTTTTTAGGGTTTATCATCAGAGAAACTTTTATTACTCTAATCTGGTCCCTAACTTATCAAGCATTGATTTACCAGAAAAAAAATAAAATAAATGAAAGACCTTAGCAGCATAAAAAGGGTTTCTAATAATCCTATCAATAAGAAGAATGGTTGCATTGCATGTCAGCATTCCACCAAAAGGTGAGCAATTTGCATTATCCTATCATTAGGCCTATAGGTATAATAATATTATTATTATTATTATGACCTACCGTCCTACCCCTTCCCAAGATAAGTGTCTCAATGTATTTTAGACCAAAATACCAATTTGTCAGGTTAAGTGTCTCAATGTCTTTGGGTGACCTAAAGTGGTGAAACGGTGGAACAGTAATTGGATAGGCCATAACTCAAAAGCATAAATAGCTCCAACCATCCAATAAGAAGAATTATTGCAGCCTAACCAGTGGATTGGATGCAAAAACATTTTCGCTTACTTATTTGAACACTCATTTGTAGCAGTAGAATAAATAGATTTCATTATATATGTGGTTAAAAAAAATGAAGATCAAATGTGAATTTGCAGAAATAAACATCAAATAATCTTTTATTTCATGAAAATAGATAAAGGGAAGAAGGGAAATGAATATCAAGCAATCACCATAGTAATTCAATACATAGTAAATAGAATTTCATATCTGCTTCTCCACTTTATATCCTTCGCCCCACACTTCTTCATTAATCTTTGAGGATTTGACATATTAATTTTCCTTAAACCTTGTTCCTCCAATTTCATGACTAAAAATCTATTAATGTCACCATCGCTTGACTCTAGTCCACAAATTTTTTTTTTGAAACTTTTCTGCCCCGGATCCGACGATATCATGGGATCCGAGTGTCAAAACCCATGATATCATGGGATTTAGGTCTAAAAAAAAAGACGGCCTAGATTTTTTAATGTACGGATTTTCAACTTTTTACATTTGAATCCCATGATATCAAGGGATCAAGAGTAGAGAAGTAAAGAAAAAATGTGGATCAAACGACTCTGGTGACATTAATAGATTCTCAGTCATGAAATTTGGGATACAAGATTTAAGGGAGATTAATATGTCAAATTCCCTTAATCCTACTCGTTTGGCATTTTACTTTTAAAATAAAGTGGAATGAAGTGAAATAAAAAGAGAGAATAAAATATGAGTGGGTTATAATGGTATTTTATTTTTAGTTGTTTGTGATGGAATATTTTTGACTTTTTGTATGGGGAAATGAGGTTTTTTTTTTCTTTTAGTGAATAAATATTGTTGTTTTTTTACTTCTTTTTTTTTTTAAAGACGGAGAGAGTTGTGGTAAAAAGTGATTTTGATTTTATATTTAACTTGACTTGACTTTACAAGTAAAATTACCAAATGGAAAAAACTAGTAAAATTAATTTTACGGTGAATGCTTATATATGTTTGATGCAAATAAACAGACTGTATGTGACTATCAGAATGGTACAATCACCATGTGGCCAGTGATGCGGCGGCCCACATGACGAATAAACCCCATCACATTCCCTAGGCACAAACAATCCACATCTTGTTTTTTGCATATAAAGTATTTCACTGCTATCATGTATTTGCAGGAATCTTGAGTTGGATTACATTGATCTCTATCTTATTCACTGGCCCTTGAGTTTGAAGCCAGGGGAAATCAAGTTTCCCTTCAATAAGGAGGATCTTCTCCCCATGGATTTCAAGGCAGTCTGGGAAGCTGTGGAGGAGTGCCAGAGACTCGGCCTAGTTAAGTCCATTGGAGTGAGCAACTTCTCATGGAAGAAGCTCTCACAACTCATGGTCAATGCTAAAATACCACCAGCAGTGAATCAGGTATGGTCATCCTGGGCCCTGGACTTTCATTCAATCTTGGGTTTGAACCCAGGTCTCCAATAATTGGATATCGGGTGTAGGGCCACCTGTCCCCAGGCCCATTCACAACCCCATTATTGATGATGATGATGATGATGATGATGATGATGCTGCTGCTTTCAGGTAGAATTGAATCCAGCATGGCAGCAGAGGAAGCTAAGGGACTTTTGCAAGGAGAATGGAATACTTGTGAGTGCATGGTCTCCTTTAGGAAAGAATGGAGCCCCCTGGGGGTCCCTTGCAGTAATGCATAGTCCTATATTGAAAGAAATTGCAGCTGCTAAGGGGAAGTCTACCGCTCAGGTAACTACTAATAAATGTTTGTTTCATGGGCTGATGACAAGCCAATATATCAGAGCCAATAGTTGGGCCTCACCCATCACTACTGCTCACAACCCATCCTTATTTGGGGCAGGTTTGATAGGACTTCTATTGGTGTATGGGTTTGTAGATTGTGACCCACTTTTAAGACCTATTTGGATGCACAAGAAAATAAAGAAAAGTAATATTTTATAGAATACAATCCTTCATTTTATAAAGAAAAGAATCTTGTGTGCTTGGCAACCCAAGAAAAAACTGAAGAAAAGATTTCTTTTCTTTGAAAAAACTCAATATTTCTTCATACAGCTTCCCCCCTTAGAAAACTTTCTATAATATAAAAATATTTCAAAATGACAATTACAAAGTGGTAGAGTAAAGTAAATACTTTAGTTCAACAAATCCATCATAATGTATTTGTTTACATATATGGTAAAGTAAAGTAAAGGGTAAATGACATGGCTAAAGTAAATGTGAGATAAAGTATATGGTGAAGTAAAGTGGGAGTGAATGGAA
Source organism: Camphora micrantha (assembly GCA_003546025.1). Classification (NCBI taxonomy): domain Eukaryota; kingdom Viridiplantae; phylum Streptophyta; class Magnoliopsida; order Laurales; family Lauraceae; genus Camphora; species Camphora micrantha. Next base: position 85,707,855 of record QPKB01000001.1, read on the forward strand.
CGTAGTTTCTTTTTGTGTGACTTTACTTTATCACATTTTACTGTAGTTTTATATGTTAAATAAAAAGTGACATGTTCATGTGTGTAGTAAAGTAAAATAAAGATTGATTTCACATCATGGTAAAATATGAGATAAAGTAAGGTGAGATAAAGTAAGTGGTGAAATAAAGTGAGAGAGAATTTGTAAAGTAGTTTTTTTATATTGACTTACTTTACTACACTTTACTATAGTTTTATATGATATAAGAAAAGTAACTTATGTAAAAAATGTGGCAGTTGAACTTTACTTTATCACACTATTTTTTTTTTATCCACACGTGGTAAATTATATATAAATTAAAAGTATTTAATTAAAAATTATTCTAATAATAAAATTTACTTTAATTGTAGCACATTTCAAACAACTCAATTGAAAATCTGTAATATTCTTCAAATATTACCAAACACCAAAAATAGTATAATATTATAATATTACATTATTCTATTCCATACTATCTTATTCTTATAATATATTATTTAAATCTGTAAATATTTTATTATGTAAACATTCAAACGGTCTCTAGGTTTGAGGCAGGTTACGGCTTCCCTGATATGCCCCACTCTATTTATGACCTATTTATGTATTTATCTGAGAAAATTAATTATTTGTAAAGAAACCATTTTTTACCTTAAAATGATTACCATCTCGTTTACATTGTAAAAGGAGAACGGGACTGATTTTGAAACTGGACCCAATCTCAATATCTGGCCCAACAATGGCAGATTTGGTATCATATATCCGTGTGATAGGCCAGGCTAGGTGTGGGTTGCAGCAAGTATGGATTAACCTTGAACCACATGGAGCCCAACTCGTAGCAATCCATAGTCCGAGCAAGGTAATTTATCAAGCGGAGGCCCATTTACAGAACGGCATGAGTTGCGGCCGATTCTCGGGCCTAATTCAAGTCCAAGAGAATAAATGGGCTGACCATGTAAGATGAAGGCCCACCTCTCAAATCTCCCTTTCTGCAGTGGGCAGTACTTAACAGATATATATGGATGTCATTTTAACATGTCCCAGGTTTCTTTGAGGTGGATATACCAGCAAGGAGTGAGTGTAATAGTGAAAAGCTTCAACAAGGAGAGGATGAAAGAGAACCTTGAAATCTTTGATTGGGAGTTGAGTGAGGAAGAGTTGCAGCAAATCAGTCAGATTCCAAAGCACAGGGGATTTTCAGGAGAACTCTTCATCTCTCCAAATGGGCCATACAAGACCCTCCAGGAGCTTTGGGATGAGGATTCTTAACTTCCATGCTTTCTCCAATTAATCCCTCGTTTGTTTTCAGGGTTGAAGTTATTAAAGAGTGTTTTATTTTGAGTTTTGCTGTAGTCTAAGTTGTGGGGATTGAATAAAGACCGAAAACATTGCTTGTAACGTAAGATGATGCACCTCCCATGTCCTTTTTATTTTATAAAAAGCATGACGTGTCACGAAAGGGACCTCCACCCGAATTATTCCAATGCGCAAGGGACCTTAGGCATTAAACAATTATATACTGGACTAGAGACTTTATAGCCCAATAATCAGGAATCTATCGCTAATTTTTCCTAATATTAGTAACTAATTGGAAGCCTATCTAATGTTGGTAGTCATGACTGGACTTTCTATTGTCTTTGATAACAGTTGCACCAATAAAATGTTGGAAATCATAGCAGGGTCCATTTATTGTTGATACCTCCTAATGCATATCATATGGTGGCCCCACCCTACCAAATTTGGGTAAATAAATTTCAGTAGGATAATTAATAGCCCAGCCCAAAATGCATTTCATGAGAGTACTCGTAGAGTCCATTGATCAAATTGTATTTTGGAAAAAAAAAATTGTTTTCCCTTTCTCTGGACCATTGAAGTGTTGATTCAATTCATTAAAAATCTATTTGTAGGCTAAAAGCAAATGTGGCCCATTTAGTGACAGAAGAGCATCTAAAGCCAACAAGCCAATCATTCTCATATTATAACAACCACTGAATGTATGAACAACATTTAACAGAAGTAATTGTTGAGAGGTAAACTCTGACATTGGCGTTTCCTCCCCATTGCAGACTGTAATAAATGTAAACTTCACTCAAAAATCCTTCTTCATATGATCATAATTACCAGACGTAAGACTCTAAAAAGAAAAAATAAAAAAAGAAGGGTTTTTAAGTGGGAATGCTGGTTTGATGTGGGTTTGGCTAAATTCACGTCCACTTAAAGTTTTTTTTTTTTTTTATAAAATCCTTTTTATTTATTTTTTTTAACAGGAATTTCATTTATTGGGGAGAGTTATGACAAAGAAAAGCATATCACATTTCACAATTTTGGAAGAAGGTGGCCGGCACTCTTGTATGGTAGTGGAGTGTCAGCTTAAGATGCTTGGAGAAAAATGTGGCTTTTTCAACAAACACTGACATTTTCTCTACTTCTTTTATCACGTCCAATTCAAAACGGGACCCATTTGTGGCATTTGACAGATACTTCAAAGACATTTCACAGGCATCCAATAACCACCCAAAAGCGAAAGATTAGCAACATTAAAAAAAAAAATAGCAATATAAATAAAGCACTAATGCCAATGATCAACCGAATGAGAGTCGACGAGATGCCATGTTAGAAAAAAGAAGAAGAAGACAAGCAACATAAATATAGCACCGAGGCCAAGAAAGCATCTCTCTCATTTCTCTTTGTTTTTTCTTGTTATTATCATTCATGTCTTTTTTACTGCAACTTGTGGCAGAGAAATGAGAAAAGCATTAGATGCATGTTGGCCCTTGGGTGTATGATCAAGGCTGAATCTGGATCCTCAGAGGCTAAGTTAGAGAAAGAGGTAAAAAGGAGTGAAGTGAAAATCCATAGTGTGTCCCACCCATTTGCAGCCCAACTGTTGAAAATAGATTCCTCTGTGCAAATGGGGTATTCTCAAATTTTATGTCAATTTGTTTTTTTTTTTTTTTTTTGACCATTTGATTGACCGTTGATAAAAAATAAAATCAAACTTTTCATCCACCGGTGGAAAACATTCAGATTGACGTAGATTTTGAATATTATACCCTAGAGGCTGGAGTGCAATTGATTTGGATTTCAATTGGTGGTGCCATGGTGGAGTTTTGCTCCTTTTTAACTCAAGATTTCTCAGTGTTAAAAGACTTAAGAGTATCCAGACTAAGTAAAAGCCTAGGATCTTGGGCATTTATGGGGCCAAGGACCAATATATTATTTATTAAGTGGTGATGCCCTATTTCTTGTGGTTGACTTCCTAGTCCCTATTCACTGGTTTGTGAGATTATCCTGTTGCTTGAGAAATCAGAAGCAATGGGAGAAGGAGTTCCAGAAGCAGTATTGAATTCAGGGGAGAAGATCCCAATGATAGGCCTGGGAACGGCTTCATCACCAGTCCCTCAAGACCTTCTCATCTCCTCCTTCATCTCTGCCATTGAGACTGGTTACAGGCACTTCGACACTGCTGCCCTTTATGGGAGCGAGGCTCCCCTAGGAAAAGCCATAGCCCAAGCACTGCAGCAAGGCCTGGTCAAGAGCCGAGACGAGCTCTTTATCACATCCAAGCTCTGGTGCACCGAAGCCCACCATGACAGGGTCCTCCCTGCCCTCAAACAAACACTTCAGTGAGTAATCTAATTAATTCTCTCTTTGAAGATGGCTCTTTCACTCTACCCTTATTTTTACCACTTATATTTCAGTTCATGGGGTTGTGGGTGACTCTAATCTCATGCCTACCAGAAAATATTCCAAAAGATCATCTAATGGACCTAACCCCAGATAGGCAATCACCAGAAATTGAAATATTTTGACATGCATGATTCGGTTTGGATGCCAATTTTAAACCAACATATCAATTTTTCCGGATAAGTGTCTCAATGTCTTTGGGTGAGATCTAAAGTGGTGAAACGGTGGGACATTAATTGCATAGGCCATAACCCAAAACCTGGGAAATAAATAGCCGCCAACCATCCCATAAGAAGAAGAATTGCGGCCTAACCAGTGGATTGGATGCAAACTTTTTTGTGTACTTGTTTGAATAGTCATTTGTAGCATTATAATGCATAGATTTCATGCCATATGTGGTTAAAATGAAAATTAAAAGTGAATTTGCAGAAATAAATATTAAATAACCTTTGCTTTTTCGAAAATAGATAAATGAAAGATGGGAAATGAATATCAAGCCATCACCTCAGCAATTCAATACATGGAAAAGCAAACACTTTATATCCTTCGCCCCACTTCTCTAAAAATCCGTTGGTTAAGTTCATTTCACCATGAATTCTTTCTTATATATGTTGCTGCAAATAAACAGACAGCATGTGGCCATCGGAATGGTACGATCACCATATGTGGCTTATGATGCGGCAGCCCACATGACGAATAAACCCCATCACATTCCCTAGGCAAAATCCACATGAAGTTGTTTTTTGCATATAGAATGTTTCACTGCTATCATATATTTGCAGGAATCTTGAGTTGGATTACATTGATCTCTATCTTATTCACTGGCCCATGAGTTTGAAGCCAGGGGAAAACAAGTTTCCCTTCAATAAGGAGGATCTTCTCCCCATGGATTTCAAGGCAGTCTGGGAAGCTATGGAGGAGTGCCAGAGACTTGGCCTAGTCAAGTCCATTGGAGTGAGCAACTTCTCATGGAAGAAGCTCTCACAACTCATGGTCAATGCTAAAATACCACCAGCAGTGAATCAGGTATGGTCATCCCGGGCCCTGGACTTCCATTCAATCTTGGGTTTGAACCCAGGTCTTCAATAATTGGATTGGGTATAGACCCACCTGGCCCCAGGCCCATCCACAACCCCATTATTGATAATGATGATCTTTCAGGTGGAATTGAATCCAGCGTGGCAGCAGAGGAAGCTAAGGGACTTTTGCAAGGAGAATGGAATACTTGTGAGTGCATGGTCCCCTTTAGGAGCGTTTGGAGCCTCCTGGGGGTCCCTTGCAGTAATGGATAGTCCTATATTAAAAGAAATTGCAGCTGCTAAAGGGAAGTCTACCGCTCAGGTAACTACTAATAAATGATGACAAGCCAATAGTTAGGCTTAATCCATCACTACTGCTCTTAGGTGGGACAACTCATCCCTTTTAGGGGCAAGTTTGGTAGGATTTCTATTGGTGCCGTGTGGGCACGGGTTTGTAGATTGTGACCCACTTCAGGTTTGAGGCAGCTCGAGCCCAACTTTTAGCAATCCATAGTCCCAGCAAGGTCATTTATCAAGAGGAGGCCCATTTACAGAATTGCATGAGTTGCGCCCGATTCTCGGGCCTAATTCAAGTCCAAGAGAATAAAATGGCCGGCGATGTAAGATGAAGGCCCACCTCTCAAATCTTCCTTTTAGCAGTAGGTGGTACTTAACAGATATATATATATAAATGTATGTGATCATTTTGACATGTCCCAGGTTTCTTTGAGGTGGATATACCAGCAAGGAGTGAGCGTAATAGTGAAAAGCTTCAACAAGGAGAGGATGAAAGAGAACCTTGGAATCTTTGATTGGGAGTTGAGTGAGGAAGAGTTGCAGCAAATCAGTCAGATTCCACAGCACAGGGGATTTTCAGGAGAACCCTTCATCTCTCCAAATGGGCCATACAAGACCCTCCAGGAGCTTTGGGATGAGGATTCTTAACTTCCATGCTTTCTCCAATTAATCCCTTGTTTGTTTTCAGGGTTGGAGTTATTAAAGAGTGTTTTATTTCGAGTTTTGCTGTAGTCTAAGTTGTGGGGATCGAATAAAGAAAACATTGCATGTATGTAAGATGGACCTCTCTTATCCTTTTCTTTTATGAGATGAAGTCTTAGGCAAACAGGATTTTGGTCAATCGAAAGATTAATCATAAATGATGATACATATTCATATGTTTAATATATGCTCAATCTTATGGTTGAACCATTTATTATTAAAATAAAATTGGATCAAATCCTAGGATGTTCAAAATGAGCAGTTTTAGGCTTTAAATTTTCAATATGTGGGGCTTACTTTGTCTCACACAAACTTCTCAAGAGTGAGAGCCTCAGAGACCAGTACATAAACTCTGAAGAGGACTGTGGATGGACATTTGGTTGAGTAAGGAGTCCAGGTTTACTCACGAAAACTGGTAATTAGGGTCGTCAGTATGGCCCACTTAATAAAATCTGGATGGCCCCAAAAAATTGCTTCCTTTTATATGAGCTCTCATTTCGTTTCATAGAAGCTACCTCTAAATACTATTGGGCCACTGTTAGGTTACTTGAATTCTTTTATAATATTTTATTTATGTAATTTGGAAGTTATCAATTGCTATGCCTAAATTAAGAAAAGAAGAAATATGTAGAAATGACTGACCTATTGCAGGTCCCAATTGTTAGGATTTTCTTTAAAATGGGAGTCATTTTAAGCTAACAAGTAATGAGACCCCATCTATTGATGATAAATTTTGATAATAGAGAAAGCCATCTGATTTTAGCAAATCAGTGCACAATCTAATATTAAAAGCAATGTGATTGATTTGATGTTGGTTAATCACCGTGGGGTCTCACCAAACTTTAGAAACTGTGAGCACACGTCAAATGGTGATTATTTTGATAGGTTAAGATTATTGTGGAACTCATTTGCCATAATTGCCCACACTTGTCATGGATTGTACCCATTCGGATGGACTTTACATAAATGGAGATGAAAGGATTTAGGGATGAGACTTATTTATTTATTTATTATATAAATATATTTTTTTGTAGAAATTACGGGCCAAGGAGGTCTTTCGATCACCCCAGGTCCCTGTCCCAGGTGGAGGGCCATGCCCCCCTCTTCCTCTCACACACACTCCAATGCCTAGGTGGGGAGCTGAGATGGGTTCCCACTCAAGTGAGGGGCTCCCCATGTATAGGATGAAACAAAATAAATGGTGGTTCATCTTCCTTGTTTTTTAAAAAATACATAATTAATCTGTATTACGTCGACGAAAGCCAATACTCAAAAGAGTAAATCTAAACTTTTGGATCCTTGCTCTAGGAGACTCAATCAAACTATACAAAAGAGTAAATCTAAACTTTTGGATCCTGGCCCTTGGCCCTTGGGTGTATGATCAAGGCTGAATCCGGATCCTCTGAGGCTAAGCTAGAGAAAGAGTTAAAAAGGAGTGAAGTGAAAACCCATAGTGAGTCCCATCCATTTGCAGCCCAACTGTTGAAAATAGATTCCTCTGTGCTTATGGGAATATGGGGTATTCTCAAATTTTATGTCAATTTGATTTATTTATTTTTAACCATTTTATTGACCGTTGATGAAAAATAAAATCAAACTTTTCATCCACCGGTGGAAAACATTCGACTTGATTTAAATTTTGAATACACCCTATATTCCTGGAGTGCAATTGATTTGGATTTCAATTGGTGGGCCCATGGTTTAGTTATGCTCCTTTTTAACTCTTCCCATCATATTTTAAAAAAAAAATCAAAAAGTAACTTCATTTCTCTATTAAAAGACCAAAAAAAATCTACTTTTCAATAAAAAAAAAAGTAAAAAAGATTACATCACAAACAACTAAAAATAAAATACCATCATAATCCACTTATATTTTATTATTTCCTCTAAATAACATTTACTCTATTCAATTCCATTAGTAAAGCCCCCAAACAAGCCCTAAAATATTAAGACTAAGCACATGGCAAGTCTATTTGCCTTTAAACCTCTATTTCTGTAAAGCGGGTAAAGAATATAAAATAAGAAGCGTTTTACATTGACTTGTAGCCTGTGCCCACTCTAGAAAAATAGATGCAAAGTCCCTTAAAATGAGATGAGCCATTTTGGGCATGCGAAAAATCTGAGGCGGCGGAGCCCAATTTCGAAGACAAAAATGGCCCCAGATGGCACTTTTATTCCCAACAAAAACCCTCAAAATAAAATGAATCGTTGGGGAGAAAAACACTATATTCGACGGAAGAAGGAACGAAGAACACTTTCGCTTGCAACGGAAAGGGTGACCGTGGGCTGGTCTGCAACTCACCTTCTCTCTGGTTCCCGTTCTCTCTCTTTGTCATTAATAACCCTTCTCTATCCAATCCTCCTCTCTCGTTTGGAGGTATTTCTTCCTGTTTCTCTTTTTATGTAGTGAGGGATTTACGATTCAGGTGTCTGAGTAGTGATTTCATTCAGGTTTTGGCCACTGTATGTATGGTGTGAAAATGTTCTGTTTTTTCCTATGACCACCAAAGTGCATCATTTGAATAGGTTTTACTGCGGTGTTTTGATCAATGAGGTTTTAATGGCTTAAAATGTTGCTTGTTTTTGCTAGAACTGATGCTGTTTGGATTTGTGGGTTATGAGTAGAAATGCTGACTAGGGATGTCTGGCTTCTTTTAACTGGGTTATTTGGGTTTGAGGTAAATTTTTTTTTTTTTTTCACTGATTTGGAACTTGGTAGTGTTTGGATTGATGAGTTTCACTAGTTATGATGCTTTTGGATTGGTGTGTTATGAATAGAAACTAGTAGAGAAATTAAATGATGATGAGGATGTATTGATTGATGCCAGTGGTTGAAATGATGAACCAATAGGAAGATTAAATAAACTCAAAAGACGGACGCCCTCACAAATAAAATCAGAGTAAATGTAAATTTGATTTCTTTTGTCCCATTGTTTCCTTAATCACATCTAATTTTAGGAATTTTCCACTTCTATGGCCAAATGTAAAGTCCAAAACCATTAGTACCCAATAAGTCATTGCGGATGGTTTCCATTATTGTCCCAGATGGAAGATGCATTCATCGGTCATTGGCCTAAAGACGGACCCTATTTATAGGCTTGCTCTTTGTGGTGTAATGTTGCAGTATGCGTCTAATATATTGGATGGTGTTTAGTAAAAGATAATCCCTGGTTGGTTGAATCTAAGGGGTGGTTTGGAAACTCTGGTCTAATTAGTAAAATCTAGTTAGGCATTGTTCTAACAAATACAAAAATTCTGGGTACTAATGGGTTTGGGTTTACCATGGCTAACCTAGAAAAGGGCTGGATTTGTGGTTTGGTTCTCAGTATATCATCTTGCAATAAGGCCAGGGTTGAGTGAATGATTCGGGTCACTAAGCTCCATAGGTTTGTTTAGGCCTGTTATCTCTCCCTGCAGGGGCCATGCTAATTTTCTCTGTATCATCCATCAATGGAGAGAGATATTAATGTGTAGCCTGCCTCTGCTAGTAGATGGCCAGCATAACTGTTTTTTGTATAGCAATAATAATAATAATAATAATAATAAACTATGTCGTACTTACTGGGTCTTTTTTGCACTGTAGCTGATTAATGATGGATTGATCGTCGCACAGCATGATGTGAATATAGGTCCCTTATGCCACCCAAAACCACTCTGGCAAAGAGCTAAATTTTTAGTTGTGTTTGGGCTAGTTGAGTGTAGGTTTTCAACCATGTAAACTTGTGGATGGGCATTGACTTTGAGGAAGATCTTGGAGAAAACACTTATACTTATGATATCACGAATAGGATAGAGACGGATGCGAAGAGGAATTCAATTGTAGATGCCATTTGGTGAGATGCATCTTCTTGAAGTGTGTTTTGTTTCAAATGTTTGATGGATGTTTATTATCTGAGAGTACTTGTGTATGTTTATGGACTATTCGCTGTGTTGCCAAAACATTTCATGTTCATGTACACATGATCCACCTGATGGGTCAATTGTTTTTGAGATTTTTGGCCGTGGAATGTACCTAGTGGGCATTGCTGATGAGTGTTTGGATCTTACATGTACAATATCTGCTGGCATGTGCACCTGCATGTTGGGATTACATAAAATCCTCCTCACCTTAAAGCATGTGGGAGATCAATCAGGGAATCAGACCAAGCCATAGAGGATCCAGACTCTTGTGACAAGTGACTCGTTACATTGTATATTTTTCATTGAGTCATACAAGCAGGAGACGTAGGAAATCCGGACTATCCATTAATATACAATCTGTAGCTATTTCACTTGACCTTGTGCACATACTTACAATCTCTATGAGATGTCCCTCCTCACTTGTCCTGCCTTTCTTTTACCCTCTTTACTTCTAGTTCTTCTTCTTCTCTTCCTCCTCTCTCCCATATACCCACAACATTTCCACCTCTTCAATATCCTCCTTGCATCACCCCTGTCCCTCCTCACTTGTCCTGCCTCTCTTTTACCCTCTTTACTTCTAGTTCTTCTTCTTCTCTTCCTCCTCTCTCCCATATACCCACAACATTTCCACCTCTTCAATATCCTCCTTGCATCACCCCATAAAATTCTTCTTGGGTCCTGACTCTGAATTTTTGATGGATCTTGCAAGGAGGGGACATCCTGTGATTGATGCAGGGCAGTTGATGAATGAGATAAGAATGTACAAATTAATGGGCTTGCAAGGATCCAACAAGGAATTGATGAAGGAGGTTTTGGTCAAGGCTTATGTGATTAAAAAATGAACCCTTTAATTTGCTAATTGATGAGGGTGATTTTAATAGTGTATTAGATAATGACATAAATACCCTTATAATAAGAGGCAAATCCCTCTAAAAAGAGGCAAATATACGGCATACCAAACGGTCTATTTAAAATAGATTTGTGCATTACTAAACATTTTTTTTTTTTTTTTTATTTTAGCCTCTTCTTTTGTATGGCTCTATTTTGATTGGGTCTATCAGAAGAAGAGTAGAGATACCAAACATGGCCTAAGTCAAAGCCTAAGATTTTGTGCATTTATGGGGCCAAGGACCAATATATTATTTATTAAGTGATACCCTATTTCTTGTGGTTCTCTCCTTGTTAGGCCCTGAGATTAATTATCCTGGTGCTTGAGAAATCAGAAACAATGGGAGAAAGAATTCCAGAAGCAGTATTGAATTCAGGGGAGAAGATCCCAATGATAGGCCTGGGATCGGCTTCATCACCAGTCCCTCATGACCTTCTCATCTCCTCCTTCATCACTGCCATTGAGACTGGTTACAGGCACTTCGACACTGCTGCCCTTTATGGGAGCGAGGCTCCCCTAGGAAAAGCCATAGCCCAAGCACTGCAGCAAGGCCTGGTCAAGACTCAAGACACGAGACGAGCTCTTTATCACATCCAAGCTCTGGTGCACCGAAGCCCACCATGACAGGGTCCTCCCTGCCCTCAAACAAACACTTCAGTGAGTAATCTAATTCTCTCTACCCCTTATTTTTCCCACTTATATTTCAGTCCGGTTCCAAAATCCAAACCTTTTGGGCTGGAATAATCCTTCCAAAGAGTAGCCGGGTAAAACCCCTGTGACCCCCAAGTGGTAGCATTGGTGGACTCAACCTTCGGTTCCTGAAGAGGGGGAACCGAGAATCGATACCGAGACCTCTAGCTCCAGAGGAGAAAGGAACCCGTGGTCCTGACCACTTGGGCAACCCCTTGGGGTTCAGTTCATAGGGTCGTGGGTGACTCTAATCTCATGCCTACCAGAAAATATTCCAAAAGATCATCTAATGGGCCTAACCCCAGATGGGCAATCACCAGAAATTGAAATATTTTGATATGCATGATTCGGTTGTATGCCACTTTTAGACCAACATATCAATTTTTCCGGGTGAGTGTCTCAATGTCTCTGGGTGAGATCTAAAGTGGTGAAACGGTGGGACAGTAATTGGATAGGCCATAACCCAAAAGCTGGGAAATAAATAGCCTCCAATATATCCTATAAGAAGAAGAATTGCGGCCTATATTACCAGTGGATTGGATGCAAACTTTTTTGTGTACTTGTTTGAACAGTCATTTGTAGCATTATAATACATAGATTTTTCATGCCATATGTGGTTAAAATGAAGATCAAATGTGAATTTTCAGAAACAAATATTAAACAACCTTTACTTTTTCGAAAATTGATAAATGGAAGATGGGAAATGAATATCAAGCCATCACCGCAGCAATTCAATACATGGGAAAGTAAACACTTAATATCCTTCGCCCCACTTCTTTAATAATCCGTTGGTTAAGTTCATTTCACCTTGTGGCCATCGGAATGGTACGATCACCATATGGCTTATGATAGGGCCCATCCATAGGGAGGCCCACATGACCAATAAACCCCATCACATTCCCTAGGCACAAACAATCCACATGTAGTTGTTTTTTGCATATAGAGTATTTCACTGCTATCATGTATTTGCAGGAATCTTGAGTTGGATTACATTGATCTCTATCTTATTCACTGGCCCTTGAGTTTGAAGCCAGGGGAACTCAAGTTTCCCTTCAATAAGGAGGATCTTCTCCCCATGGATTTCAAGGCAGTCTGGGAAGCTATGGAGGAGTGCCAGAGACTCGGCCTAGTGAAGTCCGTTGGAGTGAGCAACTTCTCATGCAAGAAGCTCTCACAACTGATGGTCAATGCTAAAATACCACCAGCAGTGAATCAGGTATGGTCATCCTGGGCCCTGGACTTCCATTCAATCTTGGGTTTGAACCCAGGTCTTCAATAATTGGATTGGACACAGAGGGCCCTAAGATCGTAAGATTGGTATCCCATGCATCTAAGCCCAATTCATTCTTCTGAGAGCAGAAAGAGTCTCTACAGTTGGTTCGAATCAAAGAAATACCCGCTCAGTCTAACTTGAGCTTCGACGGCTCTGGTGTTGCAGTCGTTTTCTAGCGCTCCGCCACCCACAATGGCTTTTAATCCAGATCGTGAGAAAGGATCTGTTGACCGGGCAGAATATGAATGGTGGGAATGCCTCTTATTCGACGTGCCTAAAGGGACCAGAGGACCGGCGTTACCTTTCATCATTCGGGCTTGAAACTGACTTCTTTCGGATCTCTAGAAAGATACGGATTTTAGGATACCTGGCCCCAGGCCCATCCACAACCCCATTATTGATAATGATGATCTTTCAGGTGCAATTGAATCCAGCATGGCAGCAGAGGAAGCTGAGGGACTTCTGCGAGGAGAATGGAATACTTGTGAGTGCATGGGCCCCTTTAGGAGCATCTGGAGCCTCCTGGGGGTCCCTTGCAGTAATGGATAGTCCTATATTGAAAGAAATTGCAGCTGCTAAAGGGAAGTCTACCGCTCAGGTAACTACTAATAAATGATGACAAGCCAATAGTTAGGCTTAATCCATCACTACTGCTCTTAGGTGGGACAACTCATCCCAAGTAGGGGCAAGTTGGTAGAACTTCTATTGGTGCAGTGTGGGCACGGGTTTGTAGATTGTGACCCACTTCAGGTTTGAGGCAGCTCAGGTTATAGCTTCCCTGACATGCCCCACTCTATTTATGACCTATTTATGTATTTATCAATGGAGAAAATTATCTGTAAAGAAACCATTTTTATCTTAAAATGACTACTCTCTCTCTCTCTCTCTTGTCTACTTCGACGGATTTTGGAACCGGACCCGATCTCAGAATTTGGCCCAACATAGGGCAGATTTGGTATCATACATATGTGTGATAGGCCAGGTTAGGTGTGGGTTGCCGCAAGTATGGATTTACCTTGAATCACATCGAGCCCAACTTGTAGCAATCCATAGTCCCAGCAAGGTCATTTATCAAGCGGAGGCCCATTTACAGAACTGCATGAGTTGCGCCTGATTCTCGGGCCTAATTCAAGTCCAAGAGAATAAAATGGCCGGCAATGTAAGATGAAGGCCCACCTCTCAAATCTTCCTTTTAGCAGTAGGTGGTACTTAACAGATATATATATATATATATATATATATATATATATATATATATATATATATATATAAATGGATGTGATCATTTTGACATGTCCCAGGTTTCTTTGAGGTGGATATACCAGCAAGGAGTAAGCGTAATAGTGAAAAGCTTCAACAAGGAGAGGATGAAAGAGAACCTTGGAATCTTTGATTGGGAGTTGAGTGAGGAAGAGTTGCAGCAAATCAGTCAAATGCCACAGCACAGGGGAGTTTCAGGACAACTCTTCATCTCTCCAAATGGGCCATACAAGACCGTCCAGGAGCTTTGGGATGATGATTCTTAACATCCATGCTTTCACCCATTAATTCCATGTTCGTTTTCAGGGTTGAAGTTATTAAAGAGTGTTTTATTTTGAGTTTTCCAGTAGTCTATAAGTTGTGGGGATTGAATAAATAAAACATTGGCATGTATGTAAGATGGATCTCCCTTATCCTTTTCTTTTAGGCAAACAGAATTTTGGTCAACTGAAAGATTGATCATAAATGATGATGTATAAATTAAAAGAAACTTTTGATATTTTATTCATATGTTTAAAATATGCTCATTCTTACGATGGAACCAACTCCTAGCATAATAGAATTGGACTAAATGCTATATAATTAGAAGTTGTTCAAAATGAGCAATTTAGATTTTTCATTGGGGTGGAGCGGAGCATTATCAAATTAAGAAGTCAAATAACAAAACAAAAATTTTTTAAGGACTAATTTAAGGAGTTTCGCCCCTGCATGTATGCAAACTTAACATCCTATAAAACTCAACAATAAGTGTTACAAAACTCAGGTGGGACTTCCTTTAAGCTGCTCTCAAAGTCCTTAATTTAATTCATTATTATCTAGCTTACTGCAACCTAATAGATTATTCCAATTTAATTCATTATGGTCTAGTTTATTCTGATTTACACATTATCATAGTTTGTTTAACTTAATTCGTCATCATCTAGCTTATCGCATTCATATATATTCTAGTTCATTTCATTATCATCGTCATCCTAAATTAGATCAATCATTAGATCCATCGGCATTATAATATAATTTATCATCCATCATTAGATCCATTTATCATTCTCATTTTTTATCGGTAATCTAGAACCTTAAGTTTTTTTAGGTGAAAATGAATGCCTGATGATGATAGTAATGGAACTATGAAGAACTATGAACCTGAAATGCCGAAATTAATGCAAATCTGTATATCATTGACACATCTCTCAAGATCCAAAATCGTATTTGTGTGGGGGTATTTACATGATACCTAGATTATCCCCATCTCAGCTCAGTCAACACCATCTCACCTCGGCCAGGATCTTCACCTCGGCCAGGAGCTTCACCCCTGCCAGGATCTTCACCCCTGCCAGGATCTTCACCTCGGCCAGGAGCTTCACCTCGGCCAGGATCTTCACCTCGGCCAGGAGCTTCACCTCGATCAGGATCTTCACCTCGGCCAGGTACTCCCACCTAGGCAGCAGTGCCAGAACGCTTATCGAGACGAGTACGGCCCGCATACCTTTATGGAGACTCAACCACGTTACAGAACGTGTTGAGTAATGATGGTAGGCATTGGGCAGAGAGTTGTGGTTGTATCTATGTCAAACCACCAGCGTCAGAACCGCCCATACCATTGATGAGACTCCCCATCACCAAGAGTCAACTCTCCCCACTACAAATACAAGGAGCAAGCTCCATGACCCGGTAAGCAAGAAAATACACAGGCACTCTGCCTCTCTTCTTCTTCTCCGTCCTTTGTCTAGTGACCGCACTAACTTAGGCATCGGAGGGCCTTGTGCTGACAGCAGCCAGGGTCTTCTGACCCTCTCTTCTCTCCTCCTTGCAGGTTTTCCGGCGTGTAGTCTTTCCCAAAAGTTTATCACTTATCTAAGTGGGTGTGAGATTTTTTGCACTAACAATTGGCGCCGTCTGTGGGAAAACGATACAAAAACGCCATGCCTCCAAAAGCTAAGAAGGGCAGAGAATCGTCAAGGGCCTTACCACCGTCGTTGGTATCGCTGCCACCGGTATTGCAAGAACAGCAGCTGGTCTATCGCAAAAAGAGATCCGGAAGAAGGCATGTTACTCAGTTAGGTTCATCTCCAAAGGGGGTGACAGCACCTTCCTGGAGAGACAAGTCTCCAGTGCAGGCCGGATCTCATCGACCTCACCAGCAGATTGATGGTGAAGGCGACGAAAACGACTCTCTCGCGGATATTAGGGCCAGAGACCTCGTTATCCAAGAGAAAGATGAGTTGATTCGTCAACTCCAGCAACAGCTGCGAGAGCAGAGGGCAACCCCGGTTTCCCCCGCTAGACGCGACCGAGCCCACGGTGAAGGCTCGAGTAGCAGCCGCTTGGACGACTGCCAGATCAGAGAACGGCTTGACCGACGAATCAAGCAAATGGTCCAGCAGAACCTAGAGCTGGTCGGTTTCACCCGAGGACGGCTGGATGCCTGCGCCACCAATAACCTCGGTACATCCCCTCTCTCTCTAGAAATCAGGAATTCCCATCTCCCTGAAAGGTTCAGTGTCCCAAAGTTCGTCCTTTACAACGGGACCTCGGACCCTGCAGCACATCTCCGACACTTCACTCAGCGCATGTCGGTATGGGGCAACGTCGGTCACCGGAACTGCAGAGTCTTCTCTTCCAGTTTAGGAGACCTCCCCCTAAAATGGTTCTGTGCGCTTCCAGAGGGATCAATTTCGAGCTGGCGGCAGCTTCGGGATTCCTTCGTAGAGAGGTTCCAGGTTCACATAGTCATCCCAAAGTCCAACGCCGACCTCTTAGCAATCAAAATGAGGTGGACCGAGACCACCACACAGTTTGTCAAAAGGTTCTGGACCGTCTACAGCCAGATCGAGGACGCTAATGATGAAGTGGCCATCATGTGCTTCAGACAAGCCCTACTTCCAGGCAACGAGCTGCGCAAAGACTTAGCTCAGTCCCCCGTGGTCACAGTGAAGGCGTTAATGGCCAGGGTAAATCAGTTCATCGAACAAGAGGCGGATGAAGCCCGAGCCCAACAGCGCCGAAATGATGATCAGGAAAGTGATGGGTCGCAGGGCTACCGAACTGGGGGGCAGGATAGCGACGAGTCAGAGGGCTACGAAACTGGGGAGGAGTAAGCATCGCAGCAGAGTTGCCGAAATCCTGGGGCACGAGCCTTGGCCACCAAGCTCGGTGTGAAAGGACAGCGGCCATCTTCACTCGTGTAAGACGACCCCCTTCTTAGTCACCGCTCTCAAATTTCGCCATGTATTCGAGCTCGGCAATACACCTTGTTGCGGAACTCGGCAGCTCCAGCTCGACTACCATCTTTCAGGCTCGGCTGGCGAACCAGCCCCTACATCAGGAGCTCGGGGCCTCGGTGATAGCACCAGCCACGATGTCTCCGGCTCGGTTATAGAACCAGCCCCATCAGAGCTTCGCGGCCTCCGTGAGAGCACCAGCCCGAATGCCTCAGGCTCGGTTACAAAACCAGCCCCATCTCGAGCTTCGGGGCCTCGGTGATAGCACCAGCCACGATGTCTCCGGCTCGGTTATAGAACCAGCCCCATCAGAGCTTCGCGGCCTCCGTGAGAGCACCAGCCCGAATGCCTCAGGCTCGGTTACAAAACCAGCCCCATCTCGAGCTTCGCGGCCTCGGTGAGAGCACCAACCCGAATGCCTCAGGCTCGGTTACGGAACCAGCCCCATCTCGAGCTTCGCGGCCTCGGTGAGAGCACCAGCCCGAATGCCTCAGGTTCGGTTACGGAACCAGCCCCATCTCGAGCTTCGCGGTCTCGGTGAGAGCACCAGCCCGAATGCCTCAGGCTCGGTTACGGAACCAGCCCCATCTCGAGCTTCGCGGCCTCGGTGAGAGCACCAGCCCGAATGCCTCAGGCTCGGTTACGGAACCAGCCCCATCTCGAGCTTCGCGGCCTCGGTGAGAGCACCAGCCCGAATGCCTCAGGCTCGGTTACAGAACCAGCCCCTAAGGAGCTCCAGCAGGCCTCGGTCATAGGACCAGCCTCAGTTCGGCCAGCTTCATACTTTTGAAAAGATCAGCAACGACTGTGGCCTCGGTGACAGCACCAGCCTCAGCTCGGTCAGCTTCGATCACAGCTCAACAGCACGGTCCTCTACCGTCAACCGCGGTCATAGCCTCAGCACATATCAGCTCGGCCAGAGTCCTGCGGCTCTGCTTAGTCTCTACTCTGTCTCAGTTCAGCAGTCTCAGCTCGGTCAATGACCTGCAGCTCTCCTAACTGCAGCAAAGCATTAGGAGAATAAAGAAGACCTCATATAGTTGAGGCACACCTTGTATAGAACTTGGTGGCTTCAGCTCGGTTGCAGAACCAGCTGAGAAGTTCTCTCCACCACCATAATACTTAGCTCAGTGTTACAGAACTCTAAGAGCTCAGGAGCTAGGGGGCAATTGTGTGGGGGTATTTACATGATACCTAGATTATCCCCATCTCAGCTCAGTCAACACCATCTCACCTCGGCCAGGAGCTTCACCTCGGCCAGGAGCTTCACCCCTGCCAGGATCTTCACCTCGGCCAGGATCTTCACCTCGGCCAGGAGCATCACCCCTGCCAGGATCTTCACCCCTGCCAGGATCTTCACCTCGGCCAGGAGCTTCACCTCGGCCAGGATCTTCACCTCAGCCAGGAGCTTCACCTCGATCAGGATCTTTACCTCGGCCAGGTACTCCCACCTAGGCAGCAGTGCCAGAACGCTTATCGAGACGAGTACGGCCCGCATACCTTTATGGAGACTCAACCACGTTACAGAACGTGTTGAGTAATGATGGTAGGCATTGGGCAGAGAGTTGTGGTTGTATCTATGTCAAACCACCAGCGTCAGAACCGCCCATACCATTGATGAGACTCCCCATCACCAAGAGTCAACTCTCCCCACTACAAATACAAGGAGCAAGCTCCATGACCCGGTAAGCAAGAAAATACACAGGCACTCTGCCTCTCTTCTTCTTCTCCGTCCTTTGTCTAGTGACCGCACTAACTTAGGCATCGGAGGGCCTTGTGCTGACAGCAGCCAGGGTCTTCTGACCCTCTCTTCTCTCCTCCTTGCAGGTTTTCCGGCGTGTAGTCTTTCCCAAAAGTTTATCACCTATCTAAGTGGGTGTGAGATTTTTTGCACTTACAGTATTTCTTTTCTGTATAAATCCATAACTCTGTCCTACACATTGTCTTCTTTGATCTCTATATCTCCCTTAGTAGGTTTTTCTTTCTTTGATCTAGAATTCTAGGTGTTATTCTAGGGTTTTTGCTGCCATGTCTCAAAAGGGGAGTTAAAAGAGGCAGCTAACATAAGTCCCGGTGAAATTTGCAGCCTTGGCACCAAAATTGGAGAGCCAAACCCTGGGTTTTTTTTTTTGGACTGGGCTAGGTTTGGGTTCGAACCCGGCCCAACAACGGCAAATTTGGTATCGTATATCCGTGTGATAGGCCAGGCTAGGTGTGGGCTGCAGCAAGTATGGATTAACCTTGAATCACATTGAGCCCAACTAGTAGCAATCCATAGTCCCAGCAAGGTCATTTATCAAGCGGAGGCCCATTTACAGAACGGCACGAGTTACGCCCGATTCTCAGGCCTAGTTCAAGTTCAAGAAAATAAATGGGCTGACCATGTAAGATGAAGGCCCACCTCTCAAATCCCCCTTTTTGCAGTGGGTAGTACCTCACCTATGTACTTGAAAACTTACTTTTTGTACTTGAAAACCCCCATTTATGGAAGTGTCCCTCACCATATGGTGAGGGATAGATGCACATGAACATTCCCCTATATATAAATAAGGGTGCAAATGGGCTGTTCGGATTGGTTTAGAGGGAAAATCATCAACCAAACCGAACCCATTGGTTTTCTATTTTCCCAAATCGAACCGAACCGCTCATGTGCTCAAACCGAACCGGTTCGGTTCGGCTCGATTACGTTTTTATTTTTTATCATTTTTTTCACAAAAAAAATCACAGTTCAAATTTGGTCCATAAAATGGAATAAGGAGAAGCTGTAATGAACACTAAAATATATTTCATAATTCGTTTCAACAAAGGAAGTATACATCAAATGATAGATGAACTTTTTCATCCATCATCCGGTCACGTGATTGAATGACATACGGTCGGTTCGGTTTAGGCGGTTAATTAGTGGGTTCAAACCGATAACATATCGATGTAAGGCAGTTTTTATGATCTTTAAACCATTGACCGAACCAATCTACATAAAACCGATCTAAACTGCCCGGTTTAGTCCGGTTTTACAGTGATACTAGATTTTTTGTGCAGCCCTATATGGATGTCATTTTATGTAACGACCTGGGCCAGAGGTTCCGATTAGTCCAGACAAACCCCGAGTCGCGATTCATACTTACTCTCGTATACTCCGAATTAACCAAAGTTAAAAAAAAAATACACAAGGGATAAACATACATTCACTCCTGTCAAATGTACATTTTTGCGGAATATATACATTAACAAAACAATTAAAACTATACAGATTCTTTACATTAAAGTAAAGTACAATATACACATTCACGATCTTCTTTTCATTCAACTACTCCTATCAACCACTGCACATTCAAATACAATGCAGGTGACAACTATATACAATTCCAAAATGAATATATAAAAGTATTTCCAAAACAATTCCCAAAATGTTCTAGTTCTTCTGCACTCCGATTCATGTCCATTCATTTAATTCTCCTGGAGGTATTGGGTTGGCCTCAACCGCTGGCGGCGCGGCCTTTGCCTGACCGGCACAGACAACTGGGCATGTAATGTCATCAATAACACTGTGAACACGGCGGTTCAACAATGTATACACAAATTTATGATAGTACATGCTATCATTCACCATAATCTATTCAATTTACCAATTAAACAATTCTATAAGCAATTATCAATTCTAGACAATTCAATAACATGTGCATTGGAGTCAAGTAACAACAATTACTAAATTGGCAACTACAATAGTATTCGTTTCATTTCAGTTATTCCAATGGAAGTAGTCAGTGTATTTGTAAACACAAATACTAGTCATTCATTCATTCCAGTCAGTACGTTACATTCAGTAACTTTTCATTTCAATAATGTTATTAAGTGACTTATCATTCATTTCAGTGAGTACTCTTTATTAAGTGATTTATCATTCAATAATTTGTGGGATCTACCAGTGTCTGATTTAGAGATTCACTGGCATCACCACGGAATTTCGGAACACCCCAGTCCATCTACTGCAGTAAGATTGTTCATTAATTAATTTCATTGATTCATTTCATTAATTTGTTTCGGCTCTATAACGAGCTTAAGAAACTACTATGTAGTGTCAGACTCGGGAATCAAATCAAATCAAATCAATAATTCTATTCAAACTTCTAAACCAAACAATTGAGTGAAACATTCGTTATCTAATGTACGTGTTATTCTCGATGAACATCACTTTAATTGTAATTTGTACATTATGATAACCTTAGCTAACACCTATGAAGGTTTAGATACTATGAACACTAGCCTGTGACAATAGGCTTTCATTCGGAAAAATCAGACCTAAATCTGAAATTTTTCTTAAGTTCGGTCACTTTGTCGGTTACTTGTCGGTTAACCGAATTTTGAAATGCGGCTAACTGAATTACATTTCGGTCAGCTTTCCAGAACCTTACAATTTCCAATACATTTTTTCAATTTGGTGGGGTCGGGGAGGGTAGGGAGATAGAAGGGGAAGGATATGTGCGGCGGGACTTGGGACAGAGAGTGAGAGGTGGTTGGGTAGAATGGGTTTTGCATGTTTGCCCTGGCATAGGGAGAGAGAGAGAGAGAGAGAGAGAGAGAGAGAAGAGAGAGAGAGAGAGAGATTTTAAGATGTTTGAAGGGGTGGTTGGACTGACCTATGGGAGAGAGGAAGTGAGGGTGATGAAGAAATACCTGTAGAGCTTTCGATAACTACATGCTTAAGGCACTGTTCTTTTATTAGAATTCCTGACAGGAATTTAGGCTGTCTGTGAATTCAGAATTCATGTCAGGAATTCTGTGTTTCATTACCAGAATTCCTGGGCATTTGAAGTTCCAGCTATTTGAAATCGAAACTCAGCATTTGAAAAACCACGATTAACAAGGAGGATTTGGCAAAATCTCAGCCAGCACAGGAATTCGATCGGCGAGCGAGCGGGACGACGGCATTTCAGGAGCTCAAGCAAGAATTCAGGCCCATAAATGAAACAACGAATTTAGAATTTCAGAATTTGGCAGCATTTCAAATACTAGCATTTGAAATTCTCAGACAACTACCAGATATGAATTCTAGTAAAAGAAAGGGGCCTAAGCGGTGCCTGAATAAATTGCGTGCCAGCTGGTTGTTCTCATAAAAAAAAAAACGAAGTTAGATCATTTTTCATTTCTTAATCCAGCTAGACAAGTTTCCCGAGATCTTTTCCACGAAATTGGAGTTTAGAATGCTAATCACACTTACCAAACACGGTTTCTACGGTTTAATCCCGTGGGAACACCGGAACATCCCCCTTTGGCATGATGCCAAACAGGGCCATAGTTTCTGACCCGAGGGCAGGATCCGGACCCATTTCCAACCCTATAAATAAAGTAGCACAACGCAACGCACACGAAGGGATTACGAATCTATCTTCTTCTTCTTCTTTTCTAGAGTTTCCGCAGCAGCGAATGGATTCGATCGGCGATGGCGATGGCGGCGACTCTGCAACGCCAAGGGAGGATCATTCGATCGGCGATGGCGGCGACTCTGCAAAGCCAAGGGAGGAACATTCGATCGGCGATAGCGATGGCGGCGACTCTGCAACGCAAAGGGAGGAATATTCGATCGGCAATGGCGGCGACCTTGCAACGCCAAAGGAGGAACATTCGATCAGCAATGGCCATGGCGGCGATTCTGCAACGCCAAGGGAGGAACATTCGATCAGCAATGGTGATGGCGGCGACTCTGCAGCGCCAAGGGAAGCTCCTCCTCTCCTCATCTCCCAACAATCTATCTCCACCGGCTCTTACTCTCCTCGTCCAGTAAAAACTCGTCCAGTAGTAAGTAAAAGATCGATCAACCAACAACATCTAAACCCTATTACGCCTTGTCTTGTCTCTTCTCTCTCTCTCTCTCTCTGATTTGATAATTTGATATGGATATGGAAGCACCTCTTGCTTTCTGGGTTCTCCTCTGATGCTATGTTTATGGCTTGAAACATCAAGCCAGAGGTGGACCATAACTTTGGGTCTTCTCTGATTTATCCGGAGGGAGCGAGTCTCCCATACATTTTATTAATGACCTCAGGTCTAAAGCCAGGGTCTTGAGTCTGACTCCGACTTGAACTCGGGCAACCTAATTTAAATTGAGCACAGACCAGAGGTATGCCAATGTGGGTTCAGATTAAATACGTAATCCAGTTGACAGAACCTTATTGTGCCCGTCCACTGCGAAAGGATTTGAGCGTTTGGATTGAGGTGTGGCAGTAATTTAAAACAAGTTATGATTATAAGAGGGCTTAGCTTTGGCCAGGCTGGGTCGACCACAAAAATATTTTACAAAAAAAGGAAGACAGAGACATTTCATTGGAAAAGTTTAAAGATGTGTGAATATGTTGATTTAATTGTATCTTACATCATTCATGAAGATGTTTAGCTTTTTGAAAGGCTAGCGTGATGTTGCACGTGTAGGATGTGAGTGCTTTGAAGAGATTTACTGGCAGCACCTTCGAGAATAGCTTCTGCAAAGTTTGCAAAAGAATCCACTTTCAAAACAATACGTAAGCGCTATTGGAAATTTTTTGGAATGATATATTAGGCTTGCACTTTCTCTTTTTCTTGCTATACTGCTATTTATTGTTTTCTTTCTCTTACACAGCTCAATTCATTGCTTAAATGCTGGGGACTGTTGCTCTAAGAAGTGTACATGCCAAGATTCCTTACCTAAGGCTGAGTCGGAAGCTATAATTCTTAGCTTCCGACAACAGGTAAAGATCCGTGACCACCCTTATACATTTTATCTAAAGATTATGCAACATGCAACAGTCTCCTCAGAAGAGTGGGGGCAAGGACTCTTGACAAGGTCAACTTCACTCTTCTTTTGTTTTCATTAACAGAAATTTAAATTCATGTGTGCTGAAAAATCGATTAGCACATATAAATGTGGGACAATCTCTATATTAATGTGCTTTCAAAAATTCCTACTCTAAACTTATGAGAAACCACCCACATAATATCCACTATTTCTAACACTCCCCGTCAGGCCATGTAGCAATGTAGCATAGACATCAATCATCACAAGCTTGTCTAAGATAGTAACCATCCAACTTTTCTACAATTCTTTGGTGAGCATGTCTGCTAGCTGATTTTCTCTTCCCATAAAAGGTGTACTTATCAGTCCTTTGGTGACATTCTCTCGGACAAAACAATCTTCATTTTAGTTTTCCAACTAACTTAATATCGACCACCATAAGTATAATATCCATTGTGGACTCTCTTATCATTTGGTGATCCAACACAAGCTGCATATGAAATCTGAATAGCCAAATGTGTTCAAATGCGCTCTTTTAAAAACAATTTATGGCCCGCCTCAACAAGTGTAGTGGCTGGATTTGCTCCTAGGTTATTAGTTGAATGGAGAAGATCTAAACCATACTTCCACGATGACAAGCAAATTCCTCTGCTTGATATTGAAACTTCAATTCCTAGGAAATACTTTATAGTGCCATGTCTTTTATTTTTAAGACTGCTCGGATACCTTTTTAATTGTAGAATCCCTGTTTGATCATTTCCAGTCAGCATATACACACTTAAAATGATGTTTCCTCTTTCTTGTTTCTTAACAAACCCATGCATTCTCCATATTTTATCTCTAATCCCTTTTTGACAATATGGAAGCACCCATCTTTATGAAACTAGGGTTTGTTTTAACGGGAAAAGAAAATGTCATACCCAACTTGGAAGATCACAATCAGAAATTATGTTTCATCGACTTTTGTCGCTCGTCCATATCCTCTGTGTAAGGAAGAAAACAAAACAATATATCGAGTTTAGTCGTGACAGAGTAGAGAGATTTCAGAAATGGATTTATTTTTTCTGAAAGCGATTTTAACACTAGTCCATGCCCTGAATTTCACGTAGATATAACTTCTATCTGAGATTTTTTTCCCGATCTGTTTCTATAGAAGGACCTCATTGACTTCAAACCTTGTGAGGATAGCGAGCCAAACTTGTCTTGCAATACATCTATTGAGAAGGAGGTGATCTACACTCTCCCCATCCCCCAAGCTAATGGGGTAGCCATTGAACATTATTTTTCCCCTTTTGCTTAGGTTGTCCATCGTTGAGATACTGTCATACAGTACCATCCAAATGAAAGTTACTACCTTATAGGGGGCTTCAACCCAGGTTTAAAACCTCGGTGCTAGTCTTTGTGCTAGTTAGGACAAGTCAATGTCGCCCATGCCAATCTGTGCCATTTTTAAAAGAAATCACAAAAAAGATTTGAAAAATAAAAACAAGTGTTTTTGTCTTTTTTAAGGCCAGTTTGATGTTGCAATTGTAGGAAGAGAAGAGACTCAAGAGAGCCTCGGAGAATGAGGATTCCAAAGGTTGCAGGTGTTTACTCTCAAAATGCGTGAACCTGTAAGTGTCATTGGACTTTTTTCGAAATGATATATTAGCCTTGCACTATATCTTGTTCTGTGTTATTTATCGATTTTTTCTTCTTTCATGCAGCTATTGCGTTTGCTTTAATTCCGGGGAGTATTGTGCTGAAGGCTGTGACTGCCGAGATTGCTATA